>PYWC01000016.1:1080510-1159123 GCA_003182015.1 Tuber magnatum | reverse complement strand
AAAAAAAAAAAAAAAAAAAGCAAACCCCCCCCCCCCCCCCGAATCTGTTGGGAAAAAGTTTATTCTGCGGGAATTGAAGATTGGTAAGGAAAAAAAAGAGGGAAAAAGGGAAAAAAGGGAAAAAGGTTTAGATGCCGACACGCGACATTTGATGGGTTCGGTAATTGTGAGTTCGATCGGATCGGGTTCGGGTGCGATCTAGACGGTTCATTTCGGCCGGTGGATACCACCCGGCGGACCTACGGTAGACTATGATATGTACAGTACAGTACCGGTATCATAGTTGCGTTGAGCGGGGCTCCCTTCGCTCAGAGAAGCCCAAAGCGAGTGATGAGCCATGACTAATTTTCTATGTGTGATATGATAATATGATATTATGATGCCGGGTATTGGGGGGTAAAGTCTGTCGGACTCCCTCCGGTTGACCCGGTGAGACTCTCGCGCCACTCACTCGGGGAACAGGATTCTCCCTAGCCACTTGACAAGAATTCGATCAATCAAAATATATTTGGTATGATACCTATCTATCGTTCGACAGACTTTTTTTTTTCTTCACTAATAATTAGCGCAGATTTGCCTTGTAGCTGCGGGAGAATGCAGGGAAAAGAAAAATGAAACTGTTACACTCATAAGTGATTTCGACGAATCAGTCATGGTTCGACTGACTTATGCTCACACCCCGGTATGATATGATACCAATACATATCTTTTTTCCCCTTCTCCCATCGAGTCCCCCTCCACCCCCAACAATTTGCCGAAACGGCAAACTCTAACTTAGGCGTCATTACTAATCAATCCAGGAGCACCCGCCAACAAAATTTCCCCCCCACATCGAATGCCGAGTGACATATCATGACCACCGAGTAACAAGCCCCGAATGACCTACTTTCCTCCCGCGCGTCACGTTAAATGCTTGGAACTGCGCCAGCGGAGGGGCTGGAAACCCGCGGAATCGGCCCCGATCGCCTATAGTACCGCATCATATCATACCGGCAACTTCCTTCCCGGGGGGGGGGAGGTGTGCTACGAATTCCCATCCGGCCAAGCCACGTGCCCAATCATCGTGGCTGAAACCACAGCTGCTGCCTACCCCACGGTGGGTAAGTAGATTTCATACCATGATCAACACCACCGCTCATCTGTTCATCCAATCCAATCGATTTCTTTGATAATCATAATCCGGGTTTGGCATCGGGGGGGGGAGGGGGCTTCACAGTCGCATTCCAAACTAATAATCACACTTTACGAGTACAGTGCACCGATTTTCGAATCGAAGCGCCGGGCGGGAGGTGCGATACCGTCCTGGTTAGGGGTGCTGAATATATTTTGATTAAGTACGTTGGCGGGTGATACGATGGAAGACCAGCCCACTGAGATCTGGATTGGGGTTGACCCCACCTGCGGGCGTTAATTTGGGGTTACCGAACTGGGTGGGAGCACAGCGTGTAGTTCTTGTTTGAATAATCATCCGCCTCTCTCTATCACCTTCCAGTTAAATTTTGCACATTCATTGGCGTGATCAACCCTCGAAGATAAGTAAACGGAAAAAAAAAAGAGTGGGGGCGCGCTTTCAAGAAGATCCGTTATGAGGCCAGGTTGGCATCGTTTTTGTCCTGATTTAACGCGGGGATGAGGAGTTAGCTGTTGGAAAGCCCCGCACTGGCACGTCGATGATCGGCACACGCTCTGGCCTTTTCCCGCCTGCCAGGGCCTAAGGGACAATTTATCAGATAAGCTAGGTCTGTGGTTACCGGTAGGAGTTTTTTGGGCTCCAATAGACCTATTGTATCCTGTCACTGACTGTCCCTCCATCGTCAGACATCTCCACAATGTGGTGAGTGGTGGGAAAGCCGTCCCCCCTTGGCAGATACTGTGATAAGATTTAGGCAAATATTCGTATCACGTCAATACGGCGGGAGCATGTAGTTAACACAAGCTTCTGTTCGTGTTTGCAGTATGGAAGGTAATGAGCATTAAACGGGGAAGCCTTTGCACCAGGCCCCAGGCCAGAAAGAAATAATAAAGATGTATCCGATTCTATAGAAGTGAACACTGTCGGAATGTATTTTTGGGTATTATGCCATTTAGGCTTCCGGTTTTTGCAACATAGAAGATTCCTCTAGTCCGTATAAACTATACCCAAACGAAAGCAAGTAGAAAAGAAAAGACGGAGATCTCGCAGCCCGAGGAAAATTATCGTAAGGCATAAATCAACAAGTGTCAAACATGCAGATTTTGTTGCCCAATAATTTTGCACTAGCTCTTTCATTACATCTTACTCGGATTTCGTCTCTGGAGTGGGCTCAAGGCTCAATGTCGCAGAAGGCTCGTTCTCTTTCTGGGCTCCGCCTTTGACAGTGAAGGTATCGGGCCACAGGTGCATCTTGTCCTCTTTTGTGGCATTTCGTACAAACCGAGGAACCTGGGTTCGTACGTTAGAACTTGGGACTGACGGGACCTTTTAAGGATGGTTTAAGGCAAAAAAAGGTGGCAGAGTATGATAGTAGGATACATACTGTTTTCGCTTTGACAGCTTTTCTCCAGAAGTTTGCGCGGGGCTGTGGTAGGATATGTGTTAGCATCAGGTGATCTTCGGATATCCGATAATTAAACATACGTTGTAAACAACTGGCTTTCCGTATCCCTTAGTCTTGTTCTGATCCTCCTTTGTGATTTTGATGATTTCCTTCTTGATATCGGCGAAGGTATCGAATGGGATATAGGGGATTTTGTTTTCCCTGCAGTATTCTTCAAGCCTCAATCCAGCTCTGGCGAAGAGGACGTCAGCCTCACGGGCAGCTGCGAGGTCTGAGACACCGTCTCCGACGAAGATAATCAATGGGCATGAACCGTCCTCGCTCTCGGAGGAGGCAATTGTGCGGTATTCTTGAATCGAAGCAGCTTTGTCATGACCTAGAGGGGTGTCGTGACGCCATACTGGCTTCCATTGTTTGCCATCGGGGGTGATTGTGGCATCATTGGCAATAATATCAATGAATTTTGACTAGAAATCCAGTATTAGGTTAGCCTGAAACACCAGGTATGATATTGCTTTTTCCAACCAACGAACAACTGGGTGTTCTGACCTGCTTCTTTCCCAAGAATTCGTCCAAAACACGGCGGAGAATTGGCTTCAGGCCAGCGGAAATAACGTTAAAAGGGATGTTATTCTTGATACAGAAGTTGTGAAAGTCATGGAAGGCGGGGTCGATCTCGAGCGAGGTTTTCATGATTTCAAATCCGTCATCGAAAGGGACATTCAAGCTTCCCCACATCTCTTCCGAAACATCACGGAACGATCTTACACCGTTCTTAATCTCCTCATCAAGCTCCTCTCTTCGTTTGGGACCGCATCCGTGGGCATCGAACAGGATATGACCAGTGTCTTGCATGAAAATGGTCCCGTCAAAATCTGGCTTTTTGTTAATATAGGATCCCACGATACAACGGTAAACTGTTTATACTCAAAACTCACCTGAGAAGATAATGATGTCTCGCTTCGGCCCGAGAACGTCGTCAGAGTTGGCAGTGCTATCGAGGCACTTCACCGGTACTCTGAGATCCTGAACCTTGATTTCACCAGCGTGAGGTTTGGTCTTCTCGAGCTCGAGGGCACTGATGGGCTGGGTATTCACTACTGCTGGGGCCATGATTGCGGATGATTGCGGATTGGGGGGATGGAGAAGGGAAGAGGAAACGAAAGGTGTAAAAGAGCTACGAATGTTGAAGTAGGAGGTGGAAGGAAATAGTCGTAAGAGTTGGGTGGTAGAGATTGAGGTAACAAAAAGCAGCTGATGAAGCTTCGTATGGCACGAATTGAAGGGTATTCCTGAGTGTGAGATTGGAAGAAAGGGAGGGACGGGAAGGCTTTATAGAGTTCGCAACTCTGAAGAGCCCTCCATGGCGATTCTAGGTGAACAGAAGGGGAGTAGATTTTTCAATAGGCCCAGGCACCCCTCCTCCTAAATCGGCCAAGTTTCAATCCCGGATGGTGCTCGAGTAGAAGTGTGCCAGCCAGCGAGCCAGCGAGCCATCTGATCCTCGCGGACGATAGCTGCTAGGTGCAGACGCAGACCCGTGGAAGGAGGCAAAATGCATAAATCTGAGAACCCGGCCTAATCATTTTGGCGAAAGCAAGTGAGATTGATTAGGCCAGTGAGGGATGCAACATGACGATATAAATTATTATTTTTTTCTTCAGCGGGCTCCTTTCAGTCCTTAGGGTCAGATTGGCTGGAAAAGGGGAAAAAGGAGATAAAAGGGATAAAAGAGATAAAGGAGATATCCCCCAGAGAGTGCCAGCCAGGCAGTGGTGTGTAGGCGGCATAAGAAACGGTTGATACCAAATCCCAATACCGGTAGAACACGACAACGCTTAAATCGGCCTAGATCCTAATAAAGTCTCATTGTCAAATAATATATTTTGTCTGATATCTCCACGAGTGAAAAAAAAAAAAAATCACGATGTACAGGGCACTACTGCCTATGCGTTCCGTCCTTCCTGCCGTTTCCCGGTCTGAAATTACCTTGTCGTTATGGCTGAGAGGGGTGCTTGCAGATAGCGAACTCCCTCCCATGCTGTACTCTCCCACAACCTAACGTACTGCATGATCACAAACACTTCCTCTCAGTATCACACCGGTGCTACTGGTCATGGTGGTAGCCCGTCGAGCATTACTGCACCAGAGCCCGCCTACCCACATACCGACAACCCACGCTGCAAGAAATCGCTCGTCAATTCAGCTGCGTATGGTATAGGTCTCCTTCGGAGTACAGTATCGCCATGCGTGGCGTGGAGGCTATGCGGCACGATAACCGAGCGAATCCCGCCCTTCACCTCAGCACCGTTCCCTCAATGAATCGATTCGGAGGGAAACGAAAAAAAAACACTATTAATGAGAGGTTCACCCTGCAGGAAGACCAGATGAATTCCGGCTCCGGAAGAACCCTGTCGAATGACGAAGCTGTTCCTGGTGAACGGCCAAACAACCGGCAGTTGATAGTGAGCGGAGGCACAGATCCGCTTACTCCACTCCGGGTCCTTTGCAACAGAACGAGCTGGGCGGGCGCACATTCTTTGGCTGATCAGCCGCGATGAGTCATCGTGGAAACATGTTGATTGGGGAAGATGATCTCCGCCTTGTCACAGGAACGGGAAAGAAGGGCGAGAGAGAACCCATACTAGTAAGTTACGAGTGAGGCTGTGTCAGATGGATGAAGATTCCTCCCCTACATACCGGTACGCTTTCAAACGCCTCTAGGTAAGGACAGGATGGTTAAAATCGCGCAAAACAAATTCCAAGTTATTTTATTTTATTTTTTAGAT
This sequence comes from Tuber magnatum, assembly GCA_003182015.1. Taxonomy (NCBI): domain Eukaryota; kingdom Fungi; phylum Ascomycota; class Pezizomycetes; order Pezizales; family Tuberaceae; genus Tuber; species Tuber magnatum. The sequence continues at coordinate 1,153,797 of PYWC01000016.1, read as the reverse complement.
GTGGTATCGCACCATAGTGATGATGATCTTGGTTGCGGGAAATGATCACAAAGGATGCGGACTTGAGAGAGGTTTTTCTCCTGAGTAAATTATTGATTCCTCAGTGAGAGGCTATCTGCCACTGCTCGATGGCATGCGGTAGCCCGAAGATTGAAGCGATACTCACTGCTCAGGAGCCTTATCATACCGGTATTCAAATGGTGCTCCATATCATTGATCTTGGCTAATCAGGGGTCGTCAATTATGGGATCCTGACCGGTACTTGTATCTGCGACGTCAAGCCACCCGAAAACGAACCGCATCTCATGCTCTTGTAGGAAAAAGCTTGGTGGAAGGCTTTGGCAACTAAGGCACAGTAAAACAAACTGCTCATTAAAGCTCCGGTCTCAAATAGCACGGAAATATCTACACCGTACTTCTACGGCGATACAAAAATCTTGGTAAAACGGTACTTCGTGTAACAAATACGTTCATCGCCCTTTGACATCTTTGGGATATTCTCGTGTATAAGGACTCATGTTGCCGGGTTGAAGTCGCACCCCTTTTGGGGGGTTACCGCCGGGGAAAAAAAAAAATGCGGCTTCAATCCGGCGGCGCAAGTGCACGAGGCATAGGGGAAGCGAGCGCATCATACTGCACAATCACATCCCACGCCGTGCCACGATATGGTTCCGCTGAGTAGCGGAAGCATCGAATTGGTGAGAGACGGCCATGTGATATTTCTCTAGATGTAGTGTGGTGTTGCACTTGGGCATTTAAGACTATACCTACTGGCCCGTAGGATACCGGCGTAGAATCATGTTTCTTCCATGATATGCTCGATTTCCGTTTCACCGTTTCACATCTATATTTTTTCATATTGTTTTCCCACTCCTCCCTATACTGAACAAGGGTACCGGTATCTGTAGGGACGATATTTGCTTATATGGTAGGGAAAGCTGAGTATAGGAGTACCTGTACCATACACCAGAATCTGAGTACTCGAGTGGGGTGCGAGCACGGGTGTTACGGCCAAAAGGTTCTGTCCTTTTAAAATATTAAGGTGTGATGAGGTTTCCGGTGCACGGCGGACTAGATCACTGAGCCCGTATTATTCCATCCACATGCTAAAGTGGGGCGGAGCAAAGAAAAAGAAATAAGGCCGCCCCGGAAAAACAATGGGGCATTTGATTATGATATTTTGAGATAATTTTTTTAAAAGATCAAACGCCGCCTCAAGCTCCTACCTTGGCCGTATACTTTGCCGCAGCCTTATCAAACAATTCGCTCTTCTGAGCGACATTGGTTAGGAAGGGATGGCTCGGTGCCGCGTTTTGCAATGAGCTTAAAGGCGGGCGAATTAGCAACCATTGATACTGGCCCGACGGCGTTCCCGAAATACTGCCAATTTTGACAATTTCACTTCGGAGATCAAAGAGACGGAATACGGCGGAGAACTCACCTGAGATATTCATCAAATTCTTTCCCTGCAAGAACTGAGAGGACAATCATGTTTGCAAGGGCATCTCCATGTGTCGGATTCTTTTCAAGAGCTTGCTGCAGAGCAACCTCTGCCTCTGGTAATCTCCCGAGATGGAGTTCAGAAACAGCCTGGCCGATGAGGGCACGCGGGGTAGAGGTAGAAGGGGCTTGAGCTAGTTCTTCATAGACATAATATGCCTGCTGATATCTCTCACCACCCTGGGGTCCATGGGTTACTTGTCAGCCGTCGTCTTATCTCAGCATGTACATTTTGAGAGCTCAACATGGAGGTCCACGTGCAGATGGGACAATGAGCAAATTATGCAACATTGCCCCAAAACCGAAGAGCATAGGAGATAGAGAAAAGAATTATGGTTTCACCGCCTACAAACAAACTTACAATACGTAGGCCAACCCACGATTCGGCAAGGTTAACCAACAAACTGTCCTGGGCCCATCGTTTGGCATTCAGCACTTCCTTAAGCGCAAGGTCCGTCCGGTTTTGTGAAAGACGAATTTGCACAACCAGGGCTACACTATAAGGTGAAAAATAATCAGTGGGGCGAGAGTATAGAGTGGGGTATCATCCGATCGGGTGTATACGCACGCTTCTAAGTTCCCCTGATGTTTACTAAGTAGTGTAAGAGCCTCTTCACTTCTTCCCTCCACATGCAATACCGTAGCTCCGATAATTTGGACAGTAGCGTTATCTGGAGACGCTTCCACAAGTGATTCGACCGTTTTCACAGAGTCTTCTGTGTTCCCCTGGCTATATTCTGCATATGCCTTCAGAATAGCTAGGTCCGGGCTATCCTCTCCTTCAAGTTCGGCTGCTATCCCTTCTGCCTGACTACTAGCGATCTGGGAACGTAGCTTGTAAACCCTTGATGGAATACTGTTTTCCGCCGACAAACCTGAGGTATCGTGATTAATTACGGCCGAATATTGTCCTCCATGAAAGGCATTGTGGATGGTCAGAAGCTCTGGAATTCGTTGGTGTTAGCGGAGTGCAATTGAATTTGAGTATATTCTATAGCGTACCCCCTTCGGGTGAGAATGGATCCATTGTAAACTTATCGTTGTTCGGGAATAGGGAGGGTATAGAGGTTTGCTGTTGTCTCTGAGATTGTGAAATAGGGAACTTTATTGCTTCGAGTGGAATAGGGTTATGTATAGAGGACAGGTTCTTCTTAGAGGGGATCTAGGGAAATATGACAAATTCATAGATTTTTACTAAAAAGGTCTTAAATTCGGGGGAATGAACCCAAATTCCAAGAAAACAATAATTCAAACAAAAGTTGAACATATTATTTTCTGCTACTGTATCCTATTCTATGCTGTCCAACTGCGTTTGGGTTTTCTAGGGCAAGCATTTGACGACATCTTAGAAATGGACAACCCATCGCGTAAGTCGCGACCTCGCACTCAAACTCTCATCCCAACAACCTCCCTCGAAAACTCAAGCAGCAATCGACCCGATTTCCCCGCAGCGGAAGAAGCTGCGAACTGGAAGTTAAAGCGCTATTCACGCCTCGTGGATGTCTACCGTTGACGGAAGCAAAAGAAAACGCAAGCCATCCGACCTAAACCTCGAGAACTCACCACCATCAAAGCAAATTAAAACCGAAGGCGGAACAATGTCGGCCGGCTCTCCAAGCGGTCTGTTGCCCCGCCAAGCGCTGCAGCAACTTGTTAGTCTGCAACCATCTATGAACGATGAACAAAAGGCGAAGTATATAGTTATGCTAGATCAGTTGAGAGGCATGGTGGAAAAAAACGGACCCGAAGGTCAGTCGGCACAGGTTAAATATGACAAAATCGTCCATCACCTTAAATTGTCACTGCGGCAGCAGAAACAGCGAGAGGCACAGCAACAGCAACAAGCTCAACAGCAGCAATCCCAACCGCAACAGGCACAGCAACAACAGCAATTACAACAGCAACAACAGAACTATAGTGCACCATCTGGAGGTTCTTTGGCAAGTGTTGCAGGTGGCAATGGAACGGCAATCAGTGGGGGAACGAGCGTCGGAGGTGTCGTTGGTGCTGGGCCCGCCACCGCTGGGGCTCCGGTGGCACCGTCAATATCTCAAAGGCAAACGTGGATAGTTCCTCCGGGGGTTCCCCCGCAGGGTGCAGATGCTTGGCGAGCAGATATTTCCAGCAAGCTATCGCAAGTTGGACAAAAAATGAATCATGCAAAGGCACAGATTGCTGCTCTGCACCAAAGCCTCCAGCGACCAAACCTTACCCCTGAAGAGCAAGTAGGAATCCGGCAGAAGATTAGCGAAGTGACCCAAGGTTTCAACGGATGGAGGGAAATTATCAGTAAATTCACCGCCCAACAGAAGCTGCTCCAACAACAGCAACAGAACCAGATGAGGGCTAGCCAACAGCAACAAGGCCAGGTTTCGATGGCTGGAAGTGGGCAAATGCAGAAACCCGCCCCTCAGAGCATGGTTCCGGAGATACAGCAAGGGCAGCAGGGAATGGTGAACATTGGAGTTCCGCAGCAACAAACAAACTCTGGTAATACCCAGGGAAACCCACCGAATCTACACCAGCAGCCTGCCCAACAACCAAGCCAAATGCAGCAACATACGCAGCAACATACGCAACAACAGCAACATCAGAGTACTCCTGCGCAAAGAGTTGCAACTCCTATTCAACGAGCAGATTCGCCTCCGGGCCCTAGTAATAACGTCGCTGGAATAAACCAGAATCGTGTTTCTGCTGGTCGACAAACAATGTCTCCTGCAGCTCAACAGCCCCCGATGCAACAGCAACCACAGCGAATAATGGGTCAAGGCTCAACGTCCCAACAGCAACCCGCTACACAGCAAGCCCCGCAGCAGGCTACACAGCAATTGTCTGCTGCAGCCCAGCGTGGCCTCCATCACCAAGTCCAGCAACCAGGAGCTACGGCGGGGCGGTCACCAGCGCCAGGGCCAGCCGCCCCACCCGGAACCCCAATGGCCCAGCCTAACTCGCCCGCCCCTCGCCCTGGCTCTGTGCAACCGGCAGCCCGGCCACCCACGGCCGCTGGAACACCTGTCACTCAACAGCAACCGCAAGCACAGCAAGCACAGCAAGCGCACCGCATTCAACCAGCATCGTCTGCGTCAGCTGCATCTCCTACAACTAACGTTCACCCAACTCAGACTACCCGTGATACTCCTCAGGAGCACTGCCTTCCCATTCCCAAAAACCTTGCTGTCGCCGCTCCGCAACCCATCGCCGTTCCCGCCGCTAGACCAACTTTAAGTGGCGGTATGAATAGTTCTGGCAATCAGATGATGAGTGCTCCCGCCATTACCAAGCAGCCCGCATTTGAGTTTGATGAGGGCGGCATGGGCTTGTTGAGTAAGAGAAAGTTGGAAGAGCTTGTGAAGCAGATCGATCCGGAGGAGAGGTTGGATCCTGATGTTGAAGAGGTATATTATCTTTGAATTAATCTCACCCAATAAAGTTTGCTTGCTATGCGCTCCGGGATTTGGCATTTCAGAATTTCCCGCACGGTGCCCAATATTTGCTTCGCTACACCATGTGCTGCAGACATCCTCTACATCACTTCCCCCAGCACGTCACATTAGCCCAAAGACTCTCACTATCATTTACTAGTCTCCGTACTAACTAGATTGACCCAGGCCGTTCTTGAACTCGTCGACGAGTTCATCGATTCGATCGCTACCTCGGCCTGCAAAATGGCCAAACTTCGCGGCTCCGACACCCTGGATCTCAAGGACGTTCAAATAATTCTTGAGCGCAACTGGAATATCCGCATTCCCGGCTACGCGGCCGACGAAATCCGCACTGTCAGAAAATTCCATCCAGCCCCTGGATACCACCACAAGATGGGCGCATTAGCCGCCATGAAGCAGTTGGCTCAGACTTCTGGTAAAGGTGGAGAATAAACGGGGGCGGGGTGGGGAAACCACCGCAGCATTTGTTAAGTTTCATTTTTTTCTTTGCGTTTCCTTCCGGCTTCCCCGTACCTCGGATGGGAAGCTTTACATCCCTTCCTTCTCCTTTTCCTTTTGATGAGCATGTGAAAGTTGCAAGTGAGGATAGATGGGTCTTTCTTCTCTTTCCTAATTAGGTTTTTTTTAAGCAGTTCGAGAAGAAGAGCTCTGTCTTTCTCCTTCTCAAAGTTGAGACTTGCTTGGTTGGGCTTTATTCTATCTCTACTTGCTTTTTTCTGTTCTGGTGTTGTTATGGCGGCTAGCTAGGGGTTATGCTTCGTTATCAAAATACAGTGTACGGCTTAGGTCTTTTTTTTCCTCCTCATCCTACTCCTTTCTCTATGTTTGATGCTGTTCTGTTTTATTAACCCCATACCCATTTTCGGGCTTACGTCGGGGTATCCCTTTTTTTTCTTCGCTCGTCCTTCGCCCCACTCTCATGATCCATGTTTTTTTTTATGGATGGCTGTACTAGCATAGTACTCGTACAGTACGGTGTATGACAGGACAACGTATCTGCTACTGGTAGGTAAACTAAACGTATTAGTAGGTAGACGGGGTTTGCTCTTGGTACCCGCTACCGTACCAAATTTACCACGCGCGGCATTGTCCTGTTTACGGCATTGTCCTATAGCGCTCTGTGTATCTTACCCGCGCAAGTCCGTCCCCGAATCGCTGGCGTGGTATCTATCATACCAGTGGCATGGTTGCTTTGCCCGCTCTTGCTGGTGGCTCGTGGGGTGAACGTGTGAAAAGGATATCATTTTACCCCCGTTTAGCCGCGAAATTGGCGCTCTTTGCGATGCGGTCAAGCTAAGATCCAAGTGCAAATAGGCGGCATTTGGAGGTTGATTGGATAGCTGCATTATTGACAGTGCGCGAGAGTGTGCTACCAGTAGTGCAGATAAAAGACGTTGAAACAAGATTTTCTACGACTCGGGTAGCGTTCGCCTTGAAAGCGTCATTATTAGCCTACCAGGCGAGCTGATACCGTAGGGTTGGTGCGTATGGAAGGAGCCCGACGCCCGACGCAATCTCCAATCTCACATCTGCCTCTCCCTGATGTTAGACTACCGTACCGGCTTTGAGCGGGCTACCCGCGAGCCGCAAGTACTCTCCACATTTAGATAACTCTAAACACAGTACTGTACATAGTGTTGAATTGTCTATATAACTTCTACTCATGAACAAATGTCCGATAGTAGCCGCGCTATAACCTGCCCACCCAACGACCCTCCGCAAGAAAGCATCGAGGCCACGTGATCGCAGGACTAAATACATAAGCTTTGCAAATGACAAGAACTCCAATGCAAGAGAACGAAAGGCTGCCCCTGAAAGCACTCATACTCGTAACAAACCCAAACCAGCCTTCCCAATGCCCAAAAAAAGACCCGAGCCCCCAAGAAAAAACAAACCCGATACCACATCGGGCGGGGTGAAAGACACGCGCCCACTGATGATATGAATATCATACGAAAAAAAAAATTCCTCCAGCAATAACAGCAATGGTTCAACTTGCCTCCCCACTTAGGAGGGAAGCAGTTCCCTTACCTAGCCACCAGTTTCATCAATATCGCGACCAGTAACGCGTTTCCACTATGTTCTTCAACCGCCTCTAACGCCTTTTTGTGCAAATCGTGGATAACTTTCCTCGTGTAGTCAAAGGTGCCCGTTTGGTCTCTCATGTAGGCAACAGCGTACATTTTGACATCCTCATCTGTAGTTCGCTGCCCCAAAATATTCAATAACTGACGGTTCGATGGATCACTGCGAATGGCGTGGATTATAGGGAACGAAAATTTTCCTTCGGTAAGATCTTCGCAGAATCCCTTATTCTTGGTGTACTGTTATCGATAACATCAGCAAATCGCTAAAGCGGCTGGTGAGGTAGGGAAATGGTACCTGGTCTGATTGGAGATTTAGGTAATCATCTAGGATTTGGAAAAGCAGACCAATAATATTGACTAAGGGAACATAATCTTTGTCTGAGGCGCTCTCGGCTTGCATGAGCTTCACAGCTAGACGGAATAACCCTCCAGTTTCTATTGCAGAATGTTAGCATCACGCCCCGGATGAAGCACGGAAATGGGAGTAAAAGTTGTGCTAACTATTGCTAACCATCTCCAGATAGTCATCCTCAGTTGGCGTTGTCAATGTATCCCTCCAGAAGAGGTCCATCCCCTGGCCTCGATGAAGATTCAATAATTCCTCTGGACAAAAAAAACCATCAGATCAGCATCAAGTGGATATCATGGGCCTTTTCTAGCTAACCGGTGTAAATCTTGAGCACTAATGGATTGTTGAGTTTCAAGAGCTCCTGTAAGGCTTGGAAGTACACGTAGTTTGCGGAGTTTATGGTTTGTGCTACCCCAAATATGCTGTGCGCTACGGGGAAGCCTCGCCGTAGATTAGAACTGTCTTCAACATCGTCGACCCTACCAAGTTTCGTTAAAATATGTTAGGGGCCATCTCAAATTCAGAAGCTCTTACAAGAGTGAGGCATTATGTAGCATAGCTATGACTCTGGTAATTATTTCAAGAGAGGCCTCAGGAACCTGCAGCCATCTGTTGAAGGCCGTTATTAATTGCTGGCGGATATCTTTGCCCGGATGGGAGACAAGATAGTCGTAAGGCCCAAGCAATATCTATCCAAAAAGCCAACAGGGCGTAATTAGTAGCGGTGCCCAGAAATATCCTCCGTGAAAAGAGTTTAGAAGGATAAGGTACATTTTCCTTCTCCTCAGACCATTGCCGTTGGAATCCAGCAGCCACCAAAACATCAGCACTCCGAGTCTGGGGTGTCCCACTCTGAGCCGGGGTTTCCGAGTCCACTCGCGGTTTAACAGGTTTCGACGTGGGCGAGTGACGATGTCGGCTAGTGGTGGAAGGCTCTGGGGTCATTAGAAATAAGGGATTTATCGACGAGAAAACAGGATTTTTATGATAATAGAAAAGAGTTGTAGGATGGACGGGGGGGATAGAGAGATGAGGGGACGAAGGACAGGAACTATGACAGCAGCAGTGACGAGGGGGGGGGCTTGAAAGAGGGGCAGGTAGAGAGAATGAGGGAGAAGACGGCAAGGCAACACTCGAAAGAAAATATGGAGATGTTGCGCCTGTAATCTCGTTGCGGGGGGGCGTTTTCAAACCTCTGCAGGGTTCGGACAGCCTGAGAGACTCTGCCCTCACGTGGCTGCATCGCCGTTTACATGTGACTAGAGTAACCCTGGGTCATTATCATATATGTACCGGAAAACCGATCTAAATTCGATCTTATCAGTGAGATCAGCAAACACATGGCAACCGTAACCATAACAAAGCAAACCACGCAGCGACTGTTGCTGGGCCACCTATTTCCCCTCCTCAACCCTGCACAATTAAGGAGAGGAATGCTAGCAAGAAGGAAAATAGAACCACGATAGCAGCAGCCCGCAATGCGCAAAAATCAGGAAAAGAAAAAAAAGTAAGAACAAAGATAAAGATAAAGGATAGAAAATAGATAGGAAATTAGATAAATTAAAGGAACTAGAAGTAATTGTACAGGAACATGAAATAAAATATAAAATAAGGAAAGAAAAAGTGAAGCTAATAAGAGTGGCTTGGCAACCCACCCTACAAATCAAGAATCTTTTATCTTGGTAACAACCAGGTGAGAAAAACAAGATCACAAACAAAGAGAGAATGTGATAAATCAAGAAAAGAATTTAAGGTATAAAAAAGAAAAAGTAGCTCATAGAGGAGAGTCGCAATTAAATTCCACATGTAATTCTCTAAGTCCACTAACCCAATCAAATATATCTCAAAATTGTAAAACTGCCAAGAAATATCAAGCAGTCTTGGCACTACAACCAGTCTTTCATAATAGCACTTTTTCCCTCCTCCTCCTGTTTCCTCCCTGCTCAACCATCTCAGTCCACTTGAGCACAATTTCTTTTATCTTTTTTTTTTTTAACCTTAAAAAACAACTATTTCAGCAACTATTACAGACTCATCACTTTCAAATATCTCTCCAGAATTCAGTTCAGAACCAGCTAACTATTGTTGTAGGAGAAATGATGCTAGATCTCCACTGATGTGGGCATTGTAGGGTTGAAAAACCATGGAGTGCCTTTAATATCAACTCCAATGGTCGGAGAATGAGATCTTGCAGACGGTGCCTGGTAGGTACTTCTTGAATAATTTGTAACTATCTATCAAGACTTCCTATTCTAACCCACTTGTAAATTATAGGAGAGCAGAAGCCTGGTTCCGCAGTCCACCAGCCCCCTAGCACATCCAGCTCTCCCATTACCCCCAGTACCTCTGGTACTTCAGGTACCTCAAGTTCCCCCAGAATCTTCTCCACCCTAAGTACCTCCTGTACCCCCAGCACCCCTAGCATTCCCCATACCCAGTTCTTTTCAGGCAACTATTTCACAGCATGTACATTCCTCTTCCCCAATACTCGCTCCTGTTTCTGCGCCACTGGTACTGCTTTCCAATCCTGTACCCCCTCCCCTTTATATATTTCCGACTGTACTTCTAGCAGTACCCTTTGACGTTTCACCCCTGGCAACCTGGAGTGAAGTACCTCAGGTACCAGTACCTGCTCAGGTGAGTGCTCCACTCACAGCCCTCTTTCCTGTTATGTTCTCCTCTATCCCATTACAACCACTTCGGAATGAGCTACCACTTGAGGCAACTAGAGCAGACAATGGTAATAGGGATAGTATATGGCGATTTCCCAGATGTCGGCTTGTGAAACCTATCAGAGCATTTGATAGAGGTCGAGGAGGAAATTTGCAAGCTGGTTGCAGGGAATGTTTGGTAAGTAATCAGTACCTAGAAAATTGTTATCTCATAACAAGAAACCTATTGCTGACCATCTATCCAATTAGGTAAGGGAGAGAAACAGAAGGCACTCAGCACAAGCAGAGCAACTTCCTGCTTCTCCAATACTTGCTGCTGAACCTGTGACCCCACAGGTGGTCATACAACCAGCAGTGTTCAAGGCATTTATTGAGAAGCGAGCACATTGGACCCAGCATGAGCTGGAAAGAATGAATGTTGTATGCAGAGGCTGCGAGGCCCTGAACTGGCATGTGGAGAAGTCAAGAGAAGGAACCAACCAAGTACCAGGTGCTTTCGAGTCCTGCTGCAAGGGAGAGGATGCTATGGTTGAGAAAATGCGGCCACTACCAGAACCCCTCCATACCTTGATGACGGGAATGGAACCGGCATCAAGAAGCTTTAGGGAGGGGCTGAGGCACTGGAATAGCCAGTTTGCATTCACTTCCATTAGCTACAACCTGGATGATCCGCCACCTGCGATTGGAGAAGGTTTCCAACTTTTCTAAGTTCATGGTGCGATCTACCATCATCAAGGACTACTAGTTGCACCCATTGGTGCCGATGCCCGATATTCGCAGGTCTACCTGTATGATCCGACCCATGCGGCCCAAGTGCGATCCGCTAGAGCTCTGGATTTAGATGGGGCCTTGATCAACTCACTGACTGGGATGTTGCAGGAGACTTGCCCTTTCATCCGGCTGTATCATACAGCCAAAGAGAGATTGTCAGAGATCTCTGGGGATGAGCAAAACTTCCACACCATCCGGGATCTACAGCTGAGTTTGATTATAGAGTTCGGGGCAAATATGAGAAGGGAGAACCTTCCAACGGCGGATGAAGTCTCCATGATTCTGCCGGAGGAATATGGTGATGGTGGATTGAGAGACATTGTTTTGGCGGAGCGATCCAATGGAGTAGTACCTAATAGAGGATTCTCCATCATCAACCCCAATCATGCCTCCTATCTGCCACTCCATTTTGTTCTCCTATTTCCCTATAGTGAACCCTCGTGGCATTGGAGACGAAGGCTCAACCTGGCTGGAAATAATCGTGTTAAGGACAGGTTATCCTGAAGAGTCTTCTACCGCTTCCGCCTTCATAGTAGGACAAATGAGCCATCAACTATCTTTTGGGCCCAGAGGTTACTGCAGCAGTTGGTAGTTGATGCTTGGGCTATCTCAGATCAGAACAAGTTCAACTGGCTGTGGTCAAATCAGGCTCGCTTGCGGACTGATTTGTACAATGGGCTACAGGATGCGATGAGTGCAAATGACGTCAATTTTGCGGAGGTTGAAAGAAGGATTATCCTGCCATCCATGTTCACTGGTGGGGATAGATTTATGCAGCAGCTCTACCAGGACAGCATGGCTCTGATGTGCCACTTTGGCAAACCATCTCTGTTCATCACCTTCATAGCCAATCCCATATGGTCTAAGATTGTGATGGAGTTGTTACCAAGGCAGAGAGCTGCGGATCGTGCAGATCTCATAGCTAGAGTTTTCCATCTCAAGGTACGTGATCTATTAGATCAAATTGGAAAGAAACAAATCTTTGGGCATTGCTGGGGCTGGGTATGGACCATCGAGTACCAGAAACGAGGCCTCCCTCACATCCATCTTCTGCTCTTCTTGAAGACCACACCTGAGTTCCTGATGGCTGGATACATTGACCGATTCATATCTCCTGAGCTCACTACTGAAGAGGATCTGTAACCGGTACGGGTACTAGGTTGTTTTATGTTTGGTTTCACAGTATCGGTTGTTACAGGAATTGTTTCGTGTGCTATCGGTTGATACTGTAACGTGTTCGGGCCAGGCCATAGTGACGTAGTGGTACGATAGGAGCAGAGGGCTGCGTGATCAACACGAAGCGAGCGCTGCTTGCTAAAGGAGGCTTCGAATGGGGTGTAATAGGAGATCAAAGAAGTAACCGTTCAACCAAGTATATTTAAGAATACTGTCTGTCGAAGTCTGCTCTTTCCATCGCGGAAATCAGCGGTCTTTAAATCTAGCATATTGCTTATCGCCAGTATAAGCGATATTGCAAAACAATGTGTGTATCAACCGATAGCACACGAAACTATTCACCTATCAAAAGATACTGTGAAACCAAACATAAAACAATGTGGGTATCAACCGATAGCACACGAAACAAGACAAGTATCAAACGATACTGTGAAACCAAACATAAAACAACCTAGTACCCGTACCGGTTACACTCCCAAAATAAAATAACAATTTCGTCAAATAAAACAATTTAATAAATCCTAATAGCCGGTAAGTCCGCTATTCTCCTGAAAGTCCGCCTAGGACCCATCCTCATCGTCATCGCTATCCTGTAACAATCTCATGTCGTCCTGCAAGATCCATTGCGCACCTTCCAACCATTTTTCCAAGCACTCCCCACATGGCGCTCCGCGCACCAAGCAACCTGACTCCCAGTAGTGTGGCAGGTCCACAAAATTCTGCACTATCCTGTCTTTCAATTCCTCCGTCTCGACATCGATTCGTCCGCAATCCGCGCAGTGATCGATGTAGAATATTTTCCACTATGCGCTTTCTGGAATTATCTCGCGGTACAGCAGGTACCCCAAAATGAGGTCTCGTCCATTTATGCTGACTTCTTCATAGGTCGACATTTTGTTTCTTTCACGTAAGGATAAGTTTCGTAAATGGGTAAAGGTTTGAAGATATGGTAGATTGGTCTGTTTTCTTCAGTGTGTTGGAGGGATGGTGGGTGGTATTTATGTTTCGGTAGTAGCCTTGCCTAGGTGTTGGCCTCGCTTAGGTGTCGGCCTCGCTTAGGTCTTCAGAGGAAGCGGGGTGCTGCTTAATTTCGGTTTCTTTGGTCTCCATGGAACCATCACGTTTTTCTGTGCTCAGGTAGCACCCACTACCGAAGCAGAAAACATCTGACCCTGATTCTCCCCACATTCGTCCTGTTGATTCTGTTGTTATTTTTAAGCATTTGTTGCAGATGTATATGAATAGTCAGTGTGTAAGGTATCGTCTAGGCATAATATCGCGGTTCACCAACAGTCCCATTGGCTGATGGTGCAGTCTCCAAGGCACTTGCTCATAGTTTGACATCTTAAGGCTGTTGGATGGAGTGTTTTTTCCTTTCATTATTGCCAGTACTCTGCCTCGGCCAGCCGGGCTAGGTATGCTGCTTCATCTCCCATTACCTGATTTTCATCTTCGCTGCTTTCGAAATCGCTCTCGAAGTGGGCTGACCAAAATCTGTCCTGTATCCCTTGGTCCGTGTCCGGGCGCAGGTGTTGGATTTCTGGTAGGGTTGGGCTCCACGCTACCATCACATGGTTTATTGTAGGGGGTAGCTCGTCCTCCGGTTTGTTGTCTTCTCACCATCGATTTACTAATTCCATCGCATTTTCCAATCCTGCAAGGGGTTCCCAGCTATTTTCTGTTTCTGGGTACCTCACCCATTTCACTGGGAATTGGTCGTGGTCATACCGTCTTCTGTGGTCTTGTATGGTTTCCACTTCCCATTCCAGTTTCTCATTAACCACGAACGGAGGGGGTTTTGCGTGGCTGCTGGCAGGGAAGGAGATATCATCGTTAGGGCGGTATCTTTTCACGGTGGATGTATGGAATGTCGCTTCTTGGTTTCTGTACATTCTGCCATCCATTTCTGCCATGTAATTTTGTGTATACTCATCGTATCTGATTATCTTGAATAGTCCACGCCAGCGCGGTTGCAATTTCTCGCTATGTTCTGATTCTGTTGTGAATAAGCTTCCATATACCAGTAACAGATTACCCTTTCCTATCAGTATATGGTGTTTGTGTTATTTTGCTGCTGTTCTTGTGCTTCTAAATCGTGCCATTTTAATCGCATTGAATGCCGTGTTCCGGATTGCTTGGTGCCTGTTTAACAATTCGTCAGCAGCCGGTACTGCGGAGTTCTTGAAGTTCACTAGGGGAAGTAGCGGGTAATTCATTCCAAAAGTAGCCTTATATGGTGACATGCCGAGAGCTTCTGACCATTCCGCATTCAGGTATGCTGCTGTCTCCGGCATGGCATCAAACCAATTGTTTTGTCTGGCGTTGACTAAGTTTCGGAGAGCTGTCTTTAATTCTCGAATCTTTCTTTCGACCTGTCTATTCGTTGCATGATGGCCTGGTGCCGCCTTGATATGCGCAATGCCTAACTATCAACACTGTTGTCTCCACACATGTGACTCAAATCGTGGGTCTGTATCGCTTACTAGAGATTTTGGGTAGCCATGGGGTGTAAATATTTTGTTGCGTAGAAGTTCCCAGGTTGTTATTGCTGTTACTTGCTTTTTTGTTGGTATAAGCTATTTGAATCCTGAAAACCTATCCATCGCAACTAGGATCGTGTTGTATTCCCATGAATTGTGGAAGGGTTCCACAAAGTCAAAGGCTATTGATTCGAAGATTTCCGACGGCAGGGTAATTGTCAGAGCCTTTCCTTCTGGCAATTTTGTAGGCTCCTTATTTACCTAGCATGTGTGGCACTGGGTCACATACGCTCTAAAGTCTTTCCGCATTTCAGGCCAAAATGGGTACTCCGTTGCCTACCGCAAGTTTCGTTCAACACTGTGGTAGCCTTAGTTGTGAATTTCGCTAATGGCATATTCTCTTAACGTTGTATTTCCGTATCCGGGGCCTTTCGGGATATACAGGCAGTCTTCCCCATATCTGGTTTTTGCCTACAGCATTCCATTTGCAATCTTGGAAGAGGCCAAATCTCCCACGGAGTCCACATTCTCATTTACCTTCTTCCAAATTGTTTCTTTCCGGTATGCTGCTACCATGTATGCTCGGAACTTTCCACTCATTTTATTGATTGTTTGTAAGGTGATGTGTTCGTCCTCTATCTTGCTTCTTCTGGTTGTCGCAGCTAGGACTTCCTCCTCATTGTCTTCCAAGACATTGTATAGCCCGCGCCAGTATTCTGTCATTGTTGGGGGCATTACTGAGACTATTGTCTCATTGGTAAGGCTTTCTAGCCGTTCCGCTCGTCTAATCGGCGGTGGGCTATCAGGTCCTGGCATTCGGAATGCCGCTATAGTCATAGCTGTAAGGTTCTGTATTGGTTCTGGCTCCCACATTTGGAAAGCCGGGGCTTCCGGGTTTAGCAATGCCAGAATTGCATAAGACCTGGGTGTCGGCCTGGCAAGGGTGGACGGCCCTTCTCCCGCACTAATTGGTCTTTCGCCGGTCATTAGTTGCCATTCCCGGTCAATGAGTTTGGGGTACTCCGGAGGGCATGGGTCGATTTCTGTATTCGGGGTGCTCGCTCCTTCACTAAGTGGATAAGCGGTCGATTTTCCCCGTCGTCTGGGATGGTTGTTCGTGAATTTGATCTCAGTTTGATGGTATGGGCAATGATCCACGTAACAGTGTCAGTAATGTAAGGCGCTATGTTGGAGTCCTTCCGGTGGCGTACTGCGCAGGGTACACTGGTCACCCCAATCGTTTCTTGCAGTGATTGAGCCGTGGCTTTCGTGGGGTACAGGGGCCTCGTTGGGGTACTCAGTATAGGAGAAAGGGGGGGGAAGTAGGGGAGAACTCATGCATAGGATCCATTGTGTTTGATTCTGGCTCGTATACCGTGTTATCTGAGATGTCATCTGATTCCTTCGTATAACCATGGACATAGAGTGGATTCAAGTCTAATTCTCCCTCATATATCTGGGAAAGGGCATCAGTTAAATAGTGTGGACTTTCTGGTGCGTAAACTACTTTCACATTCTATTTTCCCAAGGCACTTAGCCATCTCACTTGCTTTCTGCTAGGGTTTTTTGCCATTCGTAGGTGTGTCAAGAGTTGGTGGTCTGTAACTATTATAAAGGAATTTCCTATTAGTATATTGTGGAACCGATTAAACACTTCCACTATCGCTAAGGCCTCTTTATCGTTAGTCCCATAGTTCATCTGAGCGTTGGTGAACTTTCTGCTGTGTAACGTGGCTGGTCGTGCCATCTCATAAGTGGGTCTCTGTCCCACCCATGCTCTAACTCCTAAATCTGGGTCATCTGTAACCAACCAGATTGGTTCCTGGTTTCGTATATATATTGGTCGTATGACTTGATGATCGATGATTCACTTTCGGACCAGATCGAATGCAGTTTGGTGGGTCATTGTCCATCCAAATTTGGTGTTTCCCGTTAAGTCGACTAGCGGTGCCGTTAACACAGCATGGTGTGGGAGAAACTGGGCCACATAATTCACTATTCCAAGGAATCGTTGTAGCTCCTTCTTGTTTTTTGGTGTCTCCCATCCTGCAAGAGGAGATATTTTCTGGGGGAGAGGCATGAATTCCCTTGTTGTCTACTATATGTCCTAATACTTCTAGCTTATTTGCAAAAAGTACTGACTTCCTTTTGCTTGCAAAGAATTTTGCTTTTCTGAGCCGATCACATACTTGGCGTATGTGTTCCTAGTGTTCCTCTGGTGTGTCTAAAAATATGAGAATACCATCAATGTATACCCATACAAAATGATGTAAATATTCGCTTAGGAGGTCCTCCATTATTCGCATAAATGTTGCTAGTGCATTCATGTCTCATTGGAGCATTACTTTGTGCACAAATCCTCCAAACGGGGTTTTGAATGAGTTGAACTTAACAGTGTCCTTGTCCACCTGTGTTTGGAAGTATGCGTCGCTTAGGTCGATCTTACTCCTGAATTTTGCACGTCCTATTCGGTTAAGGATCTGCTGTTGATTTGGAATTGATGGACTATTCATGATCATGTTATCGTTTCTCACTTTCAGGTCCACCAGGGGGCGGATTCTTCCATCTGACTTTGATTGTACAAACATAGGTGCTGCTCCAGGTACCTCTTGTCATACAATTACTCCACATTGTAATTTCTCGTTTATCCAGTTCATGAGTTTTTCCTTGTAGGCTTCTGGGATCGAGCGTGTTGGGTGGTTTCATAGGTCGGTAGGATCTTTTAGCCGAATGTGGTGGCTAATCTTATGCACTGAGGGCAGTGTTTCCGGTACCTTGTCTGGCCATACATCCTTGTATTGTTCCAACAATGTTTTTGTGGTAGTGTCTGACATAGCGGCTCGGAATTCCCCGCTTGTTGATCTGCATAGCACACGTAGTTTCTTATCGGGAAATTGCATGGCTGTATCCCCACACCTGATAAGAGCATTATGTCTTTTCAGGAATGGCATTTCAATCAGGGCTTCTTTTTTTGCCAAGTTCCCTACCAACATCCCCTGATTTGTCCATTTCTTTTTCCCAATTCCTACGGTCTGTAACCGGTATGGGTTACTAGGGTTTTATGTTTGGTTTCACAGTATCGTTTGATACTTGTATTGTTTCGTGTGCTATCAGTTGATACACACATTGTTTTATGTTTGGTTTCACAGTATCGTTTGATACTTGTATTGTTTCGTGTGCTATCGGTTGATACACACATTGTTTTATGTTTGGTTTCACAGTATCGTTTGATACTTGTATTGTTTCGTGTGCTATCGGTTGATACACACATTGTTTTATGTTTGGTTTCACAGTATCGTTTGATACTTGTATTGTTTCGTGTGCTATCGGTTGATACACACATTGTTTTATGTTTGGTTTCACAGTATCGTTTGATACTTGTATTGTTTCGTGTGCTATCGGTTGATACACACATTGTTTTATGTTTGGTTTCACAGTATCGTTTGATACTTGTATTGTTTCGTGTGCTATCGGTTGATACACACATTGTTTTATGTTTGGTTTCACAGTATCGTTTGATACTTGTATTGTTTCGTGTGCTATCGGTTGATACACACATTGTTTTATGTTTGGTTTCACAGTATCGTTTGATACTTGTATTGTTTCGTGTGCTATCGGTTGATACACACATTGTTTTATGTTTGGTTTCACAGTATCGTTTGATACTTGTATTGTTTCGTGTGCTATCGGTTGATACACACATTGTTTTATGTTTGGTTTCACAGTATCGTTTGATACTTGTATTGTTTCGTGTGCTATCGGTTGATACACACATTGTTTTATGTTTGGTTTCACAGTATCGTTTGATACTTGTATTGTTTCGTGTGCTATCGGTTGATACACACATTGTTTTATGTTTGGTTTCACAGTATCGTTTGATACTTGTATTGTTTCGTGTGCTATCGGTTGATACACACATTGTTTTATGTTTGGTTTCACAGTATCGTTTGATACTTGTATTGTTTCGTGTGCTATCGGTTGATACACACATTGTTTTATGTTTGGTTTCACAGTATCGTTTGATACTTGTATTGTTTCGTGTGCTATCGGTTGATACACACATTGTTTTATGTTTGGTTTCACAGTATCGTTTGATACTTGTATTGTTTCGTGTGCTATCGGTTGATACACACATTGTTTTATGTTTGGTTTCACAGTATCGTTTGATACTTGTATTGTTTCGTGTGCTATCGGTTGATACACACATTGTTTTATGTTTGGTTTCACAGTATCGTTTGATACTTGTATTGTTTCGTGTGCTATCGGTTGATACACACATTGTTTTATGTTTGGTTTCACAGTATCGTTTGATACTTGTATTGTTTCGTGTGCTATCGGTTGATACACACATTGTTTTATGTTTGGTTTCACAGTATCGTTTGATACTTGTATTGTTTCGTGTGCTATCGGTTGATACACACATTGTTTTATGTTTGGTTTCACAGTATCGTTTGATACTTGTATTGTTTCGTGTGCTATCGGTTGATACACACATTGTTTTATGTTTGGTTTCACAGTATCGTTTGATACTTGTATTGTTTCGTGTGCTATCGGTTGATACACACATTGTTTTATGTTTGGTTTCACAGTATCGTTTGATACTTGTATTGTTTCGTGTGCTATCGGTTGATACACACATTGTTTTATGTTTGGTTTCACAGTATCGTTTGATACTTGTATTGTTTCGTGTGCTATCGGTTGATACACACATTGTTTTATGTTTGGTTTCACAGTATCGTTTGATACTTGTATTGTTTCGTGTGCTATCGGTTGATACACACATTGTTTTATGTTTGGTTTCACAGTATCGTTTGATACTTGTATTGTTTCGTGTGCTATCGGTTGATACACACATTGTTTTATGTTTGGTTTCACAGTATCGTTTGATACTTGTATTGTTTCGTGTGCTATCGGTTGATACACACATTGTTTTATGTTTGGTTTCACAGTATCGTTTGATACTTGTATTGTTTCGTGTGCTATCGGTTGATACACACATTGTTTTATGTTTGGTTTCACAGTATCGTTTGATACTTGTATTGTTTCGTGTGCTATCGGTTGATACACACATTGTTTTATGTTTGGTTTCACAGTATCGTTTGATACTTGTATTGTTTCGTGTGCTATCGGTTGATACACACATTGTTTTATGTTTGGTTTCACAGTATCGTTTGATACTTGTATTGTTTCGTGTGCTATCGGTTGATACACACATTGTTTTATGTTTGGTTTCACAGTATCGTTTGATACTTGTATTGTTTCGTGTGCTATCGGTTGATACACACATTGTTTTATGTTTGGTTTCACAGTATCGTTTGATACTTGTATTGTTTCGTGTGCTATCGGTTGATACACACATTGTTTTATGTTTGGTTTCACAGTATCGTTTGATACTTGTATTGTTTCGTGTGCTATCGGTTGATACACACATTGTTTTATGTTTGGTTTCACAGTATCGTTTGATACTTGTATTGTTTCGTGTGCTATCGGTTGATACACACATTGTTTTATGTTTGGTTTCACAGTATCGTTTGATACTTGTATTGTTTCGTGTGCTATCGGTTGATACACACATGGTTTTATGTTTGGTTTCACAGTATCGTTTGATACTTGTATTGTTTCGTGTGCTATCGGTTGATACACACATTGTTTTATGTTTGGTTTCACAGTATCGTTTGATACTTGTATTGTTTCGTGTGCTATCGGTTGATACACACATTGTTTTATGTTTGGTTTCACAGTATCGTTTGATACTTGTATTGTTTCGTGTGCTATCAGTTGATACACACATTGTTTTGCAATATCGCTCATACTGGAAATAAGCGATATGCTGTATTTAAAGACCGCTGATTCCCGCGATGGAAACAGCAGACTTCGACAGATAGTATTCTTAAATATACTTGGTTGAACGGTTACTTCTTTGATCTCCTATTACACCCCGTTCGAAGCCTCCTTTAGCAAGCAGCGCTCGCTTCGTGTTGATCACGAAGCCATCTGCTCCTATCGTACCGCTACATGACTAGGGCCTAGCCCGAACACGTTACACGGTCAGTCTACATTTCTTTTGGCTTGAAGAGTGGGATCTTTTCATAGCCAGATTGACTATTGTTGGTTGGGGTAGAGGCTCGGTAGGAATGCCATGGGTAGAGATAAAAGTGGCTCTAATTATGCCGCAGCCGATTGTTCCCATGTCGAATAGTACCTTTGCTGGGTGGCCTTCTATGTGAATTGTTCCTGCAAGAGCGTCACGGTGCCTGATCGCCAATGTTGGTTGTGTTCGCAGGCTTTCCATTTCCACTGAGTTAATTTCCACTTCGTCATATTCGGTTGCTTCCAGGTGGTTTCTGCTAGCCTCTCAGTTAACGGCCTTTCCTTTTCCTTTTTTGCAAGAGCAATCTTTTGCCTAGTGCCCCTTTTTCCCACATTCATAACATGTGCCTTCCTCGCGTTGTTTCTGCTTCTTATCTTTCTTGTCCTTTCAATCCTTGCCATATGGTCTATTCTTCTTTGTATTATCCTGCGTTGATGACCCTTTACTGTTCCTTTGCTGCGGTACGTGAGTCCGGTAAACTCCTGTTTCATATAGGATAGCGTCCTTCCATTTGGCCCGCTTGACCATCTTGTCACAGGAATCACCCTCCTGCTCCATGGGTTCTACCTCCTGTCATAGTCTGGGATGCATTGCTTCATACAATCTTTGTCGCAGCGTATACTGAGACACCGTCCAATTAGGCAATCGTCCATAATAGATTAAGAGATTTGTCACGACTAAGGTTACTCTTTCGGTTTTGCCATTTCATACTTGCTGGATATCCTTGAACCTTTTGTATAGTTCTTCCGTATTTCGCGAGGATTGGAATCTCTGTCTCAAGTACTTTATCAGGGTCATTCCTTGGACTTTTTCCCCACTCTTATAGTGGTTCATTGCTTGGTGATATGCTTCTTCTGCCCTTCCGGTATACAAGCTTCTGAAGTACGCTCCGCTTCCTTCCTTGGTTTTGTCCACTCCATGTAGGGCAAGGTATTGAGAAGTTGTTATAACCCACCGGTCAAATACTGCAGGTTTTAAGTCATCCTTTGCGCCTAAGAATGAGGGTGGCAACAGAAGTTGGATTTTAGGTCCTGTGCACCCAGCTGATTCACCTTCGGACATGCTGTGTCCGGACTCTTCGTTACTCCAGCTGTTGTCTGAGGAGCTTTCTGGGAAGTCGCTGGGGCTTTCGTCTGGTGGCTGCCTTGCTACCGCGTGATCTGATGCTTCTTTGTCGTCTCCTTCCGTCTTAGGTGACCCGACAGGTATGCTATCTTTCTCCGGTGGTTGCCCCAGTGCCTTTCCTTTGCTGGGGCTGAGGGGAAATAGTCCAGGAAGGCTGGTTGCTGCCTTTACTAATTTGTCTCTCCACTCGCTAAAGGTCTGCTTGGCCAAGTCTCGCGCTAGTTGTCATTCTGCTTCGTCGGTAGAGAATTCGCTTTTTGGTCCTTTCTGTTTCTTGGGTTGCCTTTTCTTGGTAAGGCCTTCCGGTGGGACCTGCTTCCCACTGTGAGTCATTAGTGCCTCAATGGTGTCGTTTTGGCGGAGCCGAACCCTTCGTGGTTCTGCCGCTTCTCAATGCTAGCTTCGCTATTGGACCTTTCGTAGGTTGATCAGACCAGGTCCCTGCAGGTTTCTTAACTACTTGCTGAGGTGAAAAAAAATGTAACGCTTTCGGGCCAGGCCCTAGTCACGTAGCGGTACGATAGGAGCTGATGGCTTCGTGATCAACATGAATCGAGCGCTGCTTGCGAAAGGAGGCTGTGAACAGGATGTAATAGGAGATCAAAGAAGTAACTGTTCAACCAAGTATATTTTAAGAATACTGTCTGTCGAAGTCTGCTCTTTACATCGCGGAAATCAGCAGTCTTTAAATCCAGCATATCGCTTATCTCCAGTATGAGCAATATTGCAAAACAATATGTATATCAACCGTTAGCATACGAAACAATTCACGTATCAAACGATACTGGGAAACTAAATGTAAAACAAGGTCTGTATCAACTGATAGCACACGAAGCAATACAAGTATCAAACGATACTGTAAAACTAAGCATAAAACACTGTATGTATCAACCAATAGCCTATAAAACAATACAAGTATCAAACGATACTGTGAAACCAAACATAAAACAACCTAGTACCAGTACCGGTTACAGATACACATATTGTTTTGCAATATCGCTCATACTAGAGATAAGTGATATGCTGTATATGAAGACCCCTGATTCCCGTGATGGAAACAGCAGACTTCGACCGACAGTATTCTTAAATATACTTCTTTGAACGCTTACTTCTTTGATCTCCTATTACACCCCTTGCGGAGCCTCGTTTAGCCAGCAGCGCTCGCTTCGTGTTGACCACGAAGCCATTTACTCCTATCGTACCGCTACTAGACTAGGGCCTGGTCCGAACACATCACATTTTTTTAACCTCAGCAAGTGGTTAATAAACCTGCAGGGACCTGGTCTGATCAACCTACGAAAGGTCCAGTAGCGAAGCTAGCATCGGGGAGCGGGCAGAACCACTAAGGGTTCGGCTCCGCCAACACGACACCATTGAGGCACTGGAGACTCGCAGTGGGAAGCAGGTCCCACCGGAAGGCCTTACCAAGAAAAGGCAACCCAAAAACCCATAGGGCCAAAGAGCGAGTTCTGGATCGACGAAGCAGAACGACAACTAGCACAAGATTTAGCCAAGCAGACCTTTAGCGAATCGGCTGACGAGTTAGCAAAGGCAGCAACCAGCCTTCCTGGGCTATTTCCCTCCAGCTCCAGTAAAGGAAAGGGACTAGCGCAACCACCGAAGAAAGACAGCATACCTGTCGGGACACATAAGAAGAAAGAAAGTGAAGAAGAAGAATCAGATCACGCAGTAGAAAGACAGCCACCAGTCGAATTCCCCAGTGACTCTCCCGAAAGCTCACCAGATGGCAGCTCCAGTAACGAAAAGTCCGAACAGAATATGTCTGAAGGTGAATCCGCCGGACTGCCCGGCCCAGGGGCTAGGCGAACAGGACCTAAAATCAAACTTCCGCTACCACCCTCATTCTCGGGCGAGAAGGACAACTTAAAATCTGAAGTATTTGACCGGTGGGTTATAACAACTTCTCAATACCTTGCTCTACATGGAGTGGACAAAACCAAGCAAGGAAGCGGAGCGTACTTCAGAAGCTTCTGTACCAGAAGGGCAGAAGAGGCATACCACCAAGCAATGAACCACCAAGAGAGTGGGGAAAAAATCCAAGGAACGACCCTGATAAAGTACTTGAGAGAGAGATTCCAATCCTTGCGAAACACGGAAGAACTATACAAAAGATTCAAGGATATCCAGCAAGTATGCAATGGCAAAACGGAAAGAGTAACCTTGGTCGCGACAGATCTCTTAATGTATTATGGACGATCGCCTACTGGGACGGTGTCTCAGTATACACTGCGACAAAGATTGTATGAAGCAATGCATCCCAGCCTACAACAAGAGGTAGAACCCATGGACGAGGAGGGTGATTCCTTTGACAAGATAGTCAAGCGGGCCGAACAGAAGGATGCTATCCTATATGAAACAGGAGTTTACCGGACCCACGTACCGCGGCAAAGGAACAGTAAAGGATCATTATCATGGGATAATACGAAAANATGACTAGGGCCTAGCCCGAACACGTTACACGGTCAGTCTACATTTCTTTTGGCTTGAAGAGTGGGATCTTTTCATAGCCAGATTGACTATTGTTGGTTGGGGTAGAGGCTCGGTAGGAATGCCATGGGTAGAGATAAAAGTGGCTCTAATTATGCCGCAGCCGATTGTTCCCATGTCGAATAGTACCTTTGCTGGGTGGCCTTCTATGTGAATTGTTCCTGCAAGAGCGTCACGGTGCCTGATCGCCAATGTTGGTTGTGTTCGCAGGCTTTCCATTTCCACTGAGTTAATTTCCACTTCGTCATATTCGGTTGCTTCCAGGTGGTTTCTGCTAGCCTCTCAGTTAACGGCCTTTCCTTTTCCTTTTTTGCAAGAGCAATCTTTTGCCTAGTGCCCCTTTTTCCCACATTCATAACATGTGCCTTCCTCGCGTTGTTTCTGCTTCTTATCTTTCTTGTCCTTTCAATCCTTGCCATATGGTCTATTCTTCTTTGTATTATCCTGCGTTGATGACCCTTTACTGTTCCTTTGCTGCGGTACGTGAGTCCGGTAAACTCCTGTTTCATATAGGATAGCGTCCTTCCATTTGGCCCGCTTGACCATCTTGTCACAGGAATCACCCTCCTGCTCCATGGGTTCTACCTCCTGTCATAGTCTGGGATGCATTGCTTCATACAATCTTTGTCGCAGCGTATACTGAGACACCGTCCAATTAGGCAATCGTCCATAATAGATTAAGAGATTTGTCACGACTAAGGTTACTCTTTCGGTTTTGCCATTTCATACTTGCTGGATATCCTTGAACCTTTTGTATAGTTCTTCCGTATTTCGCGAGGATTGGAATCTCTGTCTCAAGTACTTTATCAGGGTCATTCCTTGGACTTTTTCCCCACTCTTATAGTGGTTCATTGCTTGGTGATATGCTTCTTCTGCCCTTCCGGTATACAAGCTTCTGAAGTACGCTCCGCTTCCTTCCTTGGTTTTGTCCACTCCATGTAGGGCAAGGTATTGAGAAGTTGTTATAACCCACCGGTCAAATACTGCAGGTTTTAAGTCATCCTTTGCGCCTAAGAATGAGGGTGGCAACAGAAGTTGGATTTTAGGTCCTGTGCACCCAGCTGATTCACCTTCGGACATGCTGTGTCCGGACTCTTCGTTACTCCAGCTGTTGTCTGAGGAGCTTTCTGGGAAGTCGCTGGGGCTTTCGTCTGGTGGCTGCCTTGCTACCGCGTGATCTGATGCTTCTTTGTCGTCTCCTTCCGTCTTAGGTGACCCGACAGGTATGCTATCTTTCTCCGGTGGTTGCCCCAGTGCCTTTCCTTTGCTGGGGCTGAGGGGAAATAGTCCAGGAAGGCTGGTTGCTGCCTTTACTAATTTGTCTCTCCACTCGCTAAAGGTCTGCTTGGCCAAGTCTCGCGCTAGTTGTCATTCTGCTTCGTCGGTAGAGAATTCGCTTTTTGGTCCTTTCTGTTTCTTGGGTTGCCTTTTCTTGGTAAGGCCTTCCGGTGGGACCTGCTTCCCACTGTGAGTCATTAGTGCCTCAATGGTGTCGTTTTGGCGGAGCCGAACCTTTCGTGGTTCTGCCGCTTCTCAATGCTAGCTTCGCTATTGGACCTTTCGTAGGTTGATCAGACCAGGTCCCTGCAGGTTTCTTAACTACTTGCTGAGGTGAAAAAAAATGTAACGCTTTCGGGCCAGGCCCTAGTCACGTAGCGGTACGATAGGAGCTGATGGCTTCGTGATCAACATGAATCGAGCGCTGCTTGCGAAAGGAGGCTGTGAACAGGATGTAATAGGAGATCAAAGAAGTAACTGTTCAACCAAGTATATTTTAAGAATACTGTCTGTCGAAGTCTGCTCTTTACATCGCGGAAATCAGCAGTCTTTAAATTCAGCATATCGCTTATCTCCAGTATGAGCAATATTGCAAAACAATATGTATATCAACCGTTAGCATACGAAACAATTCACGTATCAAACGATACTGGGAAACTAAATGTAAAACAAGGTCTGTATCAACTGATAGCACACGAAGCAATACAAGTATCAAACGATACTGTAAAACTAAGCATAAAACACTGTATGTATCAACCAATAGCCTATAAAACAATACAAGTATCAAACGATACTGTGAAACCAAACATAAAACAACCTAGTACCAGTACCGGTTACAGATACACATATTGTTTTGCAATATCGCTCATACTAGAGATAAGTGATATGCTGTATATGAAGACCCCTGATTCCCGTGATGGAAACAGCAGACTTCGACCGACAGTATTCTTAAATATACTTCTTTGAACGCTTACTTCTTTGATCTCCTATTACACCCCTTGCGGAGCCTCGTTTAGCCAGCAGCGCTCGCTTCGTGTTGACCACGAAGCCATTTACTCCTATCGTACCGCTACTAGACTAGGGCCTGGTCCGAACACATCACATTTTTTTAACCTCAGCAAGTGGTTAAAAAACCTGCAGGGACCTGGTCTGATCAACCTACGAAAGGTCCAGTAGCGAAGCTAGCATCGGGGAGCGGGCAGAACCACTAAGGGTTCGGCTCCGCCAACACGACACCATTGAGGCACTGGAGACTCGCAGTGGGAAGCAGGTCCCACCGGAAGGCCTTACCAAGAAAAGGCAACCCAAAAACCCATAGGGCCAAAGAGCGAGTTCTGGATCGACGAAGCAGAACGACAACTAGCACAAGATTTAGCCAAGCAGACCTTTAGCGAATCGGCTGACGAGTTAGCAAAGGCAGCAACCAGCCTTCCTGGGCTATTTCCCTCCAGCTCCAGTAAAGGAAAGGGACTAGCGCAACCACCGAAGAAAGACAGCATACCTGTCGGGACACATAAGAAGAAAGAAAGTGAAGAAGAAGAATCAGATCACGCAGTAGAAAGACAGCCACCAGTCGAATTCCCCAGTGACTCTCCCGAAAGCTCACCAGATGGCAGCTCCAGTAACGAAAAGTCCGAACAGAATATGTCTGAAGGTGAATCCGCCGGACTGCCCGGCCCAGGGGCTAGGCGAACAGGACCTAAAATCAAACTTCCGCTACCACCCTCATTCTCGGGCGAGAAGGACAACTTAAAATCTGAAGTATTTGACCGGTGGGTTATAACAACTTCTCAATACCTTGCTCTACATGGAGTGGACAAAACCAAGCAAGGAAGCGGAGCGTACTTCAGAAGCTTCTGTACCAGAAGGGCAGAAGAGGCATACCACCAAGCAATGAACCACCAAGAGAGTGGGGAAAAAATCCAAGGAACGACCCTGATAAAGTACTTGAGAGAGAGATTCCAATCCTTGCGAAACACGGAAGAACTATACAAAAGATTCAAGGATATCCAGCAAGTATGCAATGGCAAAACGGAACGAGTAACCTTGGTCGCGACAGATCTCTTAATGTATTATGGACGATCGCCTACTGGGACGGTGTCTCAGTATACACTGCGACAAAGATTGTATGAAGCAATGCATCCCAGCCTACAACAAGAGGTAGAACCCATGGAGGAGAAGGGTGATTCCTTTGACAAGATAGTCAAGCGGGCCGAACAGAAGGATGCTATCCTATATGAAACAGGAGTTTACCGGACCCACGTACCGCGGCAAAGGAACAGTAAAGGATCATTATCATGGGATAATACGAAAAAGAATAAACCAAAGCGCAAGTATTTAAAGGACAAGAAAGACAAGAAGCAGAAACGACGCGAGGAAGGCAGACGTTTCGAATGCGGGAAAAAGGGCACTACGCAAAAGATTGCTATTCAAAAAAGAGAAAAGGCAAGGCCGCTAAGCGAGAGGCTAGCACAAACCACATGGAAGCAACCGAATATGACGAAGTGGAAATTAACTCAGTGGAAATGGACAGCCTGCGAACGCAACCAACGTTGGCAATAAGGCCCTGTGACGCTCTTGAAGGAACAATTCATATAGAAGGCCACCCAGCAAAGGTACTATTCGACACAGGAACAATCGGCTGCGATATAATTAGGGCCACCTTTATCTCTACCCATGGCATCCCTATGGAGCCTCTACCCAACCAACACCAGTCAATATGGCTATGAACGGATCCCGCTCTTCTAGCCACAAGAAATGTGGACTGACCGTAGAAATCAGGAAAAAGAAATGGACAAATCAGGAGATGTTGGTAGGGAACTTGGCAAAATACGATGTCCTGATTGGAATGCCATTCCTAAAAAGACATAATGCTCTTATCAGGTGTGGGGATACAGCCGTGGAATTTCCCGATGAGAAACTACGTATCCTATGCAGACCAACGAGCGGGGAATTCCGAGCCGCTGTGTCAGACACCACCACAAAAACATTGTTGCAAGAATACAAGGATGTATTCCAGGACAAGGTCCCTAAAACACTGCCCCCAGTGCATAAGATTAGCCACCATATTCGGCTAAGAGATCCAACCGACCTACGAAACCAACCAATATAGTCGATCCCAGAAGCCTACAAGGAAAAACTCATGAACTGGATAAACGAGAAATTACGAAGTGGAGTAATTGTACGACAAGAGGTACCTGGAGCAGCACCTATGTTTGTACAACCAAAGTCAGATGGAAGAATCTGCCCTCTGGTGGACCTGAAAGTGAGAAACGATAACATGATCATGGATAGTCCATCAATTCCAAATCAACAGCAGATCCTTAACCAAATAGGACGCGCAAAATTCAGGAGTAAGATCGACCTAAGCGATGCATACTTCCAAATACGGGTGGACAAGGACAGTGTTAAGTTCAACTCATTCAAAATCCCGTTCAGAGGATTTATGAGCAAGGTAATACTCCAAGGAGACATGAATGCACTAGCAACATTTATGCGAATAATTGAGGACCTCCTAAGCGAATATTTACATCATTTTATATGGGTATACATTGATGATATTCTCATATTTTCAGACACGCCAGAGGAACACGAGGAACACATACGCCAAGTATGTGATCGGCTCAGAAAAGCAAAATTCTTTGCGAGCAAAAGGAGGACAGTGCGTTTTGCGGATAAGCTAGAAGTATTAGGACATATAGTGGACAACGAGAGAATTCATGCCTCCCCTCCAGAAAATATCTTCCACCGAAGGATGGGAGACACCAAAAAACAAGAAGGAGCTACAATGATTCCTTGGAATAGTGAATTATGTGGCCCAGTTTCTCCCACACCATGCTACGTTAATGGCACCGCTAATCGACTGCACAGGAAATGCCAAATTCGTATGGACAACGACCCACCAAACAGCATTCCATATGGTCCAAAAGCAAATCATCGATCACCCAGTCATGCGACGAATAGATATACGAAACAAGCAACCAATTTGGTTAGTTACGGATGCCTCAGATTTAGGAGTTAGAGCATGGGTGGGACAGGGACCCACTTATGAGATAGGACGACCAGCCGCATTACACAGCAGAAAGTTCACCAACGCTCTGATGAACTATGGGACCATCGATAAAGAGGCCTTAGCGATAGTGGAAGCGCTTAATCGGTTCCACAATATACTAATGGGAAATTCCTTTATAATAGTTACTGACCACCAACCCTGGACACACCTACGAACGGCAAAAAACCCTAGCAGAAAGCAAGTAAGAAGGCTAAGTGCCTTGGGAAAATATGACGCGAAAATAGTCTACTCACCAGGAAGCACGAACTATTTAGCTGATGCCCTTTCTCAGATATACGAGGGACAATCGGACATGAATCCACTCTATGTCCATGATTATGCGAAAGAATCAGATGACATCTCGGATAACACAGTATACAAGCAAGAATCAAACACAATGGAGCCCACGCATGGGTTCTCCCCTACTTCCCCTCCATTCTCCTATATTGAGTACCCCAACGAGGCCCCTATACTCTCCGAAAGCCCCTGCTCAATTACTGCAGGAAACGATTGTGGTGATCAGTGTACGCTGCGTAGTATGCCACTGGAAGAACTGCAACATAGCGCCTTACACTACTCACACTGTTATGTGGATCATTGCCCATATCATCAAACCATGATCAAATTCACGAACAACCATCCTAGTTGAGTGGGAAAATCGACCCCTTACCCGCTTAGTAAAGGACCAAGCCCCTCAAGCACAGAAATTGACCCGAGCCCTCCAGAGTCCCCCGAAATCAATAACTGGGAATGGCGACAAACGACCGGCGGCAAGGCCAATTAGTGCGGGAGAAGGGCCATCTACCCTTGCCGCGCCGACGCCCAGGACTTATGCAATTCCAGCACTGCTAAACCCGGAAGCCCCGGCATTCCAAATGCCAGAGCCAGAACCAATAGACAACCATACGACTGAGACTATAGCGGCATTCCGAATGCCAGAACCTAATAGCCCACCACCGATTAGACGAGCGGAAAGGCTAGAAACCCTTACCAATGTGAAAATGGTCTCGGTAATGCACCAGACAATGACAGAATACTGGCGCGGGCTATACGATGTCTTGGAAGACAATGAGGAGGAAGACCTATCTGAGACAACCAGAGGAAGCGAGATAGAAGATGAACATGACACCTTACAAGCAGTCAATGAAATGGTCGGAACATTCTGAGCACACATGGTAGGAGCATACTGGAAAGATGCAAATTGGAAGAAGGTGAGTGAGAATATGGACTCCTCAGGAGATTTGTCCTCTTACAAGGTTGCAAACGGAATACTATATGCAACAACCAGATACCGGGAAGCCTGCCTGTATATCCCGAAAGGCCCCACATACGGAAATACGACATTAAGAGAATATGTCATTAGCGAAATTCACAACAAAGGCCACCACAGTGTTGAACGAATCTTGCGGTACGCAATAGAGTACCTATTTTGGCCTAAAATGCGAAAAGACTTTAGCACGTATGTGACCCTGTGCCACACATGCCAGGTAAATAAGGAGCCTACAAAATTGCCAGAAGGAAAGGCTCTGACAATTACCCTGCCGTCGGAAATCTTCGAATCAATAGCCATTGACTTTGCGGAACCCTTCCACAATTCATGGGGATACGACACGATCCTAGTTGCGATGGATAGGTTTTCAGGATTCAGATGGCTTATACCTACAATGAAGCAAGTAACAGCAATAACAACCTGGGAACTTCTACGCAACAAAATATTTACACCCCATGTCTATCCAATTTCTCTATTAAGTTATTCTGACCCACTATTTGAGTCACATGTGTGGAGACAACAGTGTCGCTCGTTAGGCATTACGCATATCAAGGTGGCACCAGGCCATCATGAAACGAATGGACAGATCGAAAGAAAAATTCGAGAATTGAAGACAGCTCTCCGAAACCTAGTCAACGTCAGACAAAACAATTGGCTTGATGCCATACCGGAGACAGTAGTATACCTGAATATGGGATGGTCAGAAACTCTCGGTATGTCACCATATGAGACCATTTTGGGAAAGAATTACCCACTACTGCCCCTAGCAAACTTCAAGAACTCCACAGTACTGGCTGCCGACGAATTGTTAAACAGGCATCAAGCAATTCACAACGCGGCATTCAATGCCATTAAAATAGCACGATTTAGAAGCACGAGAACGCCAGCAAAACGACGTGGACACTATACACCAATAGCAAAGGGTAATCCATTACTGGTATACGGAAGTTTATTCGCAACAGAGTTGGGACGCAGCAAGAAATTGCGACTGCGCTGGTGTGGACCATTTAAGATAATCGGAGACGATGAGTATACACAAAATTATATGGTAGAAATGGATGGCAGAATGTATAGGAACTGCGAAGCAACATTCCATGCACCCACCATGAAAAGATACCGTCCTAATGATAGTATCTTCTTCCCTGCCAGGAGCCATGCAAAACCACCGCCGATCGTGGTAAACGAGAAACCGGAATAGGAGGTGAAAACCATACGAGACCACAGAAGACGATATGACCGTGACCAATTCCTAGTGAAATGGGTGGGGTACCCGGAAACAGAAAATAGCTGGGAACCCCTTAAGGGATTGGAAAATTCGCTTGAAGCGGTTAATCAATAGTGGGAAGACAACAAACCAGAGGACGAGCTACCCTCTACAATAAACCATGTAATGGTGGCGTGGAGCCCAACTCTACCAGAAATCCAACACCTGCGCCCGGACACGGACCAAGGGATCTGAGACAGATTTTGGTCAGCCCACTTTGCGAGCGATTTCAAAACCAGCGAAGATGAAAATCGGGTAATGGAAGATGAAGCAGCATACCTGGCCCAGCTGGCCGAGGCGGAGTATTGGCAATAGCGAAGAAAAAAAAAAACACTCCATCCAACAGCCTTACGATGTCAAACCATGAGCAAGTGCCTTAGAGACTGCGCAATCAGCTAATGGGACTGTTGGTAAACCGTGATATTATCCCTAGACGATACCTTACACATCAACTATTCATACACACCTGCACAAATGCCTAGAAATAACAACCGAATCGACAGGACGAAGTTGGGGAGGATCAGTGTCAGATGTTTCCCGCTTCAGTAGTGGGTGCTACCTGAGTACACAAAAATGTGACGGTTGCATGGAAAAGGAAGAAACCGAAATTAAGTAGCACCCCCTTTTCCCTAAAAAACCTAAGCGAGGCCGACACCTAAGCGAGGCCAACACCTAAGCAAGGTCACTACCGAAATATAAATACCATCCACCAGCCCTCTAAACTGCCGAAGAAAACAGATCACACTATCAGACCTCCAAACCTTTAACCTCTTACAAAAACCTTCCCCCTATTACAAACTCATCCTTACGCGAAAAGAAACAAAAATATCAACCTACGCAGAAGTCAGCATAAAGGGACGAGACCTCATTCTGGGGTACCTGCTGTACCGAGAGATTATTCCAGAAAGCGCATACTGGAAAATATTCTACATTGATCACTGCGAGGATTGCAGACGAATCAATGTCGTGACAGAGCAATGGAAGGACCGGATAGTACGGAATTTTGTGGACCTGCCACACTACTGGGAGTCAGGTTCCTTTGTGTGCAGAGCACCATGTAGGGAGTGTTTGGAAAGATGGTTGGAAGGTGCGGAATGGATGTTGCAGGACAACATGAGATTGTTGCACAACAGCGATGACGAGGAGGATGGATCCTAAGCAGACTTTCAGGAGAATAGCGGCTTTACCGGCTATTAGGATTTTATTAAGTTGTTTTATTTGATGAAATTGTTATTTTATTTTGGGAGTGTAACCGGTATGGGTACTAGGTTGTTTTATGTTTGGTTTCACAGTCTCATTTGATACTTGTATTGTTTCGTGTGCTATCGTTTGATACACACCTTGTTTTATGTTTGGTTTCACAGTATTGTTTGATATTTGAATTGTTTCGTTTGCTATTGGTTGATACACACATTGTTTTGCAATATCGCTCATACTGGAGATAAGCGATATGCTGTATTTCAAGACCGCTGATTCCTGCAATGGAAACAGCAGACTTCGACAGACAGTATTCTTAAATATACTTGGTTGAACGGTTACTTCTTTGATCTCCTATTAAACCCCGTTCGAAGCCTCCTTTAGCCAGCAGCGCTCACTTCATGTTGATCACGAAGCCATCTGCTCCTATCGTACCGTTACGTGACTAGGGCCTAGCCCGAACACGTTACAAGACACACTTCATTGATCATTTGGGATGAGGTACCAATGCAACATAAAACCTGCTTTGAGGCGGTGAGTTGGACACTGAACGATATCTGTCCAGTAGGTGACCGCTCGCTGTTTGAAGGAATTACCGCTATCTTAGGTGGTGATTTTTCCCAGATCTTACCAGTAGTTCGGAGAGGTTCAAGGCAGGCAGTAGTACAAGCCTCTCTTAGACACAGTTCTATTTGGAGTTCTCTGCACATATTGAGGCTAAAGACATCTATGCGGATTGCAGCCAACGATTCCAATCAGGTCTTCATCGACTTTCTTAAAAGTATAGTGATTGACCATTCCATGCATGGTAGATTAGAATTGCCGGCCTATATCCGTACAGTGCAACTGTGGATGAACTTTGCGAGCAACTCTACCCACAGGCACTGTTGAATGAGGCGGTCACGTCTCACGGTACTCTCATTGGAAGAGCTATTTTGGCCTTCAAGAATGATACCGTGAATGACTTCAATGACCTGCTTCTCAATAGGATGCCGGGTGCAGAACATTGCTTTAAAGCTGCCAACAAGGTGGAGCTAAGTAATGAAGCTGCTGCTGCGGAGCCCTATGCACTGGAGTACTTGCAAAGTATCAACTTTGCCTCAATAGCTCCTTCATGTCTCAAGCTCAAAATTGGAGTACCACTAATCCTCATCCGGAATCTGAGTCCTAAGAATGGGATGTGTAATGGGACTAGATTAAGATTGTTAGGAATAGCTTGCAATTGTCTGCAGGTTGCGATACTGGGTGGCAAATGGGATGGTGAGATTCGCCTTCTGCCGCGGATAAAGCTCACAACCAGTGATGAAGATCTGCCTTTCATCCTTGAAAGAAAACAGTTCCCAGTCCGGTTGTGCTTTGCCATGACAGTGAATAAATCCCAGGGACAGAGTCTTGAGAAGGTTGGAGTGGATCTCCGCTCTGATGCCTTTACACATGGTCAGCTTTATGTTGCCTTGTCAAGGGTAACCTCTCTGGATGGTCTTACACTATTGCCATCCAGTAATAGTTCTAACAGCACAGCAAATGTGGTGTTCCCAGAGGTGCTGCAAGGATTATATGAAAGTAAGTTTTCCTATTCCTTCTTGCTTTTTCTTGATACTGACTTGGAATTTTGATAGTGATATAACCCAGCGGTAGTACTCTTCCTGGTACCTAATGATGATCACCTTAGATCTGAAGGTAGAATTGGGGTTGGAATTCCTACCGAGGGCTCTTTATGCTACACCTTATGATGATATTATATCTGAAGGTATCAAGTACATCAGGTGACAATTCTACACCTTATGATCTAAGTTCTAAAGGTACTTAGAATCTGAACCTGATACTGATAGCAGCTGGTTGGCTCTTCTATACCTTATAATGATACTCTTTCTAAAGGTTTTGATATTTTCTTTATACTTTTTCTTTCTTTTTCATTTTTTTTCTTTTAAATTCCAATTCTCCTCCTGTCTCCTTCTATTCATCTCTCCTCTATGTCCTACTGTTATTTGCAATTTATTATCCCTTTACTTGTACTATAAAGTTGTTCTTCTTTTTTTTTTTTTTTTTTTCATATTTTTTTTCTCCAAGCCCTAAACCCTGAAACCTATTTTTCTTAGGATCCTACATTTTGATTTTTTGTCTGCATATTCCTATACGTCTCAACCGTGGGTGAGAGGGCTGCTAGTCGTACTCGTACTGTATGATACCGGTAGCCACAGTATCATACCCGTACAAAGTGCCGGTATGATAGCTCGCCAGTATTTCGAGACCCAACCCGCTGCATACCCGGTGAAACGCCGGCACAAACACCCGGAAAATCGACCCGCAACAGTGTCGAACCCCCGCAGCTTGCTTTTACTGTCTCTCCCGAATAACTTATCGGGCATCGTACTGCTGCAATGTCGCTTTCAAGCAGATGGGTCCCGACATTATGCTCTGCCTCGCCATACACCTTCAGTATCAGCACTCGAGCACAGTGTCAACGCCGGAAGCTCCAGCTACAGAATACCCAGACCCGGGTACAGCACAGCTATGATATGGTACTTGCACCATATATCATAGTATCAATGTTTGCCGAGTTCCCCGGTGAAAGCGCCAAGCCTCAGCCACAAACAACCTGTCCACCCGCCGTGTCATATGATCCCGATACCGATACTGCCCTCGAGCAGACTCCCCGGTATTAACCCATTAATGTCCCCGCCAATCCAGCAGACAAACCGCTTCAAAGCAAATACACCCACAACTAAATAAAATTTCCATGATGCAGTTTACAGTCGGTAATTCTTGTTGATCTGGCGTTCTAAAATCTCGAGATACCTTATTACTAAGAATGATGCTAGGACGCGCAGAATTTCCCCCTTTGGATTCAGGGGAGAGAACATACCGTAGCGAAAAAGTCTTCTTCCAGCCCTCCGTCGGGACAAGCGAAAATAAAAATGCAACAGGCCTTATTAGCACTAAGGAGGCACACCGAACCCCCCCGCAAGCCTTTCAATCATTCCAACCTTTTTGGCATCTGGACGACGACCTTTTCGTTCCAGCACCCACGGTATGATAACCTACTGTACGAGTATGATACAGTACCTGTAAAGCTCGATCATCACCCTACCGTATCTAGTCCGTACTGTACTCGAGTACGTGAAATGACTCGGTATGAGATACAGTAGAAGCCCCGAACGTGCAGTTCCTACTGGCTAGGATTGAGATCAATATCCAACCTAGAAACACCTCATGCTTACGCCCCATAGGTGAATAACAAGGGGTAGATATACAGGCAAGGCCATACTGCACGTTTACACACTCCCACCTCCCCACAAGCTCTCGACACTGCAGCGAGGGGGGACTATACCGTTTCCAATATCCCAAGGACCAGAAAAGCCTCCACAATAACGCGTTCAGCGTCCAAATTAGACCAATATCCCCTCACTCCCCCTCCTCCCCGTGCGCCGCTCAAGTGCCCTTTTGTTAGTGAACAGTGCCTTCCCAATACCGGGCCAAGGCAGCTCATTGTGAGCTAATCAGTCGTTATGAGCTGGAAGAATTCAAAACGTGATTTGTCGTATAATCGTCAGGGGGCTTGCTATCAGGCAAGTTGCCAGCGTGGATCAAGCTGGGATCAATGGGCCGCCGGCAGGGGATTAGGCGGAGATCGAGTGAACGCCAGTAACCTGCCATCTCAGATTGCACCACATATGCCCCATCCCCGCAACCCCGTGCACACTAACCGATGAGAGGCTCCCATTTGTAGATCGGGCACCAAGAATTTATCGGTACCGAAGAACATTCTCTTCTGCGACCCCACCAACATCATAAATAGTGCTCTGACGTACGTGATTAGAATGTGCTACTCTATAGCAACCTCAAAGCAGTCATGCGTGCTCACGCGCAGTACTGTACATACACAGAACTAGCTCTGGGCAGACCCTCAATCGTTACCGTTTCTACCAGCTAGTGCACACTACACTGCATACCACTGCGCGTGCGATCCTGGGTTGTGCTTTTAACCCCTCAGCGCCTAAATTATATTTGTCCAACTCACAGGCCACCCAGAAGATCAGGCACGAGAGCACGGTTAAAACAGAACAGCTCTTCTCTCGACCAACCCCACCACGGCAACAGGTGGAATGCGGTAATTACGGTTTACTATCATCCACGGTTCCGCCACTCGTATCAAAGTCAGAACGAAATGGGAGCATTAAATCACTCCGATCTTCCTATTCCCGTGGCCCATACCATAAACATACCAAGTTTGGAGCCCATCGCCTAGTATTCAGTGTATGGAGAGGTCCTAGAGCACATTAGAAGATATCAGGTACGCTTCCTAATTTCGAGAGCCGGATTCATCAAGTAGACACGTGCACAATCAATTGGAGCATTTGCGGGCCGTTTCCAACCCCCATCCCAGTAGCTCGAGGCCAGATCCTACACCTCCAATTGTTCAACCCAGATCACATGGTACCAAGTTCATCAGCGTGCACATTAACAGCACGAGAGGGAGAGCATAATCTCCCTTATCAACACATCTGGAACTAGATAGAAGATCTTGATTGCATGGGGTGTAGAAAACTTGGAAAAATGGCCTCCCCGAAACTAGCAGAGCCCAGCTCTAATAACCCAACAAAAAAGAGAGCGACGCTGTGATAAAAATATAATGAACTCGAAAAGGTAGGGCGCGCGAACAAAAAAAAGAGCAACTCAG
The DNA here is from genome assembly GCA_003182015.1 of Tuber magnatum. NCBI lineage: Eukaryota > Fungi > Ascomycota > Pezizomycetes > Pezizales > Tuberaceae > Tuber > Tuber magnatum. Next base: position 1,115,854 of record PYWC01000016.1, on the reverse strand, counting down.
CAAAGGGAAAACTCCCGAGCCTAGAGCCCCTGTCTATCTCACAGCCTCACTCTCCCTCCGTGTGTTTGAGTTCACAGTTGGAACACACCCTGTGCTCGCAATCCAGGCAGGCAGGGGTGTTCGCCCGAAGCCAGACACCACTGCGGGGACAACCCGAGGGGATCCCACCGCAGCACGTCCAAAATGAATCATCTTGTTGATGCGGCGGCAGCTCCCCGCTGTGCGGAGAGCTAGATTCATTGCGACCAGGAGGGCTACCGATGGCACTCTCACCCCTAGACTCACTACCACCAGGTGATTGCGCTCCAGCGTTGGCACCGTTCGATGCAGTCTATCTGTTATTAGAAACAGGAATTCAAGAGATCAGAACACAGTAATCTCACTTCACCAGACTGCTCATCAAGAGCGCAAGAGGTTCCGTTTGACTGCATTTGAGGGCCTTGCTCAGTAGGGAAAGACAGGTTGCCTTCCGAATTGGAAAGGGAATAATTCTCGGTGTTGTTGCTGGAAGATTCCATTCGAACGGCTGCTCCGGTGAAGGAATGCGCTTTGTAAAAAAGAGATATTGCTTGAATTGCGACTTTGGCGGTATTAAAGGCTTCTGGGATTACAGAGGGCAGCTTAGGGATTATCCATAACCTTTATAATGACACCCTTTAGACTAGGGTAGTCAACATAGCTCGCGACGGTCCCTGGAGAATTTCGTGCGCAGTAAAGTTTGGGTATATCCCGTCGGCGTATAGACACCGGCCCCATCTCGCTGTCCTCATTTAAATTATCGTAGCTAACTTTGTGATCCGCTGTCGCCATTGGAGGAACAAACCGGGGACGAATCATCATCTGCGCGCGTCAAGCTCTCCGCACCCCTGCGAACCGCCGGTTGAGAGCCCATCCCTTACAGCTCATGTCAAACCTGACCCCGTTCCCATCTTTAAATAGATGCTCTATACAAAAGTCGATTCTCTTTCTTCGGCAGGGGGGATTACAAGTGTACCAACCCTTGAAGATTACCTTGTAAGACGCTCACGATCACCCTTCGACAATCCACAATACGAAGATCAGGCCACTAGCAAGTATACATGTTGAAAAGCTGTCCTCCCAAGCTTAATTATCACTAACCCCTCTCTAAACCCGGCCCAGGACCCCAATACTGAGCCCATGTCATGCAATATCACTCGCATGACACTTTCTAGTCTATCGGCAAGAAACCTTCCTTAAAATACATTCCCGTTCTGTAAGTGATAAATAGAAAGGGGGGGGGGTGGGGAGTGAGTGGCTTCCCCGTCTCTATCAAAGTTCCCCCTTCTACCCCAAAGGCTCCGCACCCCACAGTCTACCAGGCCGCTCGACTATATAAGCTCATACATATGATAAGTTAGGTTTGATTGTATGGGAATATTGGAGTCAACTACTCAATGGCATACGCAGAGCGAAAGGGGAGGGTTGCGTAAGCAGGATAAACGGGGGATAGGCCCGGCCATCGAGAGGTAACTTATGATCGCGGTGACTACTTCCATGAGGACGATACTGCACAATCCCGCATAACACCTTGCCGTCCACTTTAACTCATAATGCAACAGCCCTCGCCGTGCCAAAGCCATGAACCCAACCCATAGTAGAGCTGCAACATAATAAAGTGGGTTTATCTGAGAGAGGGTGTGGAGAGGTCGTGTTATAAGATTGGATATTGATCTTGCCATTTTCTATGCAGCTATACTTGGATTTGTCTCCTCCAGGCATCAAGTTTGTGCGTGAATAGAAAACCAAACAAGCCCGGAAGATAAAACAGGTTGTTGATATAATGTTATGATGGAAAGGCTGCTTTTCCCGATCTTGCATGAGTTCGAGTCTCTAGTTTCTATCCGCATGGAGTGTGTAAATAGGACACCGATAAATTTGCCTCCTATGCCACGGAATGCAAGCAAGGAAGGGCAACCCGGACGGCTAGGGTCCCAACCAGAGCACGAGCAGTGCCCCAGTAAATAACTTGGACCCAACCCTTCGTTATTCTGTTGAGAGTAGCGAAGCTCCAATACTGACTGATACTGGTGCTGATATGATACGAGTTCCCCTTTCCACTTCAGGGCCAAGTTGAGCACAGCGAAATTCGAGTTGATGTGGTCCAGACAAGCTTTGATGGAACAGTTATCTAATCAATCTATCGGTAAAGGTATGATACGGGTATGAGATGATAATATCATACCGTACGAGTGTGATACTTTGATGCGCAGTCCTGTTGCCAGGGAAACCCTCATGAGACTCAGTAGGTCTTGGCGTTTGTTGACATCTCGGTGTCGCACGTTGGGATGATAGCTTGGTCGTCCTACAACTGCTCCCCCACAAACTCCCTTTAACCTCCCATTCAGACAATTTCCTGAATCAATCTGCGCGGCGGTTTCTCGAAACTCAGTGACTCATCTCCAAATCATGGAAGACCTACTTTCCACCTCGTTCGACATGCTCTCCTCCTATGACCCGATTCACATTCGGAAAGGCCTGCGATGCCTTGAAGGATTTCTTGCGAAAATGTGTCTTCAATCTCCTTCAACCCCATCAAAGAGCGGTGCCAGAGTAGTCAGTACCACCAATCCCCCCGCCGTTGGTGTGACCAGCAGGCCAAAGGATGCTGCTTTCAAAGAGTTTTTGCGGCTACAGAGCGGCTTTGAATGGAACGGTAGGTCGATTTCGCCTATTCTGAAGCCGAGGATAACGCCAATCATTTATTTATTCTTTCTCCGAATCTAGTAACCATTCGGTTGATATCATGTTTGGAGCGCCTCTTAGGAAGAGCGAATAGTATGGTTTCCGGGAACTTATTTAGCGCCGGTACACTAACACATAAACCTAGATGGCCCGAATAATCTCTTGATCCTTTCTACATTGGATCTGATCCAAGGAATGCTTTTGCTCCATCCTCAATCTCGCAAACTTTTCGCTCGAGAAATCCACATGAATGTTAGTACTATTATTATATTAATTTTAAGTTATAAGGCTCTAACGGTTACTCGCAGGTGCTTTTGGACCTTCTAGATGCTGAAAGTAATGATGCCGTCCAATGCGCTACCCTACTAACACTGGTTTGCGGTCTCCTTGACAATCCCACCAATACAAGAGTAATATAATTCCTTCACAATCCCTCATACCAGCTTCTAAGGGTCTAATCTCCGAGAAACCAGACTTTCGAATCATTAGATGGCCTCGCTACTGTTACATCACTCTTCAAACGTCGTGACACTCCTCGAGAGGTTAAACTCAAGACTCTAGAATTTCTCTACTTCTATCTTATGCCTGAGGTTGCCTCGCCTTCCACACCTACCCCACGAGCACAAGGCGAGAGATCATCCTCGAGGAAAGAAACGAGGGTGGAGAAAACCACAGAGGAGAAGCAGAAGATGTTGGGCGAGTTTATGAGTAATGTGGAAGGCCTGGTAGCGGACTTGAAAGAAAGTCAGCCTTTCGGGATGTAAATGACGCTTTCCTTCCACATGATACCAATTCAATGTAGTTATAATAATACCGAAGACTGTACGATACCCTAAGAGACTAAGTAGATAATACACCCGTTTACAAGGGCCATACTATTAGTATACCAGTGATAAACAGAGATTCCCTGCTACCTACCGTATTCCCGGGCTTTAGTTATTTATACCATTAAATACTTGATCCCCAACAAGAAGTCCGAAGCAACCGAATAGCGCCCTCTGTTGTTTATATGATAATAATAATGCTATGGTACCAGAGGCTACTAATATCGTATCAACTCTTTGCGATGTCTATCATATCACAAAGGAGTTTACCAATAAGTGTCCGACACAACTGATTCTAGGGGGTGAAGGCTCACCTTGCAAAATGTTTTTCAACCCGCAGCTGAATACTTCTACCAGCCCATCACTCTGTGCACCGCCGGGGGACCAGTGGACCTCCGCACAACCACAACAGCAATGCTCAAGAGCGACCCCCGCCCAAACATCCAAACGGGCTCTACAAAAAAATTTAGTCCAAGAGCATTTGCTTTACCTGGGATAAAATGTCAAGATAACTCGTAAGCCTCTGCCGATTAAAGCAATAAGCCTAGGTTTACTACAACAACAGAAAAAATTGCCAAGAGCGAAATATGACGATGGTGTCATACTATCGTTATGATAGGTTATCGATTCTTGTAGGGCTTGATGTGGTTGGAGTTTAGCTGTGGCGGTGAACCGTGACTGCTAGCCTCTGCAAAGACTGTGGCTAATTGTTCCCACACACCCACACAACCAGCTTTCCCTTCCCAATTTTCGAACTTCAAATATTCAACGCCAAACAACCGACAACCTACCACCAGCAACACTACCGGAACCTTTCACCAGGAAACACCGAGATGTCTCATGTAAGCTGTTGCCCCCTCCTATTTGCGATTGAATTACTGGATCTCGAGTTGCTGCTAAATATTCCTTAGAGAAAATTTGTACGTCAATCTGGAATCCTGAATATAAAGATATTTGAATAAATGGGGGGAAACTGTACTTACAGCGGCTTAGGAAGCACCCAGGCACGGTTCCCTCGCCTTCCTTCCCAGGAAGCGATCTTCCAGACACAGAGGAAAGGTTAAGGCGAGTATATGAACCGGATTTCTCTCCTAGTTGGACAACGTTCTGACGGAACCTCCCAAATGCAGTCCTTCCCCAAAGATGACACCAAGAAACCCGTTCACCTTACCGCTGCTCTCGGGTACAAGGCTGGCATGACCACTATAGTTCGTGACTTGGACAGGCCAGGTGCGAAGATGCACAAAAAGGAGATCGTCGAAGCTGTTACTGTTATTGAGACACCACCGGTACGTTTTTCCCACGGCACATTATTATTAGGCAGAGGAGGCAAAGACCAATTCTTACACAAATTGTCATAGATGGTCGTTGTTGGTGTTGTTGGATATGTTGAGACTCCCCGCGGTCTTCGATCTCTTACTACCGTTTGGGCCGAACATCTCAGTGACGATCTCAAGCGGCGCTTCTACAAGAACTGGTACAAGTCCAAGAAGAAGGCTTTCACCAAGTATGCCAAGAGACACGCCGATGGAGGAAAGGCCATTGCGCACGAGTTGGAGCGCATCAAGCGGTACTGCACTGTTGTTCGCGTTCTTGCTCACTCCCAGATCCGCAAGACCCCACTGAAGCAGAAGAAGACCCACTTGATGGAGATTCAGGTCAATGGTGGTTCGGTTGCCAACAAAGTCGACTTTGCCTTTGGTAACTTCGAGAAGGAGGTTACCATCCACTCAATCTTCGAGCAGGACGAGATGATCGATGTTATTGCTGTCACCAAGGGTCACGGTTTCAACGGCGTCACCTCCAGATGGGGAACCAAGAAGCTGCCAAGAAAGACCCACAAGGGTTTGAGAAAAGTTGCTTGTATTGGTGCCTGGCATCCGTCGCACGTACAATGGGCACGTATTCTCACAATGTTAGACCAACGACAAGTATGAGCTAACCATAATTGATAGACCGTTGCTCGTGCCGGCCAAGACGGTTACCACCATCGCACCTCTGTCAACCACAAGATATACCGCATTGGCTCCGGCACTAACGAGGGCAATGCATCGACCGAGTTCGACATTACCAAGAAGACGATCGTATGTCACAATCACACGTTTCTCGAGACCCCCGATGAGAACAAACTAACATAATTGCTTCAGACTCCTCTCGGTGGATTCCCCCGTTACGGTGAAATTAAAAACGATTTCGTCATGGTGAAGGGCTCTGTCCCTGGTGTAAAGAAGCGGGTAATGACCTTGAGGAAGTCGATGTTCATCCACACTTCAAGAAGGTCGCTCGAGAAGGTAGAGCTCAAGTGGATTGATACGTCATCCAAATTCGGCCACGGCCAATACCAGACCAGGGAGGAGAAGCATCAATTCTTGGGTACTCTCAAAAAGGATATTCCTGCTGCTTAGCGGTTTCTTTCTCTTTTCCCTTTTCCGTTCTCTTGTGTTCCATAGTTTGGGGGGTCAAAAAAAAATCTTTCAACCAATACCCGTTTTGCTCCGTGAAGGTTGTGTCCACATTTGATGAACGAACAAACAAAAGGTAAACCTGTGCATGCTCCACTCGACCCCCAGTCTTTCCCTGGAAAATGGTGTGACGCTGTGACTCGTCATAAACTCGGGGCCAAAATATTTGCTACGCTCTTCCCGCCGTATTCAAGTGACCCCAATACTCATATTGAATGCGCTCCTATGACCACCGGTAGATCTAACCCAAGAGTATCTTTCTACCTTTATACAAAGTAAGGAAATATACAGACCATATCCCAGCAAATCGAACTAATGAGAAAGAAAAAGAAAAAAGGAAAAAGGAAAAACAACTACTCTCTAAGCTTCTCGAGTATTTTCAAAAGCGACAGTAGCTGGTAGCCGAAAAGAAACACAGTAATACGTCTTGTTAGGCGCCACGAGCCTAACATTCTCTAAATTTTCCAAATCGCCCTCCCCCATCTTGTGCCCCAGATATCGGCTAATATCCGCGCATATGTCCTCCGCAGCATTCTCCGTCACCGACGCCTTGTGAAACGTGTAGACGTGAATCATCGGTAACATCTCCCGACTCCTTACTACACCCTCAAGCCCACGATACGCACCGCGGAAAGCGCCCAGGAACGCCGTAGCGGAGGCGGGAAGGTTCATCACGAAGTGGGAAAACGTAGGCGGTACCGGGATCACTGTTGGAGGAGGAGGCTTTTGACCGCGCTTTCCAGGCATTAGAATGGAGACCATGTTCGTTAAAGGGTTTTGAGAGCGGGAGAAGAGGGTGCGAATCGATTCGCGAATGAAGTTTGCACCGTCAAGGTTGTGGGGTGTTAGGAATTGGGAGACCTTTTTCGCCGTGTTAAGTTTGCGATCTAGGTGGTGGAGGAGGGAGGGTTGGTTGGTGAGGATTACCTTGTTAATTTTGATATTGCCCACCAGGCTCTTGTAACTCTCCGGGTTCAAGTCGTTCGCGTAGACGAAGGCTCGCTGCTTCGCCGCCGGGATAGCAAACGGTCCCACGCCAGCCATCACGTCCGCCACCGCCTCCCCGGGCTTGAATTGCTTGAATATCCTCTCGTGCTCATTCCCAAGCCTACTATTCCAGTAAACTTTGGCGAAGTCAAACCTGAACACGCAGCCGGATTCCCGGACCTCCACGTTCGTATCATCTTCACCAGCCAGGAGCTCCATGGGGAAAGTTCGGTACACCGAGCCCGTACCCACGTCCTCAATCTTGTTCACCACGGTTGATATATTCGGGTTTTTGTCCAGGAGGACGGTGGCTATCAGGTGTTTGTAGGGAAGGTATTGTTCTCGGAGGTTTAGATGTGCGAGGTGTCCGGCCTGTGTGAACGCGCAGGGTATCTCATCGAGGCCCTCAGGGAGAATAGCGTTCATTATTTCTTCTGTTGGGGGCGCCAGAAAGTTGGTAAAACACAAAAGTCATGAACCCCCCCCATGCGAGGCATGGTACCACGTACCGTAATTCCAATTCTCATATTTCATGTGCAGAGTGTACGGCTCCAGTTCGATAATCTTCTCCTCCACAAACTCTCTCATCTTTGACTGGGCGGTGGATAAATCTAGAGCAAATCAGTCAGAGCTTCACCCCTTCGCACTCGTGAAGGGGGAAAGCCCGTCCGCCCGCCCACCCACCGTCGTGTTTAACCTCAGGCCTCAAGAGCAACAACTTCCTCTCGATTCCAGCGCCATCCTTCTGCGTAATAATACTTCGCAGCCGCGGGACCCGCAGCAAATCCTTTGCACATTCCTTCGTAACCTTGGGTATGTTTCTCCCATCCAGAACATGCGCTACCGTCAGTGGGATGGTTTTTTGAAAAAACGATGGATCAAGCTTTCGCATAGCACGATTTATCGGCGGGAGGAAGAGACGGGACATTTCGTCGCCCGAGGAGTTCTGCGATGTGTTTGACGAGGCGGTAAACATGTGGTGGGGTGTCTGATTGCACTTACTGACATTAGGTGATATCGCCGGGTCCTCTCTTCGCTATTTTTTTTCTTTCTTCTGTCGCTGCCTGGCGGGAGCAAAGAAGGGCAGGGTAAGTTGATAGTAGTCTTATCGGTAAGAGCCCGAAGTGGGATTCGAGTCAGTGTTCGTGAGGCTAACCGCAAAGGCATGCGCCAGCATTGTACGGTACTCGTGTCCACGCCAAGATTAGTCTCCTCATTTGGAATAGCTCCCAGGACTTGTAAAAATTATAGTGCTGGTGCTTCTTTCCAAAGGAGTAATTACACAAGTTGCCGGATTGAGTACATATGCTCCACTGGTGAGACCTTTTCTATTTGTCGTACATGTACTATTTGGAGTCCAACTGACTCTAGAATTCAGTTTGATAAATAGGAAGCATCTACAGCGTAAGGTAAATAAAGCTGAGACGTTAAGATTTAGGAAGCATCAAATTGTCCGGGGGAGGGAGGAAGATACTCAGATTCTTGTTAAATTTACAACGTCACCATCACCAGATACTGGTGTTTTATGCCATCGTCATGGCCTTTCAGACAGCTCGAACACAATACTTTTTAGGTGTCTATGGGAGCTACCCCAAACGAGGTGATCCGTCCTGTCGCGGAGATACGAGTAGAGAGGGCATGGGTTTGGGCATTTCACCCCTAAAATTTCCCGTCTGGTATGATATCATATCATAGGTATCATAATAATATTATTATCATACTGTATCATAGCTCGGCGCACCGCATTTCTTGCATAGCACTAGACTACGGTAGCACTCGTACTCACAGAGCATCCAATACACTCAGCCAACACACTGTTCCCCCCCCCCTTACTCTCCGGCACCGCTAATACGAAATCCCAAGTCTCTTATGCTCTGCCCCACTCTTCTGGGCAGTGCAATACCGGTAGGGTGCTTCACGACCCATCACTCGATATTTAACATCTACCCAATTCGTTAGCAACCGCGAATTCAACTGCACACGGTTCATTAAAGCCCGGCCGGGCTGAAAAGAAACACGAAGAAGTGAAAGGGTAGAAGGGGCTCGGATACCGCTACCATTAGCACAAGATCAGTGTCTTGCCTCCGTTTTCCTTCCCCCGAACCGAACCCGTTCGCCCTTCTCCGGTCCACGGTAAGCTGGCCAACATACTGAATTGGGTAATCGTCGGGCACATCATAAGTGATCACTCAACACAAGGGTCGGCCAATTATACAAAACCGGTCTTCCAATTAATTCACAACAACACGCTTTCCGTGAGGGGGTTTCCGAGAATGATTTTGGCCCCCTCCCTCCCGGGGAATTGGGCGAAAGTGTGATCGCGGTATCATGGCTCTGTGGGAGCGCTAAACCGCCGAACCATTGCAGGCTGTTACCATACTATCATATGATACTATCACTGCGTGCCCTACCGTACCATACCCGGAGAACGTAAACCTATCGAATCCATCCAGACCCAAAGCAATAGTGGGAAACCGAACGAGGATATCATGATTCGGGCAAATGAAGGAGAGGAAAGCCCTATATTCAGGACTGCTCGCGCTGGGGAATTCCCATAGCTGGCATCGTCGGGTGGCCTTCTTTATCCCTCGTCTTCCATAAACGAAACATTCCGCTATAACACACCCAAGGCCGTCAACTTCTCCCCGTCAACCAAAAACTCACACAATGTCCGATCAAGAATCTCCGACCGCGAGTGCCGGTTACGTTCCCGACCGTATAACTACCAATTTGAATGGAATGGAATGCAGCCTCTTGTTAACAATTAATTATAGGTGCATCGATGCAAACCCTTATGGGACTTGAAACTGTTGTTCACGGTCTTAATACTTATGCCTTCAATAGTAGCCCCATGGCTATCATCGTGATTATTCCCGACGTTTTCGGCTGGCAGTTCCTTAATACTCGCCTTATCGCTGATGATATTGGTGACAAAACTGGGGCTACTGTCTATGTTCCCGACTTTATGAACGGTTTGTCCTAGCTCGCCTCTCTCTCGGATATTTTGGCTACATATTGTGCGGCAAGAATATAATAATGGCTTTATTTCTAACGAGACAATTTCTACGAGTCAGGTGATTCCTTTCCCTTAAAGTATAACAATTTCATGCCGACCAAGGGATCCACCCAGCAGCCCCTCCATCTCAAATTGTAAGTGATCAACTTCAGTGGAGTAATTTCTCCTATGGTTTTTATTTGCCCTGTCCATTAACGGCTTCTTTCCAGGAGGGCGACTATCGCACTGAAGTTGTGGCACTTTCGCCATAGAGACTCCAAATGTGGAGCTATTATTGAAAACTTTTTTAAAAACCTGTGTCTTGAGAATCCTAATCGCAGAGTCTTTGCTGCGGGGTATTCTTGGGGCGCAAGACAGGCGATATTGCTGGCAGGCAAGAACCGTTCTACTCTCAGTAGCGGCCCTAGATATGTCGACGCAATTTATGCCGCATCTCCCAGTGAGCCGATGCTTTTCTATGCTCTAAAATCTTTCTTTCTTTCTCAGCATAACATTCCGGCTATTTGGGGTTTGGCTAATTGCTTCGTTCGATATCATCAGTGAGACTTTCCCTTCCCAAGGAGCTTTATGTTGTCGGTAAACCAATTTGTTTGGCTCTGGGGAGCGAGGATAAATTGCTTCCAAAGAACTCAATAGAGGAGTCCAAAAACTGGATCGTGCAGAAGGCACCGTCCGGAAGTGAGATCCATGTCTACCCGGGTGCCCCTCATGGTGAGTTCACCCTGATTCTGAAGCAAGGTGATAAGTAGGCAGCTAATCATTGGCCTCGGCGATAACGACACAGACTTTGCTGTCCAGGCAATGTTCGGGCTACCCGGGCAAAAGTATAACAAGAGAGCGGCTTTGGGTCAAGCCGAGAGATTCTTCAATAGGATTCTCGACGACCCTAATTGAACTCTATACTGTAAAGTATCATCATAGTGGGAGAAGTTTACCTACTCAGAGATTTCGGCATAGAATGGAATAACCATTGTCTATTTTCTTTTTCCTATTTTCTGCTTTTGGTGTGGTGTATTATTATGTGAGTGGTGTCGCATACTCGGAAGACCTGTGTTCCCGAGAACCGAATGTACAGTACTGTACCACCTGAAGTACGCTGCCTGTGTTATATGGCGCAGGAATGGGTTGTGGAAACACGAACCCATCAACCCCCAGAGGATCACCAGCATTCGCATCCGTTTGTTCCAATTCAAATTCTACAACATCGTTAACTGTACTCGAACGCACCAATTCAGGATGGTACTGTACGATACCCGTACCTGTGCTTAACCCCTCGCGGAGATAACTAAACTGGTTACCATAGGTTCATGCCGACGCTGCGAAATTTGCGGAGGGCGTCACTAAGACGGAAGCATGGGGACAAGCTATTGAATCGATAGATGCGCTTCTGGAGGGTCAAAGAAACTGGGTATGGCATCTATATATATATATATATATATATACATACACCCCACAAAACCTCCTGCTTGCGCGAGTCAAATGGCCCCGGTAATCTGACACCTTTGACAGGTCTGGTATGCATCTCTCCTTTTCCCAACCGAATCTCCAACTCCGCCCATCCCGGGGGGGGGGGATTTCATTTCGGCCTACGATCCTGCCAGTGTGATGATGTGACTGCTAATGAGGCCGAAAGCAACCTTGCAAACACGGCATCACTCATCTGGCACGCTTTGAAGTTAATGCCTGAGCCCTCCAATCACACCAATTGGGCAGGTAAGGGTGAAGAAAGGGCCCGTGTGGTTGCGGTGGTCGCGTACCCCTCCCCCCTCAAGCACCACCCGGCTATCCGAACCGCTCATGGCGAATAATCTCTCCCGGCTTCTAAATTGGGAAATTAGATGGAAGGTTAATTGGTGTTCTCGAAGGTTTCTACGTTCTCGATCCAACAACTTCGAAACAGTTGATACTGGGTCCCTTTATGGGAAAGGTACGTAGATTTATCTCTGGTTGGGACTCTCCTTGTTCATGGTGATACGAAATGTTGGAAGCATCCGTCGGTTGGTTACGCCGGGGAGAATACATTTTGAAACACTTCATGCCTAGTGAACCCGTGGATCAATTGTGGCGGACCCATCTCGTTATTTCTTTTTATTCTAGCTACCGTATTGTTGTTGGATAGCATTGTTTTCCTGAATGTCGTCTACCAGGAATCCCAGATCTCCCAAGGCTAACGCCAACCTATCGTACATGGTTCCAGGTTGCGTGCCAGACAATTGAGTTTGGTCGGGGAGTTTGTGGGAAGGCTGCAGATAGTGGTGAAACGCAGCTGGTCCAGGTTGGCCCGGATTCGATCCATTGTTACAGTTATGATACTGACTAGAACTTTGATTCTTTTCTCAACCCAGGACGTTCACAGATTTCCGGGCCACATTGCTTGCGACAGGGAAACCAAGAGTGAGATAGTGGTACCCATCAAGGTTGGAGGAAAGGCAAGATAGAGCTCCTTCGGCAGTCATTGCAACATCCGCCAAAGTGACATTCAGCCGATCCATGTGGGGTCTGGCTTAACATGCGTCCTGCCGAGCCTCGAATCTCGGAAAGGATTTGCTAACAGGGGGAGTTTGCAGGTTGTGGCAGTCATGGATATCGACTCCACAGTTCCCTCCACCTTCGATGAGGAGGACAAAACGGCTCTGGAAACGTTAGCGAGGACTCTTGGGTCTGCTTGCGATTGGTAGATTCTGATACGAGTCTCCACCAGAAGTTGGGCATTCCCGAAATGGACAAGAGAGCGTTTGTGCAAACCCTGGGACACAGTACGGTACCGGTATGGTAGAAACCTCTACTGTGTTTTTTCTTTCTTTCCTTTTTTACTTCTTTTGTCGGGTCAGGTTTGGTGGGAAGGGGAGAAGGGAAGGAAGAAAAAAAGGAGAAGACGGAGCCCACCGGTATTACATTTCTGTAGGGGAACGGCAAGGTTTCTCAAAAGGGAATGGTGTCATGAATATTCCACGGGTTCGAGTATCAAAAGGAGAAATTGAAGCGGCGACCTCGCCCGTCAAGCACCATAAGGCTGCCCACTTCCGAAAACCAGCTCCCCCAAACATTAGCGCATTTTGGCCCCCCGTTAAATTGCACTTTTTTTTTTTTGTTGACAGCCCTCGATCCACCAAAGGAGAAGTTATGATACCTTAAGACCGGTCCTTAGTAAGACAATATTATTCACCCAGCAGCCAATGAGAGCCCGAGTCAAAGGGGTTGGTCGCTATTTATCTGCTGGACAAACCCGTAAAGTATTCAAGCACCCCTCTTTCGGGTAGGGAGCGCTGGGGCTGATGGTGATGATAACTCTTTGCCTTTGGGGGCCCTCGCCACAAGAAGGAGTGGGTCAAACTGCAGGGGGGCCAAACTCCCCAATCCATTGCGAGTTTTTATGCACAAAATGTTTCCATGCATCTTTGCATTATAGAACACACCCCGAAGCACAAGTTAAGTATTTCAAGAATCCACCCCCGAGCTCCCTCAGTTTCATTGACATTGTATCATGCATGTATGATAGCGTACCGGGTCGGTCACTCACTTCCTCACGGGGTACGAGTACACGGCACGCACATTTATGACAATGGTTCTTGCCGACAATACCGATAGCAGTCAGTATGTGCGCTCTATAATTACAATTATCATTACCCTAACTATTATTATTATTGTGCAAGTATTGAGTGCAGTGCCGGCGTGGCGGCCATAAAAGGGAAGATTTAAGGGGCGCGTACCGTACTTGTACTCGAGTACCGGTACGGTACGGGTATCGGCCAGACGCAGAAACTCACAATCCTGATGGCTGGAAAGGTCTCGCAGTTAGAGTACAAGTACCGGTACTGCTACTCGAGTAGTGAGCAAACAGAATCCATATGAAATATACGAGTGCTCGTACGGGTAGGAATTCATTCTGTCTCGGATTTCACCTCAAGCCCCCGTTCCTGTTTGTTTCGGGGTTAGGATGACATTGGGGAAGAGAACAACGACTCGGTAGTTTTCCGTTTAAAACGCCACTGCAGGCTTTCCCCTTGCAAGACGTCAGGATCTTAGCGGTTCGTGCGAAATGATGTGCGTGCCTTGGAACCCCCCCCTTTTTCTTTCTCCTTCTGGCCCTTGTACTTGCAGCGAAAAGTTCGTGATGTCCAATTTTTTAATATACACGTACCGGTGTACCGTATATATATATTTTCTTTTTTTTTCCCTTCTTCTTCTCCAGTTGGTTGGCGTTTTTTTTTTTTTAAACTACAAGTATGACAAGTTACAGGATGTTTTTCTTTCTTCTTTCCCCCCCCTTCTTTTTCCTTTCCTGTCTTTTTCCCTTCTTCGCCTCGACAGTAAGATGTGATCGTTGTGAGACAGATTGATAGCTGCTCAGAACTGGGGAACCGTCGGATTTATTCTTCTTGATTTTTTTAAGCGCCTACATATGCGTATAGCCGAGAGGGATTGGTAGGCTCGAGGAGAGAGAGGCTTTGCGGTATGATACTGTAGAGTATGGAGGCAACCGTACTCGTACCGTATCGGTATTTGCGCTGAGTAAAATTGCAAGTGGGTGATATGGACGCTGAATACCGGTGGTCGACTGGGCGAGTGCTACGCCATGTTTGTACGTTGCGGTGAAGCGGGAAAGACTTGTGGAGTAGCGGTAGGCTTTCGGTACCTGCTCTAGTTTTTTGGGGGTTCTGTGGTAACGGATTCCTTCCGATGGCTTGCCGTTCAGTGGCCACACTCTGCTGGTCGTTGTGTGCCAGGCTGCAGTGGGTAGTGTGAGAAGAGCCAGCTTCCCTTTTTCCTTTCTTCTTTTTTCTTCTTCTTTACCCCCCGAGTATGATACCCTGATAGCAGCTGGCAGCAGTACCGGCACTCTACAAAAGTAGGTTAGCTGCAAAGAGTGATGATTGCTGAGTACCCTACCGATATGCGGTATCATACTCGTAGCTGCTGCAGCAGCAGCCACACGGCCTTCAGACTTTGTTCTATTACCCTCTTCTGCGCTGTGGGAAGCAGGTCGGGAGGTGTGATACGACCGGCCTGGGTAGGTTACTGGCTGGCGACCCCCTACCTGATCGCTCTTCTGCTCATTCCCAGGGCTTTCTCGCAGCGGGTCCTCCACTCTTTGAAGCACCCCTACTGGCGGGCGCCCAGAAAGAGGGAATGAACCATAGAACCCTTCCACTCCCCTTCGTTTCTCTCCCCCCCCCCNTCTTTAGCTAAAAAATACGACGGGGCGATCAGCTGTTGGGGTGATGGATGCGGTTTGTCGATTTTATCTGAGCATACGGCATGGGATATCCCTTCCCCCCTCCGGCTCTTCCCTCTTCTCCCCTTCGCGATCAAATTCCTTCCACTCCCCCCACCTCTTTCACGTTCACTCTCCTCAATTGTCGGACGTTCCTCGTCGTCGTTGTCGCGCACTGCTTTTGACAATTGTGTGTTTGCCCATCTCACTTTTTCTTTTTGTGCGCTCTTGCCTTCGTGTTCACCTTTATTTTTTTATTTTTTACTTGCGCGAAAGGCTGAGCCCTACCTACCACATCCGCCTGCCTCACTATCGACTGCCGCTCTTTGTTGTTGTGCGTGTGCTTCGAGTTCCATCCCAGAACCAACCCGCTCTGTACCCTCTGCTATTTTTTCCCCCCCCTCAAAACATTCGCTCCACGTAATTTCAGCACGGGACTCAACTGGGGGGTAAAAAAAAAATCTTCCAGAAAGAAAATCTTTGATATCGACCTTCGATTCCTCGAAGAGAAAAATCTCATTCGACGGTTCACCACCACTTGCAACCCGGAGTGTAAGGCTTATCACTAATATACGGTACATCCTTGGTAAGTGTTTTTTTCTTCTTTTTTTCCTTCTTTTTTCTCTCTCTCTTCCCTTCGGAAGGCGGACTTGCATTTCCTTATTCATTCTGTTTGGTGGAGCTCTACCCTATAATCCTTACAAATCCATCCTCTCCTTCCACACCTCCCCTTTGATCCTTCTCCTTCCTTCCTCTACCTCCTGCTCTATCCGCGCGCATTTGTCGAGATTCATCTTCGTCCGTCAGCCCAGCATTGTGGGAGGTCCCCAGTACAAGGGAGCTGAAGAAGAAGAAGTGACGGAAGGCTTCTCGAAGTTGCAAACACGCATCCTCCTCAGGACGCAGCCTTTCCTTCTCCGCATCGCATTCACCCGTTCGGATCGGGTCGTGCCAAGGCGAGCTAAAAACAATTTCCTAACAAGAAATCGTGCAGCGCCCCCCCTGGAGCCCCATCCCCCTAGCACCTTAGCCCTTCCACTTTCGCTTCCCTTCTCCTTATTCCCCTTTCCCCACCAATCGTCCGTTCATCTAACCCATCTGTCCTCCCATCTTTTGGCAACGGAGGAGAATAAAAAAAAACTCATCTGGTTCTAATCCGTCTCGTCGTCCCGAAGAGATTCGCGAACGCGCCATTGCAGATCAGTTCTTCAACACCGCACACTTTAATATTATTCCCGCTAGTCGTTACCTCTTCGACACATAGGTTTCTTCGCTGTTCCCTTTGCCCGGTTGACACTATCAGGATTGCGACGAGATGGGCTGCGGAATGAGCACCGAGGAGAAGGAGGGGAAGCAGAGGAATGAGGAGATTGAAAATCAACTGAAGAAGGATAGGATGATGCAGAGAAACGAGATCAAGATGCTTCTGTTAGGTACGTGGTCCCACTGTTGCGCATCCCGCGCCTCCTTCATCTCCTTAAGCTGTTGAGGCTGAGACGCGTCTTTGATATAGGAGCTGGTGAATCTGGCAAGTCCACCATCTTAAAACAGATGAAACTCATCCACGAGGGAGGTTATAGTCGAGATGAATGCGAATCTTTCAAGGAGATCATTTTCTCGAATACAGTACAATCGATGAGAGTAATCTTGGAGGCCATGGAATCGCTAGAGCTACCTTTGGATGACAGCCGGGCCGAGTACCACGTCCAGACCATCTTTATGCAACCCACACAGATTGAAGGCGATAGTTTACCGCCAGAGGTCGGAAATGCTATCAAGACACTGTGGGCCGATCGTGGGGTGCAGGAGTGCTTCAGACGGTCAAGGGAATATCAGTTGAACGACTCTGCTAAATAGTACGTGTTTCTTCTTCCTCTTGGGATTGGCTATTGGTGGAAAGGCTAACAATCACGACAGTTATTTCGACTCTATTGACAGAATTGCGCAAGCCGAATACTTACCCAATGATCAAGATGTGTTGCGCTCGCGTGTCAAGACAACCGGTATCACTGAGACTGCCTTTATCATTGGAGATCTTACGTATCGCATGTTTGATGTTGGTGGACAGCGTTCCGAGCGTAAAAAGTGGATTCACTGCTTCGAGAATGTCACCACGATTCTCTTCTTGGTCGCCATCTCGGAATATGACCAGCTGTTATTTGAGGATGAAACAGTCAATCGTATGCAGGAGGCCTTGACCTTGTTCGACTCGATTTGCAACTCGAGATGGTTCATCAAAACAAGCATCATTCTCTTCTTGAACAAGATTGATCGATTCCGTGAGAAGCTTCCCATCAGTCCGATGAAGAACTACTTCGGTGATTATGAAGGTTTGCGACACCGAGTTGATGTGTAAAATGGTCACTGCTAACATCGAGTGACAGGAGGCGAGGATTACACCGCGGCTTGCGATTATATATTGAACCGTTTTGTTTCTCTAAATCAATCTGAGACCAAGCAGATATATACCCATTTCACCTGCGCTACGGATACCACTCAGATTCGGTTTGTTATGGCAGCTGTTAATGGTAATGCAGCCTTACAACCCTAGACTCGTGTATTGCTTGTGCTGACGTTATATAATAGACATCATTATCCAGGAAAATCTGCGAGAATGTGGACTGATATAATTTTCTTACGTTACCAAAGTTTAATTTTTTTTCGCTCGGCCCGGCCAGCCCTTTATGGTCTGTCCTGGCTTTAGCGTGTCATCAGTATCAAAAGGCGCTCGCCAGTATTGGGTTCCGGTGTGTGCGTATCTCACTCGTGGTTGGCAAAATTTCGCTTGTGCAAGTTAGGGTTCGGAATCGACTTCTTTCTGATATCCGGTCTCATGATATATTACCTTCGTAAATCACCTTTTATTTCTTAAAACTTGCGTTCTGTACCGCTGCTTTTCATATCACTCTCTCGTTCCATTCTACGTCCTGGTTCGGTTCACCTTCAATTTCTATGTTTCTAGCATAGTCTGTATTTTTTCTTCTTTTTTCTTTTACTCTTGGACAACTAAATGTCGTCAAGGCCATTTGTTTCGGTCGTCCGGATCCTTTCCTATTGTGATTCTTTGATACCTTTTTCCCTCTTATTTTGCGAGCCAGCTTTGGTGCCCTGTTTTCTGCTTTTGCGTTTTTCTCCTTCCGTTTCCTGTTAGGGTGCTGTGGTATTTCTTTGTGATGTTTCAAAAGAAGTAGGGAGGCGCGATATATTGGCCTAAAAACTGATATCATAAGCATTCTTATTTCTTTCACTGTGCTCTTGTTCTTTACCTCGTTCTCATGACTTGCCCAACTCTTTTCTTTAGCTAAAAAATACGACGGGGCGATCAGCTGTTGGGGTGATGGATGCGGTTTGTCGATTTTATCTGAGCATACGGCATGGGATATTGTCGGCAGATGAGAATCGCATTCGATAGCTGGCTTGATGGAGATGTACGTGAAGGACAACCCACGATATGCTCTAGCTACATCGGTGGCTTATACATACCGTCGGGATAATCTAGGGGAAAAAGGGCAGTGGACTCTAAGGGAGGGAATGGGGGATGGTGCCGTGTCGAAGGGGGAGGAGGGAGTGGACCTAAGAGAAATGTGTGGAAGATCCTGAATGGTGTTGAAAGGAAAAGGCCCCCTTCCCCCCTCTGCACATTGTAATTACAGCACCGTACTCGAGTACTCCACTACATTGAAATTTGTATCTTTTTTTTCTTTTTCCCCTGGTGAATGACAATATCAATGCCATCTCTCTCTCTCCCACCCTCTCTCTGCTGTCATGCTATTTTCTTTCTCGCACCATTCCGGGGACTGTGCCTGTGCTCGTGAATGGCATTTATGGGGGATTACCTACGTGAGCAATGTCGTGGAATGTATATGTAATCATCCTCCCTTCCCCTCCTCTCTTCCGTTCTTATAAATTTATGATAATCGATTCCACTTGCGCCGGTACGAATTCTGCGTGAACGGAGGAAGGAGGAACTTGTTATGATAACCCACCCTCGAAGCGGAAAGCCGTTGAGACTACTTTATAATGTCTTTTCTTCTTCTCTTCTCCCGGACTGTATTTAGCCTTTACCTCACCCTCCTGTCCAATAGTCGAGAGACAATCAACGGGATACTCAGTTGTTCCGAGATTTCCCTAACTTGAGTCGCAACGGATACCCGCTGCCCGCGCTCGCACAGTATAGTAACCGGTAAGTTATGTCAATTGCCTATTCCCCCGTTCGTTGTTCGTTGTTCGTCATCGTGAGACTGGTGCCGTGCTGTACTCCTCTTGTCCACCCCCGGGCCCCCGCTGCCTTGGCCGTAGTGTAGTGGGTGTGTCGAAAGAAAAGAAGGAAAAAGAGATGCACAGTTGATCTACGAGTAAGGTGTGCGGATCCCCTCGTCTGTCCCCGGATTTCGCAAACTTTTAGCGCAAAGGGCGGATATTTTAGTACGAGGATTTAATGATGGACGGGGAAGGCGGTTGTGGATCTTGGCGGTGACCTGGCCGTACCGGTACAGTGTAGTAGCAGTTCTTTGAAGAGGATCTGTCATGATATGGTACCTGCAGTTATCAATCGGTATATATAGGGGATTTTTGGCCTGTTTTGCCACTCGTTGGCAACGCTGTTAGTTCAGGTGCTTGGAAATGTGCCGGCGCGTGTACTGTGCGATGCAAAGGGATTGCGGTTCGAACGTTCGGATTTAACTTGGGAAGCTATGGGCGAGCGCTTAGACTACTGCTTGTCGGGTGGAATACTCATGAGAGTGAGTGCGTGTTGGGACGATTGCTGTGGATGGATTGGCGACCTTCTCTTTATTTTCTTTCCATTCTTCCTTCCTTACCTATTTTTTTTCTTCTTCCGCTGAAAAGGCCGATTCTGGTTTCTGTAATTGGTAATAGTTTGGTAATGGATTACGGTACCTCCAAGCTTCCTCCTTGCAGCATCACTTTCCTGTCATTGTACCCAATTTGGCGGGAAAAAGCTGATCCATCTTAGTTACTGGCTGTTTTGGAATTCCCCACACTCCCCAATTGGGGTTGAGGAATGGGGAAAAAAATTTTAATCTCAGTATCATCCTTTATTGGTTCTCTTTCTGTCTCAGACTGTCCTTCTGTCCTGTGCCTCATTGCTCTATCGAGACGTTGGGTGGAGGATTTTTTGGTGGAATTTCTGGGGATATTTGTGCTTTCCCGGCCTGGATCTCCATCCTCTTCCTATCGTAGAAGTCGGTGCTAATTATTTTCTTGGTGAGGAGAAAAGTATGATACTCTTTGTTGAATTCCTCATTCTCCTTCTTTAGAACAAGAGATGCATGGCGAGGTACTAGTACTGTACTGTAGCTTTCCTCCTCCCTTTTCGCCTCAACCTGTTCCCCCACAAAAAAAAAAGGTTTCAGGTGTCGTTGGAATCCGTGTTTGTGGCTGCAAACGGAGATTATCGAGCCCTTGATGATTAGAAGCTGTGGGTAGAGTACTGTACCTTAAGAGTTTGTTATTCCTCCCACACCCCAGACGAGACGGCCAAACCCAATCCTCGCTCAGCCTAAGCCGCCGAAATTGACCTAAGCTTCTCACCTTCCCTTGTCCTTCCTTCTCTTCCCGACACCTTTTCTTCCCCAGAGTCCTCGCCGTGTTTGCATACATCACACCTTCACACCTTCACACTCTTTTCCTTCTTCCACTTCCTCTTCTCTCGCTCGCCCATTACAGTATACCTCTATACCGATATTGCTTTTCCTCGCGGGCTTTACCTACCCACCTCCTTCCAGATACATCCATATACCACGGCGAGCACAGACTCTGCTGCCTTACCGCCCACAGGAAAAAAAACAAAAGGGCCCTCTTTCTCTAACAGTCGCATCATCGGGTCGACCCAATTCACCTCAGGCATCTATCCATCCGTTCGTTACAATAACGCGAGTTTTCCGTTTTTCCACACCTTTTTTTTCTTTTAAAAAGAAAAAAAAGAAAAGAAAAAAAAGAGAGAAGCACAGACAATTCACGCAGGCATAATGTCTTCATCATCTTCGTCCAACACAAACAACGAGTCTACACTCCTCGTCCCAAACCCCACACCCACTTCGACGAGCAGAAGAGGGTCCATTCCGAGAAATACCCCCGCCTGGGCTGGTATCAGTGACGCTTCTGGCTCCGGAAGCCCTGAAGATCAGGCCAGCTCCCTGAGGAAAGAAATGAACCTTGTTGCTGAAGCCGCGAAGAGGGCCTCCGTGGCTATCGTGGTTAGGGATATGCAAGAGTTTTCCGTCTGATATTTTATCCTTGGACGATCGGAAGGGGTTGGGTTGAGTGTGGGCGGAGTGGCTTTTTTTTTTTTTTTTCACTTTTGCCATTCGAGAAATGCTCATCGGGCAGTTGAGGGGCTTCTCTCACGTGCTTAGGTGGAGCCGGTGTCCCACCACTGCCGTTCACAGCTTGGGCGTGGGCTGGATTTTGTCTGGATTGGAAGTAGAGCCTTGATTAGACTGGGTGGTGTGTTTTTTGTTTATGATGTCGATTATTTATCTTATGGTTGATTCTTTTTCTTCTTCCTTATCTGGTCTTTGGCACCTCACGTTTTAATTGGAGTCCGAGTTTTTCCCACCAAGTCTTGGAGGAATGCTTTGGAATACGATATGGCTTTTATACAGCTGCTTCTCCATCCTGGGATATTTTTTCGACCTCTTCCCTCTTCATCTTTTGCTCTTTGCCTTATCTCATCTCATTTGTTTGGCCTGCTTTTGTTTTTGGGGAATTGGGAAAACGGGTATGGGGGTATAGATAGATCGGCGGGCATTATATTACGCAGCGGTGCTGGGTTGAAAATACTCTTTTTTGTTCAATTTCCTTCTTTTCTTTTTCCTCGCATTGTAACTCTCTCCTTGTCCTTATTTCCCTACTATCTTCTACATAATAATCTAACGGGCCCATTCAATTCACCTTACCTGGCACGTATGCAATAGAGAGCGCAAGTATAGCCTATGCCTCACTTCGGATTGCCTTTAACCCATCTATCATGATTGTGCTAACCGCCGACTCAATATCGCAGCCGGAAGAAGCGACCCCTTCCACATGTGCGAGGCGACAATATTTACTGGCAATACAAGTATGCGGTAACCCGATTTACCCTTCCCCACGCCTTTGCGCCGGGGTTGGCCGAATCACACATATGTGTGTCTGGCGTGCTTTATTTCGCTCGGTGTTGTAATATCGATTCCCTGTCGATCTCCAAGGCGATGGTGACCGGATTCTTATATTCTCCAAAGGAGCCCCCCGCCCAATATTTCTGCTAGCGCTGGGTTTTGACGGCAGCGAATTTATTTTTTCCTTTCCGGGTAGTTTTCCTGGTGTCTTTGGGGGGGGGGCTCTCAGCGATGGGATTTATTCCAAGTGATCGGCACCGAAGAGAACTTTTTTATGGTGATACGATGCGATGAACCAAGATGCGGGTTGCCGCCCGGGGTGCGGGAAAAATGGTGAAGCGGGACTCATCCGAGGGTTTCCTGGCTCCATTATGAGTATCGATTTCCGGTCTCTGTCTTGTGGGAATGTTTGTTTGGTCGGTTTAGACGGGTTGCGTTTTGTGGGGCGGGCGGGCGGCCGCAGGTCCGGCGACGCGGATATGTCTAACGATTCGCTGGACAAACTTAGAGCATCGTGGAGTATCATAGGAAAAAAAAAAAGAAAAAAGAGCCCTCACAGAGCATTACAACACTACCATTATGAAGTGAGCGAGGCTGTGAGGTGCTGGTTTGTACAAGTATGTGGGTTTATTTATATTCCGACCATCACCCTCGTCTCATCTTTCGATTGCTAAATCGCTTTCAAGAAGAAGAAAGAAGAAAAAAAGTCGCACTCTTTCTTTCCCCTCTTTCTCTCTTGCACTCCGAGATCGTTGCCCTTTGATAGGCAAGGTAAGGGGAAGAAGAAAAAGACTGGACTATCATAACTGAAAAAGTGAAACAATTGCTACACTTTTTGCTTATCGGTTAATCATGGTGCGGCTGAGTTTGATAATTCGACTGTCAATGGTGGTTTTACTCAATTGGGGGGGGGCATTATTCTCAAGTACTCGAGTATCATACCTGATCACAAAGGGATTCGCCTCGCAAAATACCGGTATATGGCGAAGAATCTGCGCGTATGAGATCCCCATACAAAACCCACGACTCCTTCCTTGTGTCTTCGGATCCTTCTTTCCTACCACTGTGCGGGTATCGGTACCGTGCCTGATTTGCTTGGGTTTTCGGGTCGCCTTATGGTCGTGGGAGGGATTGGATTGGATTGGGCTGAGCCGTTGGTTCGCGGTGAGGATTATTATTGTAGCATGGGGGTGACAGAGTGCTGCCGGTACTTTGAGGTGGGGTGTCCGAGGTATATATAGTACGGAGGAGGATGGATTGTGTTAGTTTTTTTTCTTTTTTTTTCGTTGAATACAATTTCCGCGAGGCTGAAGGGAAAGAATAAGAAAGGGGGGGGGGGGGCGAAGAGAGAAAGAATGTCGTTCTTCCTTGTTGCGGGTACGATTACGATTACGCTGATGAAGGATCGACCACGATTGGAAATGATTCAAGGAGGCAGTGTCGATGGTGCTATCGATAGCGATGTACTGCACAGCACGAGTAGGAACTCACGTTTGGAACGAAATTGTTTCTTTATGGCTTATCAAGGGAAGAGGAAGAGAATGTCAGGCCGCAAGGGTATCAATTAGTTGGTTCTTGCGGTCCTTTTTTATTTTTGTTATTGTGCTTGGAGGGGAAGGTCGAACCTCGAACCTCTCTCGCACAAATGGCTGGCAAGCCGTACAGTATATGATACGATACGATTTGAGGAATGCGGGCGCCTGGTTACAATACCGGTATCTTATGATTAGCAGTCGCTCGTCCGCAACCGTCGATGGGTGACCGCAGACGGAATGGCTGTCGCAACTGGCACAACTCATTGCTTGCTTGCTTGCGCGAGCACTCTGGATAGAATCCGTATGACTCCTTCATATACCCTGTTCCATCCAGGCCAACACTTTTTACACTTGGACTCCCGGTCGTGGCAGGGTGGGCAGTGAAGGTGAATGCCGATACGATACCATAATATCATGAGCCTGCCTGCCTGAAGAAGAACAAAGGATTTTCATCTTGTTCCAATTTATTCTCTCTTGTCGGCGGTTGGGTTGGCGAGGATAGCCGGTTTTTGTGCTCTGCCTGACTGAGGGGGAGGAGGGTGCCTTATCGGGCGGATTGGATTATCGGTGAACTTCGTTTACCGAGTGTTGGACTAGGTTACTGGCGGTTTGAAGAGTAGGTTACCGGTAGTGGTTTAACTCGGCGGGAAGGGCTCGCTCCCGCTGATTGGGGGTCAGTTTAGATTTAGGGTTGATTCGTTGTGTGGTGTCTTGGAAGTAAAGTTCTGTGGAGCGGAATCGTACGGTATCTTACGGCTTGGATTGGACCTGGTTGTGCGGGTAGTCTATCATAGGAACACTGTCACTGTTGGGCAGGTCGGGCTGATCATAGTATCATACGGGTATGGCATCAGCAGGTAAGTAAGTCGACTTGACATTCGCCGCTCAATTGGTTTGTCCCCTCCATCCTTTGATCTTTCCTGTTGACCCCGTTGCGATTACGAACGCGTACTGTGCGAGTCAATCGATCGAACAATAGGAAAGGGGGGAAAGAAAAAAAGGAAGAGAAAAAAAAAGGGATCCTCTACTCGAGTACCGGTACTTGCGCTCCCAGCCTTGTGGTGATTCGATCGTGCATCCTTTTTCTTTTTCTTTCTTTCTCGCATCTTCCAGTTGCAGGGGGCAAGGAAAACCCTAGCTCCACGACAGCTAGCTATCCCTCCATCGCGAGCACACTCCGGATGCGACGGATATACACTCGCCTTTGCCCTGCTTCGCTTGGCACGAGTGAGACTCTTCTGTGTTGGCTGGGGGGGAACTCGTAACGTTAGTTGGGTGGATGGGTGGATGGGTGGATGGATGGAGAGAACCCCCCCTCGCGCCATGAAGCGAAACTGGCGAACAAACGAGGGGCAAAGGGCGGGAGGGGGAGGGAAAACTTGTTGAGATTGCTACTGTGGACAGTTGTAACACCCGTTGGAGATCGGAATCCATTACGATATTATGTGGGATGGGAACAGGTCGGAATTGCTAGTTAGACAATTGCCTGGGCTGCAACCATAGATAGGGAACAGGATAGCGCAGGGGTTAAGTGCTGGGTTCCCGCAAAGGTACCCCCGCTCCTTCCTTCCTTGTCCTCACCCTCAGGTCTGCGGGAAGGGAAGGGAAGGGGGCAGTAAGAACGCCGTATCATACGAGCAGAATAACCGTGCGGAGGAGCCAGTTGATGGCCTCGTTACTCACCCTCGTTCTCGGTGGGTGACCGGTAAAATCACTATCATACTAAGGCGTTGGCCTCGCCCCCCCCCCTGTGGAAGTGGGCAGGGTGTCTTGGCACTTTTTTATGGTGGGGTATGGCTATATAAGCTGCAACAACTAAACGCTCCCTCCTACTTAAACATCCTCTTACCCTCGTGTTCTCGGAGAAAACCAACCACCCATCCGCACTTTTGAGTAGGGCTTCGGGCTTTACTTTTTTTTTTCAACCGTTTACCCTTGGAGTTGGCTACGCTTATCCAATATTCCTTTCTCGTTTTGAAACGTTTTTCGCTTCGAAGAATAAACTGTTACCTTTACGCTCTACGAATCATGAGTGATCAGCGTGGTAGTGGGGGCGGGAGGGCCAGTGGTGGTGCTGGCTTTGGCGGCTTTGGGGGGGGAGGAGGAGGAGGTAGGGGCGGGTATGGCCGCGGCGGTGGTGGGGGTCGTGGAGGGCCAAGGGGTGGAGGCGGGAGGGGTGGGTTTTCTGGTGATACGATATTTTCAGGGTTTGTCCATCTGCCATCCGCGCGTTTATCTGTTTTGTCGGTCTAACGCTTCACTCAATGCTAGCGGCGCGCCTGCGGTTATCGATCCGAAAATTACGGCGATTGAAAACAAACTTATCGCTGCCAAAAGGGTCAATGAAC
The DNA here is from genome assembly GCA_003182015.1 of Tuber magnatum. Classification (NCBI taxonomy): domain Eukaryota; kingdom Fungi; phylum Ascomycota; class Pezizomycetes; order Pezizales; family Tuberaceae; genus Tuber; species Tuber magnatum. Next base: position 1,089,646 of record PYWC01000016.1, on the reverse strand, counting down.
CGCTTATGCCTCCCCGTCCCAATTTCGGGACGAAAGGAATTTCGACCTTGGTCCGAGCGAACTATTTTCCGGTGGCCCTGCCCACAAGGACGATTTTTAAATATGATGTCGCCATGACGCCTGACCCCAAGATCAGGAGGATCAGGAAACGTGTCTTTGAGCTGCTGGAATTGACTTCATTCAGAGCGACAAAAGATCTCATGGCAACCGACTATGCAAAAACAATTGTTACTGCAAGGAAACTGGAGATTCCCGATGACAAACTCCAGGTGGAGGTCCGTTATTTTGATGCAGACCAAGCGGGGCCGCACGAAAGGTCTAAGGTCTACGCTGTTACGATTACACTGGTCCAGCTGATCGAGCCGGACAGTCTTAAGGACTATGTTAATGGATTGGAACCGGATTTTGACTCATCACCAGCGATCCAGGCGCTGAACATTATTTTAGCCAAGCCTCCTTCCCAGAACCCGGCTGTTATTCCTTTGGGAAAGTCCAAGTTCTTCGTTTCGGAGCCGAACCCCAATAATCAGCAGAATCTACCTCGTGGATTGTTAGCTCTTCGTGGGTACTATTCCTCGATTCGTCCCTCGATGGGCCGGGTCCTTTGCAACGTCAATGTTTGTATGACGGCTTTCTACAAGTATGTTTGGTTTTCCACTGAGTGTTTTATTGGGAATTTGTTAGAGATCTTGAGTTAATGTGGAATCTTTTTTTTGCAAATAGGGAAGGAAACCTCGCGGACTTGATGAGAAGCTTTGGAAGGCGCCCCGAACTTGGTGGTTTTCTGAAGGGCTTGCGCGTGAGCACAAACCATATTACGGATCCTAATGGGAGGCGCAAACTTCAATATAAGACGATTGCCAATCTTGGTGGGCGATCTGCTAGGGAGGCTACATTTATTTCGGATGATGGTTCAACTATAACCGTTGTTGATTACTTCAAGAGAAGTAAGTCCTTGCTGCTAATTGAATGTTTACCATGGTAACAGCGCTAAATACTATCAGAATACAACATTGATCTTGGACGGCCCGAGCTCCCGTGTGTTAATGTTGGCACGAGGGAAAAATCAATTTTATTGCCCCCTGAGCTAGCTACGGTGCTGCCGGGACAGTCTTTTAAGGGAAAACTTTTGGATGAACAGACACGCGAAATGATTACCTATGCTTGTCGTCGCCCCAAGCAAAATGCGGAATCTATTGTAGGAGAGGGTCTGTCTATTCTTGGGCTCAAACCCTCAAGCCAACTACTAGTATGTATTACTATTACCAAAACAACCCTTATGGTTCATACTAACTTTATTTAGAATCCTTTTAATTTGTCTGTCTCGACCGAAATGGTTACAGTCCCAGCACGAATCCTGCCTGCACCACCTGTACAATACGCAGGTGGCCCAAAGCTCACCAGTGATGCGTCATGGAACCTCAGAGATGTGAGATTTCTTAAGGGTGGTACGGCTAAAACTTGGGCAGCAATTATCTTGAAGGACGGGACGGGTGGCCCGCAGAACCCTCTGCAATTATGCAATTCCCTTCAAGAAATGTGCCGAAAGTGCGGTGTTGTTCTTCCGACTTTAACTTCTCAGAATATCAGTGTCATCCAGATGGCATTGGGCCAGGATTTGGCTACAAAACTGACACCTTGCTTTGATGCATTGAAGAAACGGAATGTTCAAATTGCTCTCGTCATTCTACCGAACCAAGATAAAGCGAACTACGCTCTTATCAAAACATTGGGCGATGTAAGATTTGGCATCGGTACCGTCTGCGCCCAGTCTGCCAAGATTCAGAATCAAAGGGGTCAGGCGCAATATTTTGCCAATCTAGCATTGAAGTTCAACTTGAAGCTTCATGGTAGGAACCATGGTCTTGGAAAGACGGATATGGGTTTTTTGACCCAGAAGACAACAATGATTGTAGACTCCCAAATTTTTTTTATATCGTGTCCTGCCGAGGAAGGAACTAATAATTTTAGGTCGGATGTGACGTTACCCATCCCTCACCAGGTAGTTTGAAGGGAACCCCTTCTATTGCTGGGGTTGTTGCCAGTATCGACTCAGAGTTTGCTCAGTATCCGGCTTCCCTGAGGCTTCAGGAGTCTAAAAAGGAGGTTCGTTTTTTAACCAATGTAATAGCATGATTGCCGGATTGCTGACTTGATTCTGATTTGTACCAACAGATGATCACTGAGTTACGGGAGATGATGGTTGAACGTTTGTCCCTCTGGAGGGACAAGAACAATGGCAGGCTACCTGAGGCGATTCTTGTATATCGCGATGGTGTCAGCGAAGGCCAGTTTAAAACTGTACTTGAAGCGGAGCTTCCGAAAATTCGCGAAGCCTGTGTAAAAGTGAAGGCGGATTATAGGCCAAAAGTTACAATTATCATCGTTGGCAAACGTCACCACACTCGCTTCTATCCGACGAACCGTGACAGGGCCGATAAACTTGGAAACCCCGCGCCCGGTACAGTGGTTGATCGAGGTGTTACTGCCGTTTATGATTACGACTTTTACCTTCAAGCACATGCGGGACTTCAAGGCACCACTAGGCCAGCCCATTACTATGTTATCCACGACAAGAATGGATTTGATGCAGACTCTCTACAAACACTGGTATCTCCCGTCTACCTATATCTTATAAGACTTCTGGATCCCAACTAACCTGTATTTAGACTCATAATCTCTGTTATCTCTTTGGTCGTGCTACCAAGTCTGTGAGCATTTGCCCACCAGCTTACTATGCTGACTTGGTCTGCGAACGTGGCCGTTGTTATATATATGGTCTCCTCAATGCCAGTGACTCAGGCAGCGTCAAAAGCAGTAATAGCGATGATGAGGCGAGGGCGAATTATTCGAAAGCAGTGCACATGTGGTCTGGAGGTCCGCACGCCGACATTAGGCAGACAATGTACTACCTTTAAGTTATTGGCGGATCTATAGGATATTTTCATATTATTGTTGTTATTTTATTGTTTTTCCATCTGGTATTATTGATTCCCGGATTTTCTCTCTTTTTTTTCTTCCTTCTCTACAATTGGGGAGAGATGGAAATGCCCTATCATATTTTTTTCGGCTTCTGTCTTTCATCTCTGCGATTTTTTCGATTCTTTCCCTTTCCATTTCCGGGCGCTTCTCCTCTCCTCTTTCTGGTATCTGACTGACTGGCTACCGGTACGTTCCTTTTGCTCGTTTCGTTTTTGTTACTTTATTTGCCAGAATACCTTGCTTGTATTCTTAAGTTGGTTGCCGAAGAAGAAAAAAAGAAAGAAAAAAAGGAAAAAAAAACTCCAGTGTCGAAGAGGATTGCAAAATCCTTTAAAAAATTGTGTTTGTGAATAAAATGCTTGGGACAAACAGTTGCAGAAGTGAATAGTCTGTTAGGTTTTGTATAATATAATATTGGTGTTTGGAGTGTGTATTGATCTCTGCTCCCAAGGCTCCCAAGAGTAATAAATTCAGCAGGTGCAAGCAGGACTGCTAATCTCTTGGAATCCAGATAGATGTACCTGTATGCAGGGACCTGATACTACACATATCTATCAGTTGTGCCCACTCGCCCGGCTTTCTTTCTTTTCTATGTTATTTATACGGTAGCAATCCCCTCCTTGTTTCTCCGGCAATATTTTGCCATTCAAATGTTTATTCGAGAAGGAAACGTCCTAAGGTTCTCTGCCATTTTCTTCCTTCCTTCCTTCCTCCCCGTGACCAGCGATCCGAGGTCAACGCTCCGGCATAATAACACTCCGCACCCCCAGAAGCTGTACTGTACAATTTTACGCTGATCGAGGTGGGGTCAGCCGACCGACATGATTGCAAGAGAGTAGTAATTTATTCGTACAATGATATAGCATCATACCCGCGCGGATACCGTAATGGTGGGGAGCACAAAGCGGGGTGCCTGTCGCGAATTTATATGCGGAGGCAATAAATTAGATATATCTGGTTAGCATAGAGTGCATTGACGATTTATCCCAACTATCATATCATTACCGGTATACCCCAGAAAATTGTGTAATGTAGAGTACAGTACCTGCGTTAACGTAACCTACGGTATAATACTTGTATCATATCCTGTACCGTACTCGAACAACTGACACGATACTCCCACCGGTACAATATGATACTATTTATACCACACACACACACAAAGCTTCCTCTCCTCTGTTTTCCGGACCCCTATTTTCGCCTTCCTGTTTAGGCAGGTGGAGATGGGGGTAAACACTACCACACCCTCACGATCCTCCTCCCTTGCCCAACTTTGAGGCTTCATAGGCTTGGGGTAAGTGAGAAAATTTTATTGCTTGGGTTTAAAAGAAACACATGTCCCTTCTAGTATCTGGCCCTCGGTGCCTCTGCTAGGTGTTGGACTCTAAACATGCCTCCTCCTCTCTATTGTGGCGGCCCCTCGCTTAACCACTCAGATACGAAATACTCTTGTCCCTCTGAGCCTACTTTGGCACGGTCAGACTTTCGACATATCAATGGCTAGCATATCTGGCAATGTGTGGTCAGTATAGTACTGTCTCAGGCTACACTCCTGCTTGGCCTGTCCATGACGAACATCCCTACGGGGCCTAGCATCACCGAGCTGGTGTCCCCGGCACGAACTCGATTGAAAATCTTGGTTCCCTGATAAACCAGCATGCCCCTCAGGGGACTATGGGCAGTGTGAAAATGGGAGGTTTGTTATTTTTTCAGGGAGGTTTCTTTTGTTGGAATTTGGTTTTCTTTGTTAAAATGATATACTACGGGTGGGGTTTTCTTGCTTGCTTCCTGCCTATGTGGGTTGGGTTGTCTACTTGTTGGTGCCCTTTTTAACTGTGGGATGTGTGGTTGGTCCCAGACCAGAGAGACTTGGGGTGGCTTGTTTTTTCCCTTGGCCAGCGCTAGGAGGTTTTTGACCGACATACCTAAGGGTTAAATCGGAGGCAATGGGTGGTCTGTCTTAGCTAGCTTTGTCTTGGCAGGGTGGTTGGGGTGGAGCCTGAGGTCCTTATAGCGGAGGTTTGCATCTTAAGCAAATAAATTCTAGGAATTAACAAAAAAAGTACCACACACACACACACACACACTCCTATAATACCCTTTTCCTTTCCCCCCCACATCAAGCAAAAAATAAAAGAGGAAGAAAAAAGAAAAAGAAAAAAAACCCCCATCACGTTCCATACGGTATCATACTCCATTCATTTATTCATTCCAGTCCAGCCCAATCCTCCCAAATCGAGTCGGCTCAACCCTTATCCATTCCCCCCCCCTTTTCAACATTATGGAACTACGGTATCATATCATTATGATACTCTACCCAACCAACCAACCACATATTATTATATATACAAAGCACTGACGCCAATACCAATGCACCCCGGAAAGAAAGGTTTTAAAAAAAAAAGCATTTCTGAAACGGTCGTAATTTCCTCGGAGTGGAAGTTTGTGTGTTACGGTGGTTGGTTAACTTACCGGTACTTGTACGAGTACAGTACTACCGTGGTACGGGTATAGTGCGAGGTTATTATAGTAAATGAGGGAAAAAAAAGAAAAAAAAACTGTCACGTCAAATTCTGGGAACTTGATGGTCCGAGTGCCGATAAGTTACCTTGAATTTCTTCTTTATAAGTTATGATGGTTCTACTGGTAACCGTCGATATGACGCGTTTCGGGACGGTTGAGGTTGTTCTCGTGCACTTGCGCTTTTCGATTTTCGATTTTGGTTCCTCTTCTTGTTCTTTCTTTGGGGGGGTATTTACTGTGGTGGAGATTTGGTAGATGGAGTTTTTTTTGGTTGGTCTATGTGTTTGTATCGTGTGGTTTGTTGCGCTGGGGGGATCTCGTGTACAGTACCGTATAATGAATTGTTTGGGATGCCATGTTATGCTACGCTATGCTATACTACTACGCTATGCGGTGCGGCGGGGGGTGGGGGGGAAGCGAATATGGTTTTGGATTTTTTTTGCCATTGTTCTCACTCAAACGTGTATGGTTGTTTTTATTGATTAAAACGGCGTGTATTGTATGATACAGTGCAATATAGAAGAACATGATTTGTCATGGAAATATAGTGATACCCTCCCGCTTACGCCTAAGCAAGAAATATGAAAGAAAATGTGAAAAAAGAATGAAAAATAGAGATTGAAAAAGTACTCGTACAGTTCAGTGTATGCCTGATGGGTAGAAAGTAAAGGACAAGTTAGGCAGGTGGGTATGGTAAATAGATGATGGGCGAAACGGCGTTATCCCCCGCCAAGGAGAAGCCGGTTTGCTGGATTGCTGAAGAAAAAAAAAAAAAGGTATCATCGTAAAATATCATTTCCCCCGTCTAGTGTATATCTCCCTTGCCACCTCCCCCGCCGGCAATTCCGCAGCGTATGCGCCACCCACATTGACCTGACGCCCATTGACCTGACTCCCGTTGGCCTGACTATGCGCCATGAGTTCACTCGGGGGACCCTCTTCCAGAGTCCCGGCGTAGCGCGGTGGGGGTTTCATGGGGTTTGAGGGAAGCTGTGATCTCTTCTTTTGACGGTGCCGACGGAGCATCATGGCGCCCAGGAAGGCGAGTGCCACACCCGCTACACCTGCTACTGCACCCCCGGCTATCGCCCCAACGTTGGTTTTAGATGAGTCTGAGCTGGTGTCTGATCCACCAGCTGAGCCTGTGCCGTTGTTGTTGCCGCTGCTGTTTGTGCCGGCGCCCGAGTCCCCGGCTGTGGTGGTCTTTAGTGTCATTATGGTTTCAAGATCCGGGTCGCTCCAGCCTTTGGCTGGGCCCTTCTTGGTTGAGCCTCCGTTTTTACTGGAGAGGTGGTTAGTTTGCGATTAGTATTCATTCCTGGCGCACAATTTGCCGTGTCTTAGGGGGTTGGATAACTTACTCGCCGCCAATAAGCCCAATAACTGTCGGGGAAATTTCGTACCTTCCTTCATTCGGCGTAAACTCGTCTGTCCATGTCAACGTGTTGACATCGAACAGGAATGCAGCATTTGCCTTCTTGTCGCAGGTGGGGATGGTGAAGTAACTCGGGACGTTCCTCCCGCCATAATAGAAGATGTAATGCTCTCCAATAGCCTGACACCTCGGTGAAATCCTCCCTTTCGGATCAGCTGCCGTAGACTTCGACTTAAACGGCAGCTGGGCCCATTCAAAGCTTGGAATCGAAAGAACCCAGACGGATGTAGTAGTTGGACCCCCCTTAACATTTACTGAAGTGCCAGCTTCAAGGCCCCCCATAATGTAGATTTGATGGCTGGAACCATCCGAAGCCGATTTGATGGCAGTGCAGAACGCGAATCGCGGAGTCGGCACCACAGCATCGGGTGGTAGATGTTGGGTGTACCATTTTGATTGCTTTGTGCTATAAATGTTGATCTCGGAAAATAGTCTCTGCCGCATCCCATCAGCATCCTACACAGAGAACAACTTCAATCGACAGAATGACATACCATACGGGTGGCCCACTCAGACCTTCCACCAAGCTGAATCAAGACCTCATCCGTAGCTGTTGCAATGTGCACTAAGCCTCCCTCAGCTATTCCTCCCAATGGCGTGGTCTCGTTTGTCCACGTATTGGTAGCCTGGTCATAAGTGATTAGGCCGTTATGCTCCTCGAACTCTGCCACCTTGAGCGATGTCCCGTTTTCCGAGACAAAAGTGCCGCCGAAAAGAAACCCCTTCTTCAACGATGGAACCCATGCTGTCATTGAACTGGATACCCTCATCGGAGAATTCTCGTAGAACCAATTCTTTAGTGTTATTCCCGTGTCCGCCCATTGCTGAGTTGCGATATCGTATTGCCATTTCTTGTTCTCGACGGGGCCGTCCCTCTGTCCATAGATCGTACTGTTGAACGGCCACCACCTTCCAAAAGTGAGGTCAAAGCCGGATTCCGTGGGGAAGAACGCGGCATCTTGTACGCCAGGTATCGTGCCTGGAACTTCTTCCGTTCGAACATAATTGACACTGTCAAGAGAAGTTTGGAAACTCTTGGATAGATTCAATGATCGAAGCGCCGTATCTGAACGCGTCGCCGAATTGTTAGTTGGGAGAAAGGGGAGAGGGTTGTACATTCAAAGGGGGTACACGAACTAGGGCCATTGTAACCCGTGTACGGCGAAGGATACAACATCCATCCTCCAGCAATATAAAGCATACCATCTTTCTGGGCCACTATACACTTCGACATTTGGTCAGTAAACAAGCGGAAGGAGGGGCTTTGGCAGATTGGATGGAGCCCTACCCATATGCGCGCTTAAGGAGCAAAAATCTTCAGTGGGATCAGCATCTCTGCCGTGCACTACTGAGGCTAAGGAGAGTAATGCCCCAAGCAGCCGAACACCAGATCTAAAGAGTGACATATTTCTTCGGCCGTGACAAAAGGGCTTTAGAAGAAGAAGAAAAAAAGGGATTAAACAATGAGAGAAGGTGGGTTTTAAGAGCGGAGGAGGGACATGGCGGGAAATAAACAGGGAAGATTTTCGTCTGTGGAGATAGGGACCGGAGAGGCACCGGTATATTACGATTTGGGAAGCGCTCTCAGGGTGTCACAGAATAACTTCCCTAACTTAGCACATTATGTTAGCGAGGATGTAATCATTTGCCACTAATTGTTGGGTTCAACTATCGATGGCAGGGGCTATAAGGGTTCTCCACAGGGGAAACAGCTAGACGCAATTCGTTGCTGCCCGAAGCCTTTGAAGGAACAAGCCAATCAGAATGATTGCGGTGTAAGGCAGAGAAGAAAAAGGCTGCTATTTTCGAAGTTACACGTACCTCCTGGATGACAACATTCAGAAGCGTATCAGGATATGCGGGCGGTGGGGCGTACAGTATTACTTGTACTTTCTTCCCGGAGTGCTGCATCTTCGCCAGGTGCCGCAGCCAATGAAAATCAGGAATAAGGAAAAGTGTTTTTTATAGATTGCGCCCCCCCCGATGCGGCGGTTTCCCACAATCCTGGTAACAGCCAGGCGATTCGAACGGAGCGGGAACGTTTGGAATACCGTAGCCATTGTCGATGACTGCACTTCCAGGCAAGATCAAGTCACCAAAGAACACCTGCACCGGGTCCCCAATACCGGTATCGTACCGGTATTCTGCCGGTTCACCAAGTCCCCAAAGAAAGATTGGGGGGGGGGGGGGGGGAAA
>PYWC01000016.1:1042423-1053234 GCA_003182015.1 Tuber magnatum | reverse complement strand
TCCCGCGATAATGATCCTCTGCTATTCCTTTGCTGTGGCACATGGGTTCGGTAAACTCCTGTTTCATACAGGATAGCATCCTTCCGTTCGGCCCGCTTGACCATCCTCCTCCATGGGTTCTCCCTCCTTGCGTAGTCTGGGATGCATTGCTTCATACAATCTTTGTCGCAGTGTATACTGGGATACTGTCCTGGTAGGCAATCGTCCATGATACATTAAGAGATCCGTCGGGACCAGGGTTATTCTTTCTGTTTTGCCATTTCATACTTGCTGGATATCCTTGAACCTTTTGTATTGTTCTTCTGTGTTTCGCGAGGATTGGAATCTCTCTCTCAAGTACTTTATCAGGGTCATTCCACGGATCTTTTCCCCACTCCCATAGTGGCTCATTGCTTGATGGTATACTTCTTCTGCCTTTCCGGTGCAGAAGCTTCCAAAATATGCTCCGCTTCCTTCCTTAGTTTTTTCCACTCCGTGTAGGGCCAGGTATTGAGATGTTGTTACCACCTACCGATCGAATACTTCAGGTTTTAAGTCACCTTTTCGCCCGAGAACGAGGGTGGCAGTGGGAGTTTGATTTTAGGTCCTGTTCGCCTGGCCCCTGGGCCGGGCGGTCCGGTGGCTTCACCTTCGGACATCTCGTGTTCGGACACTTCGTCACTTGAACTGTCATCTGAGGAGCATTCTGGATCGTCGCTGGGGGATTTGTCTGGTGGCTGTCCTACTACCGAGTGATCTGATGCTTCTTCGTCGTCTTCTTCCTTCTTGGGTGTCCCGACAGGTCTGCTATCTTTCTTCGGTGGTTGCGCTGGTGTCTTTCCATTGCTGGGGCTGAGGGGAAATAGCCCAGGAAGTCTTGTTGCTGCATTTGCTAAGTCGTCAGCCGACTCGCTAAAGGTCTGCTTGGCCAAGTCTCGTGCTAGCTGTCTTTCTGCTTCGTCGATCGTGAAATAGCTCTTTGGCCCTTTCGGTCTCTTAGGTTGCCTTTTCTTGGTAAGGCCTTCTCGTGGGACCTGCTTCCCACTTCAAGTCTCTAGTGACTCAATGGTGTTGTGTTGGTGGAGCCGAACCTTTCGTGGTTCTGCCGCTCCCCGATGCTAGCTTCGCTGTTGGACCTTCCGTAGGTTGATCAGACCAGGATCCTGCAGGCTTCTTAACCACTTGCTGAGGTTAAAGAAATGTAACATGTTCGGGCCAGGCCCTAGTCACGTAGCGGTACGATAGGAGCAGATGGCCTCATGGTCAATACAAAGCGAGCGCTGCTTGCTAAAGGAGGCTTCGAACGGGGTGTAATAGGAGATCAAAGAAGTAACCGTTCAACCAAGTATATTTAAGAATACTGTCTGTCGAAGTCTGCTGTTTCCATCGCGGGAATCAGCGGTCTTTAAATACAGCATATCGCTTATCTCCAGTATGAGCGATATTGCCAAACAATGTGTGTATCAATCGATAGCACACGAAACAATACAAGTATCAAACGATACTGTGAAACCAAACATAAAACAATGTATGTATCAACCGATAGCACACAAAACAATACAAGTATCAAACGATACTGTGAAACCAAACATAAAACAATGTGTGTATCAACTGATAGCACACGAAACAATACAAGTATCAAACGATACTGTGAAACCAAACATAAAACAATCTAGTACCCGTCTCAGTTACAATGTGAGTTTCAGTTCATAATTCTCTCTGATTGGGAATAATTAGCTTACCTGCAATGCTTCTTTTTTTTCTAGTTTGGCAGTTGGTATATATACATTCCCAATATTTCACAGAATTGACACTTCTTGCTAACATGCACTCACCAGGAACTATACCCTCTTTTTAATCATATTCCTCCCTTTTTGATTACTTTTATGCTAACTACTTTTGCTATTTACAGAAGTGATTTAGTATCCTTAGCAAAGGGCTTCCAGCTCCCGGGATCTCCTAATGTTCAGTCTGTTCATACCAGGAACTTGTATATTCCACGAGCAAGGTTTGCTGCTCTTAGCCCCTGTGGAACATACAAAACTTAGGAGCTATATCATACCTCCGTAGTAGGGATTGGGGTGACGATGCGTAGATCATTGTTGACCCGCTGATGTCTGAGAAGGGCCTTGTGGGAACCCGCTCAGGGATTTTTGACAAGGGACCACCAAGAGAAAACCTTTTGAACACCATGCATTTGGCATCCTACCTTTCAGATACCACTTGCCAAGAAATATACCATCCAAAAAATATGAAACCTTGCTACCATAGCACAATACAGTAGGAGGGTAACAGCCCTCAATCCCTGCAGGACAACCACTACACCATTAATTCCCTATGAACACTAGATAGTACATACAGTCTACCTCACTCCAGCACTCTACCACAAGGTGTTTAACCATAGAGCTGCGGGTCAGCTTTTTTTGTTTTTTTCTCTTTCAGGTTTGTCATTAAATTTTCATATCATAGGAAATTTTTAAACTGTTCTAACATTGATTACTCGCATCTAGGTTCAAGCATGATGGTACCCTTTAGTCCAGGCCCAGGGAGTTGTCAACTATGATGCCTTTCGGCCTATTTTTTTTATTTCTTCTGTGGTTTGTTTTCTTCCTATTGGTAACTAATAGGATAAAGAAGTTAGTTAATTCTAATAGTAGGATCCTGTGGTATAGATAAATCCTCCCTATGGCCTCGTTCTTCTATACGAAAAGCCAAGAACGGCTATTGTTTTAAGGTTAGTTCTAATTTCATATACTCCTTTCTTAGTCATACCCAATCACTTGATTTAGTATTGATAATTAAATATACAATTTACTCACATATGAATGATTTTAGAGGAAAAATTAACAAAAAATACAGGATATTTATTTGTGGTACATGAGGGTTATCCACAACCTTCACAAATTACCACTTGTTGACAGTAGACATCAGGTACCTGATAGAGTGCCAGATATGCAAAAGGCTGTTCCTGTGCTGGGAGTCCCATGGGATTCTTCAACCTCAAATACTCTAGGCTTTGTTCTGTCTGTTCTAGACAGTAGTTTGGATGGGACCTAAGGGCTATCGATGTGGCGAATTTACTCCATAGCTTGCTGGCAAGTCCATTGATTGTGTCCCTATCCACCACACCTATGACACTGTTGACTGCCTTGTCCACTCTCGGGAAGTGGTAATGTTTGATTTAGAATTGCCTGTATGCAGGTTGTTTTTCGGTGTTGTTCACCACAGATTCTTTGCTTTCTCTTTGATCAGCCTTGGGGAGCTCGAAGCTTAGTCAGTAGATGGCATGCCAGTGCTTGTTGGACAAGATCTGGGTTTTCGAATTCAAAGGCTCTGAGATCGTCTCAAGTGATTAGCAGAATATTTGCTGGTATGTCACCTTCCAGGTGGCGATTTCAAATGTAATGGGTAAGTAGGCTTTAGGAGACTCTCCAAGTCCGAGAATAAAACTAAATACATGTTTACAGGGTATATCATTTTTTTGAAAATGTCCACATGTACAGTGCTTCCTCTGTAAATCAACAATATAGACATGAGCATTGGCTTGGGTAACTTTGGCTGTTGTTGGGATGGCGATTCATACGGTATTTCATCTTGATCATTCTCGACTAATAACTAATTGCTTTAAGGTAAAATCTGTGTAAGTTTGTTCCCATTCCTGGCGACAAGCTTCTGAATAGTGCTGATATTGTAACTGTATAGTAATATGCCATATCTTATTGAGTAAATCAAGGATTGATAGCTTGCATTTGGTTTTCAGCAACTGGTTCATCGATTCTACAATGTTCAATGTTTTGTAACCAGAATTGCGACCAGGCAAGAAGGCGGTTATCCAGAGTGCTAGATCGATTGTCTGAAGATAGTCTGAAGCTGAAAGATTTGCTTGTCGAAGGATATCAAGATGTGCATTATACTTATCTCGTGTTTTCGCATGTGCAATTGGCCAAAACAAATCCTCAACATTATAGAATCGTTTAAAATTCTGCCTTAGATGAAAACAACAAATCGCATGTATAACTTGACCACTCATTACTGTATTTGCTGCTAATAGTCCTTTATCACGATTGCTGATTAGGGTCATTGATAATGGTTGCGGAATTGCAAGCTTCAGGTTTTTCAAAAACCAAGTCCACAATGTAGTATTTTCCCCCTCTACTACCGCCCATGCCAGGATGAGAGTTTTCCCATTCCCATCAATACCTACTGCTAGAAGTAGTATTTGAACAAATCACGCCTTTAAAAATGTACCATCAAAAGCCATGAATTTTCGCATTTGTATAAATGATAATTGTGATTCAGCTGGACATATAAAAACCCTTTGAAAACACATAGTATTTCTACCATTATCTGCAATATTGACTGTAGTATGAAGTACCGTATGCACCCATTGGCTTCTCGACTGGAGCAAGGCAAGGTAGGCTAGGATTTGATGGAACTGCTGTTGCTGATATTTAATTCGATCCTTGATAAGGGATGCTAGGGCTAGTCATGCTGCTTCTCGATTAACCAATACTCCGTAGTTGAGCTGGAGACAGTTGATGATTTCCCCAGTCGTGGTATTTCGTGTAACGAAAATATACTGTGGAACTATCCTTCGGAGCCATGACTGAGTATTGTGAACTTCGCGTGATGAAATTTGTCGCCCAATACAGATATGCCTCTTACTAATAGTTTTAATCTCAATCTCTTCCACCCGGTTTTTGCTTGTGTAGACTCTCCAAGGACACCCCTCTGTTTGGCAGACATAGTTGGCTCATCTTAGATCTTTATTTTTAACTTTAAAAGCAAAGTGATCACCAATTGCCTATTCCTCTAACTTCTCTTTCAGCTGACTCCAATCACAAAATACCTCTCCTAAAACTAGTGGAGTATTTATTGTGCCAGGAGAACTTGGATTTTGTTTTTAAAGATATAAAATAGACAAAAAAAAAATTTTGGTGGCTGTGGCTGTCAATCTATTATTATTCAAATACTCTGCTGTCTCTTTTATTTTCCTACGCACCTACTTTCACGATATTTATTTACAGCTCTCGGGGTCTGATCTTTGTTTTGAAGATCCATTCACCAATTGTGTTTAACATTTTAGTTGTTGTTAAGGGAAACTACAAATATAGCGCTCTACTTGTCTTATTCTTACACTCAGGCAGCATGGTTTCACATTTTCAAGTGGTATGTTTTTCGGCGGATGGTATCCGAAAGGTAATTACAAAAATGCATGGTATTGAAAAGGTTTGCCCGACCACCAAACTTCTTTTCTCAGAACGATGCTCTCTGAAAGACAAACCATAGTTAGAAACGCATTGGCATGGATGCCTTGAGGGTTGTGATTGAAGCTTTGTTTAAGGAAAGTACCGTACCTGGAGAAATCTCACCCGCGCGCTGTCGTACGGGAAGCCACAGGTTAGCGCTTTCAGGTGTGCCGCTCGTGTCCTTGAGCGCTGGTGTAAAGACCATTACGGATTTGGCAGTAGCCCCGAAACCGCCTACTTTGTTGGCCATACCCCTGAGTCGGGTTTGTTTTTCTCCTATCCTGGTTTTTTGTAGACAGATTGCTTACTTTCGTGCTTAGACGTTAGAGGAACGAAGGGGCCAGACAGTCTCGTCTACGAGGCCGGTGCAGCCCCGGGCCATAATCCGGGGGCGACCATCGACACTGCTCTCAACGTTGTATTTTTTGGTATGGGGCGGTTGAAGACCGTGATAACCGTAAAGTCACGATGGGGATCCATCAATTCGACGGGCGAGGAGGAGGACGGCGACGAGGAAAGGGGAAATGAGGCTACAGACTACGGAACTAGGGATTGTGGTGTTGTGGCTCGATCATTGCTCTCAGCGCATTTTTGATTATCTTTTGACCTTTTGATTTTGGTCTAATGATTTTGTTTATTCCTTTCATCTCATTAACCCACCTATGGCTCCTCCGTCCTTCCTTCCCTCCTTCCCTCCTTCTACACACTCTCATTTCTGTAGGCTATTTTGGGCTGATAGCTGTAACCGGCGAACGGGCGACAGTTCGTCAGCAGTGCATTCGAGGGAGCCTGGGGGGAGGAAACGATGCCGAAGAAGTCATGGATGGACTTCATATTTCCGTCTTAACTACTTCCATTGTCTTGGGAGAGCCTTCGTCTCCGAGGTTTATTGCCTAGCCTTTCCCCTTTCGATTCCCCATCCATTTCGATCTTGTTTCTATGGTGCAAGCATGGTTGGAGATAGGCTCCGGTTGACTCACGAGAATCCGAAGTTACTCAACAAGGTATGTTATGTTTGCCGTTCATCAGAGAAACAACAAGACCTACCTACTCCCCCATACCGCCTCGGAAGCTAGAGGGAGGTTTAGCCCTGGGGTGAACAATGATCGCCGTGGAGGCTAATAACTGGGTCCCGGTGTCACTCCGAATATCTCTTCTTTGCCTGAGCGATCGCCTGGTGGCTTTTTGGCTAAGGAGTGGATGAAAAGTTGATATACCTTTTTATCCCGTATGTTATGATAGCGGTATCTGATGTTAAGGAGTTGACTTATCATGGTGTGCTGTCCTTGTAGTTTAGAGCACCGTTGCGATCGGGTTGAGATCACACTTTGCCTATTCCTAGATGGTCGCCGGGGGGATTCATAATGCTAATACTTATGGAGACAGTATCTGGCTTGCTGGGGTGGGTTGGGTTCTGATACCGGTAGGGATACTGTATGGTTCTGTCGTGCGTTAGGGCCACAGTCTCGAGTTATGATTGGATCTAATTTCGTTTGTTTTCTTGCTTTCTTTGTTTTGGGTGCATAAGCTTACTTGGAGGTTTGGGTGGCTGTTTAGTTGACTTATAATGGCCCCGGGGCAGTGTTAAAGGTGAATTTAGAATCTGTATATGTCTGTCAGCTTAACTATTTGGTTGTCCCGAGCTGACCAAAAGAATAACCGATCAGACAATGAGTTCTAGGCGTTGTGGTGGCGCTGGGTGTCAGTCCCTAGGCTCAAGCCGATCGCAAACCAGAGAGTTTCCTGACTCTCCCGCAATTCGAGTGAGAATGGGTGAAGATGCAATTCAATGGGGTTTTTTTTAGTTTGTCGTATCATACGCTGTAGCTCGCTCCTCCAGCGTCGAAATGTTGGGTGTTGGTAACTACCTACACATGCGTCATTCACTGACGCTTCCTCCTTCTCCTTCCCCAACGGGGAATAATGGCAATCAATAAATTGCACTCAATGTCCAGGAACTTCAGTACACAGGGCTAAAGATCAAGGAGGTTTATTCTGGTCTGAGGGACAAGCTCCTTGGGGTCCTCTGTGGAGATGTTGGATAGGGTTATGGCTATTTGTCGGGGGTTAGAGTTAGGGCACAGGAGGGGGGCCGGCGGCACGGGGCGGTGGATGGGGGGGGGTTTCCGGAGATTTGGTCGGGTTGTGTGCTCCGGTTGTACATACTGATTCTTCATATGATATTATACACCGGCAGCTGAATATGCTCGGGTCTCATTCCGGGCTCCCTTTCCTCACCCAAAACTCGGCCGCCGTAGTAACCGGAATAATTGAACCTAACGCTAAGGTGTCTAGGGTTCCCCTCTTTGGGCAAAGAGGGGGGGCGTGAAAAAAATGGCTTTCTGCCCTTCGCCGAGACAGATAAAAGGAAAAATGCAATGAGGCTTACTAGGAGGCAAGTCTAGTTTCCTAAAACTAGACTTGATTATTCTGGTTCTTACTGTTTCTCTATGTGCCCCTGCAAAATCACTCAGCGCAGATATTATATCTTGGAATCCCATCCAGATCTACTATGCCATTACCCCACGAGTTTCCTCATGCTTCCCTAGACCTAGCTCTTGGTCAAGCTAAGAGTCTAACAAGCCTTGACAGATTTCTGTGGCAGAATGCCCCTGTAAAGAGGGTTTCAGGGCCTTGGAAAACACGGCCTGGCGATTTTCAGGAATGAAACAAACCGGGCACTGGGAGGGATGTCGCCTTCATGCTGCGGCACCTAGAAACCTTGCGTTGAGGAATTATGGGCCGAATGGCGTAGCTTTAAGAGCTGGGCGTCTCGTGGCCCGAGTGATATCTTATGAGGCGTCGGGGCTCAACGCCCGAAGACCATAGTAGCGCACTTTGGTTTTTTCTGGTTGTCGGAGGATATCGTATATAGAACAGAGGTCACTGTCTGATGTTTCATGCCGGGTTCTAGGTGTTATGAAATATGGACATCTCTCATAACTGCCTTTCTAGTTTCTACCATTGTGGGTAGGGCGGGGCTTACAACAGAATACTGGACGGGTTATTTACTCGGGGCTTTCAAACAATACTCGGCTCGTATGATATTATCGATAAACAGAAGGGAGGAGGGGTATAAGAAACAATAACCCCTTCCCCGCACAAGGTGTCCGGGGGAGGGGTCACACTTTATCTGGCCGTTACAGAATTACCCGGCGAAAATTCGGGGAATGCGCCAAGACCTGGGGTGCCGACAACACTCCTTACGTTATTACGGTAGTTGACAACTCTTGTTTCCTGCCAACTTTCTTTCTCCCTTCACCACATTAAATCGCCAGTAGCGTAGTTTGTCATCTCAATTGATTTAACTAATAAACGCTGCAAGCCGCCTCTCCCCGCTCTTGAGCTTCTCCCCGTCTCACTCTCCTTCTCATCCTGCTTTCTCACTCTCATTTTTTTTTCTTCTCTTGAGAAAAAATGGTTTCTAAACCTGCCGTTGGTTCACTTTTGCCCCACTTCGAATCCCCGCCATTGTTTGAATTTCGCTCACAAGGAATATCCGCAGAACATCCAACCGGACTTGTCCACTATTCTCGAACATGCTCGTAAAGCGAGGGCTGCAGATTCCACCACTTCCCCGAATATATACCCGGTTTTCGCACAAATCCCTGCCGAATTTCTAAATCCCTCCAGTGCCTACCTTAAATTGAGCGCCAAGTAGGTCATCGCTTCAGGGGCTTTCAATGTCTATAGCTGATGAGGGCCATGATTTAGGAGCAAGAGTAAACTATCATTCTTGTTCGAGAGCGCTTCCAGCAGAGAAACAATTGGGCGCTTCAGCTTCTTGGGGTGTGGTATGGGGCCACCTAGTGGTGTCCCTTAGTTGCGCATCATTTCTGACGATGGTCCTAGATCCCAGAAAGGTGTTTAAGACAGGAACCGGCCACGGCCCCGAAATTGACCCCCTTACCGAGCTCGAGAAGGAGTTGGCTACGTGCCGTGTTGGCAAGATTACTGGATTAAATCTCCCGTCAATGTCAGGCGGAGCTGTCGGGTATGTGGCATACGATTGTGTCAAATACTTCGAACCCCGGACCGCCAGGCCCTTGAAGGATGTCATCCGAACTCCGGAATCGTTGTTTATGTTGTATGACACTCTGGTGGCATTCGACCATTTCTACATGACCATCAAGATTATTACGCACATTCATATACCGGAAGGCGACTTATTAGAGGAGGAGTTGAAGACATTGTACCGGGAGGCTCAGGTGACTGTCTCGGAGGTTATCGAAACCTTACAGTCGGCGGATGTTCCGCTTCCTCCTCAGCCGCCGATTCGGAGGAACCAACAGTACACTTCTAATGTTGGGCAGGAAGGTTACGAAGCACACGTGCGCAAGCTAAAGGAGCACATTGTGAAGGGAGACATTATCCAGGCTGTTCCGTCGCAGAGGTTTTCGAGACCAACTTCGCTTCATCCATTTAACATATACCGACACTTGCGTACTGTTAATCCTTCTCCGTATCTTTTCTATATGGATTGTAAGGACTTCCAATTAGTTGGTGCGTCGCCAGAGCTACTGGTAAAATCGGAGAATGGACGAATCATTACCCATCCTATAGCAGGCACAGTTAAGCGTGGGAAGACCCGTGAAGAGGATGATGAATTCGCCTCTGAATTGGCCAATTCTCTTAAAGACAGAGCTGAGCATGTCATGCTTGTTGACTTGGCGAGAAACGACATCAACCGTGTCTGTGATCCTCTCACAACTACCGTCGATAGATTAATGACTGTGGAGAGATTTTCCCACGTCATGCATTTGGTCTCACAGGTTTCGGGGGTTCTTAGAGGGGAAATGACGAGGTTTGATGCTTTTAGAAGTATCTTCCCGGCAGGCACTGTCTCTGGTGCTCCCAAGGTTCGTGCTATGGAACTCATCGGTGAGCTTGAGAA
This sequence comes from Tuber magnatum, assembly GCA_003182015.1. Taxonomy (NCBI): domain Eukaryota; kingdom Fungi; phylum Ascomycota; class Pezizomycetes; order Pezizales; family Tuberaceae; genus Tuber; species Tuber magnatum. The sequence continues at coordinate 1,043,112 of PYWC01000016.1, read as the reverse complement.
GGAGCGCCGTGGTGTCTACGGTGGCGCTGTCGGATACTGGGGATACGAGAATGATAGTATGGATACCTGCATTGCTTTGAGGACTATGATGGTCAAGGGCGGTGTAGCCTACCTTCAAGCTGGCATGTGCTCTCACGCTCCCGTATTTCTAAAACCATTACTAACATATATACATAGGCGGAGGAATTGTTCACGATTCTGATCCCTATGATGAGTGGATGGAAACTATGAACAAGCTCGGCGCGAACATGCATTGTATCACCAGTGCTGAAGAGAAGTATGCGAGCATGGAAGCAGAGGATGAGGACTCTGGATCGGATGTGAACAAAGGCTATCAGCCCAATGCAAATTCTAATGTCCACCTAGGCGATGGCTCTTAAGACTGTGCTCTTCGTGGCTTGTAGTGGTAAGCGCTTGATTTTTATACATTTTCCTTGGATTGATGGAATTGCCGACGCCTTTGCTGTGCTGTACTTCTCTTTTTGCTTTCCATTTTCTTCTCCCGCGGGACCGCTTTGGCGCTTGAGAGTCTTTCTCCGTAAATGTGTTTTCTTAGCTTTTTCCCCTTTTTTGCTAGAGTGCGTAGCTCCAATATCACTATTTCCATCAAACTTATCCCTTCGTTCGTATTCTGAATTTCATGGAATTTTAGCTCGAAATTTAGAGGGATACTTGGCTTGGGGGGGGGG
>PYWC01000016.1:1025216-1042314 GCA_003182015.1 Tuber magnatum | reverse complement strand
GGGGGGGGGGGCCTAGAGTTTTCTGGTCATGACCATGCCAATAAACATTTCTGACCCATAGTATCCGCTGCAGGTTTACTTGGATAGATGGTGTTATTGCCCTTTTACGTAAAAGGCGGCCTTGGCCGTGGTTCCATCAATACAAACGAAGGGATAAGGGTTAACGGTGTTATACTATATTACTATTCGAGTGACTCATTATGAGCGAGTAATTCCGAGGAATCCTGGATCGCCTATATTGGCAGCTTACCCAACCAAGTTGGGCTTGCGGCTCTGTTTGAGCCTCAACCCGACCCACCCAAGCAAACTATCATACTCATAATAGTAATATTACTATTATAAAAAAAACTCGCCTACAGTACATATGATATCCCAATTTAACTCCGCAACCACGGGCACATTAAACTGAAACCTTCACCATGCCAGTAAGCCTTCACTCCTTCCATCATGGGCACGGCACTAACTCTCACAACAAAGCTAATAATAATAACCGGCTACCCCTCCTCTGGAAAAACCACCCGCGCAACACAACTTCACACCTACCTGCAGGCCAAACTCGACTCACCCAGCACCCCACCCCAGCAAAGGAACCTAAAACTGCACCTGATATCCCCGCACACGCTGCAAATCCCAAGGACCAGCTACGGTATCGCCGCCAGCGAGAAGACCGCCCGCGCGACCGAGTATTCCGCCATCAAGCGCGCCCTTTCAAAGGACGATGTCGTGATCGCCGACGGGCTAAACTACATCAAGGGCTACCGATACCAGCTATTCTGCGAAGCGAAGGCGTTGCTGACGCCGAGTTGTGTCGTACATGTAGCGGCGCCCGTGGAGAAGTGTCGGGAGTGGAACGCGGCGCCATTTGGGAGGGGGTTTGGGAGGCGGTTTGCGCTGGGGGGGTTAAAGTTAAGGCTAATCAGGCCACGGTTTTGGTGAGTTCTTCACGACCTCTGTGGGAGGGAGGGGGAGCTAATGGGCTGGGTTGGGCTTGAGTTTGTAGAAACCGGCGGCGGAGAGTGATTATCTTTACGAGTTGGATAAGACGACGCAGGAGGTTGTTTCGCTGGTTATGGAACACCAGAAGAATTCTGGAGGAGGTGTGGGTGGGGAATTGCCCGTTCCGGAATGTGGTAAGGTATTACTCCAGGCTACGGCTCCTTCTTCTAAGGCTCATAGGGAGATGTGAGCTGACTATTCGCAGGCTCTGGAATTGCCCGGGCAGGATCTCACGGTTGCTCAGTTGCAGAGGATTCGAAGGCAGTTTATTGCGCTGAATAGACAGCACCCTATCGGGAAGCAGAGGATAAGGGAGCTTTTCGTTGAGTATTTTAATGGGAACTTTAGGGATTAACCCAAACTAGAAATTAGGGGTTTTTGGAGAGGAACATGGTAACCCCATACCTCCCACTGACCAACATTTTCTCCACAGCTTTATAATTTTTAAGGATTTCGTAGGGGTTTTTTTTATGTTATCTACGGGTTTGATAATGCCCCTTAAAATTTTGGTAGATTCCCACAGGAATTAGTGTTCTCGGAGTGGTGGGTGAAAACGGATTATTTTTTGGTGTAAAAAGGTCATTGAATGAAAGGTTTTTATCTAGTACTGTACACACCTGTGCCTTTATTCCGGTGGTGGTGAGAGCTTCTGTACTGTCCAAGAAGTCCCTACGAGATATACAACCCCTTGAGGAGCACCCAATCCCCTTACGAAATCCCCTCCCACCTCATCTCATATCCAAACACCGTCCTCCTCAATTCCCGATCCTAAACCCCCGGTTAGCCCTCTACCAATCTAGGGAAGACCAAAAACCTACCCCGGGATCTTCTTCAAACATCGGACCAATCAACACCTCCTCCCGCACCTTCTCAACTGCAAACCCTGCCTCCCTCGCAACATCAAAGAACGCTAAATCCTTCTCATATAACCAAGGTCTATGTGGTGTGAAGAACACCAAGGCCCTCGCATCAACAGTCTTCTTCAAGCAACAAACGACACTCTTTAGCAGCGCTTGATGCTCAGAATGGTTGAACAGCAGATCGCTAAGAATCAGTGTATCAAAGGGGTCACCAAGCTCCGCCACATCCCGCCCCCAGAGGTACCCCTTGGCCACGACGCTACTTTGGACGGGCTGCGGAAGCGTCGATACATTATGCGCAAGATTGGACACTAGCTCTGGATCCGGATAGTCCGTCACAACTACCTACCTACCCCCCCATCAGCACTCCTTTCCTTCTCCCTTCACGCAAAGAGCACCTAAAGAGAACAAACCTCCCCAGCACCCCTTAGCGCACAAACAAGACTAGGCAATCCCGCGCCAGCACCTAACTCCAACACCCGCCTTCCCAGGACCAATCTTGTATGCGTCTCCAAATACGCGCTCACGACTCTACCAGCGTTCCAGAGCATGTGCCCCCATAGTGGGTTGTGCCCTACCAGGCGGAGGGTTAGGTTCTCGAAGGGCGCGGTGGTGAGGGTGTGTGAGACCGTGGTTGCGGGTTTGTCTGCGGGGCGGAAGTCAGCGGGTTCGGTGAAGAGGTCTGTTGGGAGGGTAAGATCTTCTTTTTCTTCTCCAGAGGGGGGTGGGGAGGACATGACGATGGGGGTTGGTGGTGTTTGTTCCTCCTTTGGTGGGGTGGTGGGGTGGTTGTGGTTGCTAAAGTTGGGGAGTTCGCGTTGCAGAGCCGCATCACGGGTCTGGAAGCTGCCGAGTAGGGGTTAAAAACTAATCGGAGGGTAGACTACTCGTAATTGCCTAACGTTTGTAAAGACGCCAGGGACTAGGTCCGCATACTCCCACATACCGCAAGAACTCGAATAATTGGACCTGACGCTAAGAGGTTAAATTAAGATGTGGCATGCCAAGAAGTGTTACGCAATATCAGTCTCGGATGTTAACAAAAGTCATTTTCTTCATAAAATACGTTACTTTCATCTTCCCCCTCATCTAATTCAGCCTCTTCCCTCTCTGATTCTCCACTCTCTTGCCAATTCTCAAGTCCCTCAATTAGGTAAGTGGAATCAATTCCTTTACAGATATTTCTTGATTAAAGGTACCACTAATTGGAAGAGAGATGCCTAGAACCCAGAATGCCTTTACCACCACCTCTATCTGATCAGGGGAGAAGTGCTCCCATGCTTCTCCTACTGTCCAAGTAGTAAGGATCCTTCTTCGCCCTATCATACTTCCATCAAATTGTCCTCCTGTTAACACTATTCACTCCTCTTCCACCTCCACCATATCTAGCTTTTCCTCAAGTATCTTCTACTTCACCATTAGTGTCTTTTTTTTTTTGTCAATATTCTAGAAGTAAGCTACTTACTCTTAATTTGTCTTTAAAAGGTTGATTAATAGAAACATCAAGAGGCTGTACCAAGAAGGTGCAGCCTCCAGAGATCATGCTAACAATAATATCATTAGCAGAAAAGGTATTAAGTATCTCTTCTGTCTTATGTATACCGAAGAGGTCTATTACAAGAAGTGCTAGCTGGTTTCCCAGAACTGGGACAATCTGCTTGTTCAACTATTTAACAACATTGGATAAGTTGGTATAGGCTTTAGGGTTGAACTTTACAACTATACAAGAATCATAACTTTTTTTTTTGGTAAGTATTATTGCTGCTATTCCTAGTCCTTGAAAGAAAACTAACAGTTTTATATATGATATATTATCAGCAAAAATAGTAAGCTGAATAGTAGCTTGCTGTTTGTCCCAACTGGACTGGAAACTCTGTATTCCTATTGTCTTTACTCCCTTCTGGTTGTAGGTTCTTCTCTTCAAATACTTAAATAGCAGGAGTGTTTGATCTATATTAACTATATTTAATAGCTTATATCAACCAACCTTCTCTGGAATATCACCAGGATTCTGTCTACTGCCAGGTCATATTTGTGAGTTCCTCCTATTGAATTTCAACTAACTTAATATTGTACTACTAAAGTTATATAGAGGTTTACTAGTAGGGTTGATCATGAAACATAGGGTAATGTAGTGGAAACTGAGAAATTGTCAAAACCATCCATTGAAGAAGCAGAAAGAGGTATGTGGCTCCTCCAGATAATGCTATATAAAGGGTTCTTTGCTAATGCATATAAACCAACTCTAGCCAATGATTCTTTTTGACTCATAGTGATATTGAAATATTTTATAGAGTTCCCACTCTATGTAACGTGTTCAGGCCGGGCCCTAGTCACATAGCAGTACGATAGGAGTGGATGGCTTCTTGATCAACAAGAAGTGAGCACCGCTAACTAAAGGAGTCTTCGAACGAGGTGTAATAGGAAATCAAAGGTAACTGTTCAACCAAGTATATTAAGAATACTGTTTGTTGAAGTCTGCTGTTTCCATCATCGAAATCAGTAGTCTTTAAATACAGCATATCGCTTATCTCCAGTATGAGCAATATTCCAAAATATTGTGTGTATCAACCGATAGCACATGAAATGATACAAGTATCAAGCGATACTGTGAAACCCAATATAAAACATTGTATGTATCAACCGATAGTATACGAAACAATACAAGTATCAAGTGATACTTGTAAAACCAACATAAACATAATCTAGTACCCGTACCAGTTACACTCTAGCACCTCCCACTTTTATGGCCTTCCTCCTCCAAGGATCTAGTACTACTCAAGGGTGTGCTTTTGGAACTTTCCTTCTTTTTCTTCCTGTTTTCAGTGTATAAGGTTTCTTTGTAGTACCTTGAAGCAACTGGCAGTTTCTGCCCTAGTTGGTATTCAGAGTAGGGTTGATCCTATTGGAAAACTTAAGATAGCCCAATATGATTATACTTGTAGCTTATAGCTAACTTTGTATAATCGGTAGGGGATTTTGATGTATCACAGTACTGCTTGTAGTTCTTCTGCTAGTTGTTTCCTTTTTGACCCTCATTTCTTCTTTACCCCTGCATAGAATCATTCACTTGATAATGGTAGCAGGATCAGGTGGACTGGGACTTGTCCTATTTGTTTTGGAGCTATGATTTGATAGAGCAGGTAGTTAGAAATTAGAATAGCTTTTTCTCTTATATTGACAAGGTTCATTTACATTTCTCTCTTTTCCAAGCTTTATCAATTGAGGTTTAAGATCACAGGTCAAAGTGTATGATTGAGTGTCTAAAATATTCTTAAAAAGGTATTTTTACTCATATCTGAAATATTCACCTTAATCCAATCTCTTAGCATGAGGTCTAATTATTTAAGTTCTTGTAGTATGCAAGATAGGCTAATGAGAAGAAAGTAACAATATATAAAAAGATAGAGCTTCTAAGTTTTGTATATTTTACAGGGGCTAAGAGCAGCAAACATCACTTGTAGAACCTACAAAACTTAGGCAATATACTTTTGTAAAATCAATGAATATGATCTAAATATAGGTGTTAACAAGTATCTCCTACCTAAAGTATCTAACCACCGCTACCATATTCTTTCTATTCTGTAGAACTATTTCAGAAATCTTCTAAATAATTTTCCAAAAATCAATTCTACAATAATTCTACAATAATATTATATTAATAATCCATATCTTGACTCCTGGTAGAAAAACTATATCAATCACTAAGAGGATGTTTGGCACATCCAGATTTGATTTTGAAATCCGAATTCAAGCATACCAAATACCTTCTAAGAGGACCAACTAGCAAATTGTAAACTACATAATAATAAAGAGAAAAAAAGGCACTAATCTTGGTAGAAATTTAGATTTATATTCTATGGAGAATTTCTTTCTATAGATAAATAATATAAAGAAATCAAAATCTCTTATAAATGATTAAAAGCAATATTTAGTTGCTATCATACTTTAAAATAGTAAATACTATTATATCAGATATGTAACGTGTTCACACCTAGGATGCTAATCACGCTTCGAGTACAATAGTAACAGGTGGCCTGCTTGCTTGGCAAGAGGCAAGAGCTGTGTAGACTAAAGGAGGCTTTGAAAAGGTGTAATAGGAGATCAAGAAGTAACTGTTCAACTAAGTATATTAAGAATACTGTGAGTTGAAGTCTGCTATTTCTATTGTGAAATCAGCAGTGTTTAAATACAAGTTCTCACTCATCTCCAGCATGAGCGATAACATAGTCCTTTTCAAAGCATCTAACTATACCTTTGAAACATAGTAAGCATCAAGTGATACTGTGGAACAAAACATAAAACATTCAAAGTATCAAGCGATACCTTTGAAACATCACAAGTATCAAATGATACTATAAAACAAAACATAAAACATAACCTAGTCCCCGTACTGGTCACAAGATATCTTTTTAATTCTTAAAACAGACTTGTACTTTCTATTCTTAATTCATACTACTCTTAAACAGGATAAACCTAAGACTAATAGATAAAATTTAAAGCTATGATAATCTAAATATTTAGACTAAGACTATTACACATAAGACAAACTGGCATAGCGTACTGGACATGTCACGTGATTATTGGCAAAAGATCACGTGTTCGATCCCACTGTCTGTCAGAGTATTTGGAGAATGAGTTAATTTCTACTAATACGACACCGGCACAAAACTCTCATTTACGCCACCACCCGAGGTCACCGACCAAGGGGTTTTTGCTGATCCTTCAAGAGAGAACTCTCAGCTATCCTGACAAGGTCAAATGAACTAAATCAGTCAGTTGGTTGTGGAGAAAAATGCATGCAAAGACCACACCTGATGAGGAAACGATGCCCAAGAGACGATCATTTGTCCACACTCAGAGGCATGATAAGGTAGAGCCAGATGAAGGCCTACCATGTGAATGGTCAACCCTGAGTACAACAAGGCCTAACCGCCATTGGCATGATAAGACAGGAACGTGCTTCCTGCTGGTTAACACAGACAGATAGGAAATCCACCTGCATTGATAAGTCTGTCATCGGAGCTGATCACTTCGTATGCAGAAATGGGACCAGTAACCGCTTGCCATGGTGAAAGAGTTCGAGTAACTATAATTTGGATGAACACTGCGAGGAGAGGGGTGGGACACCCTCCCTGCAGTTTGAGGAAATCAGAGTCAAGCGGGATAAAGGTTTTCAGGATCTACGAAGTTTACACAGAGAAAAGTGGAAGGAGTAGATAGGCCGCAAACACCCAGACGCAAAATATAAATATCAAGGTACCTTCCACGCTTTACAGACATCATCAGTGATGGAGAAGAGATCTTATCAATATATTCATTACACAATACACTCTACATTCTGCTCCTATCTTGAGATTCTAAGTGAGCCTCCCTGGCAATCACTTTGTCACATATCGGGCCTTAGCACAGATTCACTTGTCCTTAGAGTTGGCTACCGCCTAACAAAGACTACAAAATAAGTTTTTGAAGAAAACAAGATCGATTGTAGAAAGTCAACAGAAAAGTCTACTAGTATGATATATAATTTCTTTTGAGTATAAGGCAATACAACTAGTATTCTGATTCTGGTATTATAATCTCAACTGGACAGATATTATCTTTACAGATAAAACTTACTTTAAAGTTAATACTTTTCAATATTACTATACTTATAGAGTACTACTAGACTGGTAAGACTTTTCTTTCTCAAAATATTAATAAAAGTTTTTACAAGTAGCTACTGTTATATTTTGAGAAGCTATTATATGTAGTTGTAGTAGAGATAGATCACTAATTTTTTTAATATCTTATTTGTATATATAATTGGAGTCTAACTTATCTAATTAATATAATACTTAAGATTTCAACTACTCTACCATCTCTATATCTCTTCATATAAGACCTTAAATTAGAAAGCTACTAGTAGTATCCAACTTTAATAGGAATCTGAGAAAAAAGAGGTTGAGGTACTAAGATAGTATAATCTCAGACTCATAGTTACTAGAATTGCAAATCTCTAATTTTCAGCAAAAATAAAAAAAATAAAAGGGAAAAAACAAGAGATTTGACTAGTTTATATATTATAAATATATTCAAATTCTCCTCTACCTACATTCTCCAGCTATCTAGACTACTAGATTTGAGATTGTAATAATAGCAAATAATACTACTACATATATTATAATTTTCTATTAGAGAAGCTAGAGTTCTATAAGTTCAAATAGTTAAGCCAACCCTCCAATCTTAAATCTATGGAAGCAATCTGGTCAGGATTCGAGTTAAGGGGTCAAATTGAAGCAAGGTATACAATTAGTTTACAGCAAGTAGTGTCTGAAAGGTTGTATAAAATAAGTAGTTGAAATATTCTCTGCCAAGGATAATTCACTATATCCTTTCAATAGCAAATTATATAGAAGTCTGTATTTAGACTAGTAGAGGCCATTGATTTAATTACTAGCTAGTACTATTTTTTTTTTTTTTTTCCTAAATTATTAGCTAAACACATAATTTATTTAAACTGTTCTATATATATTTCCTGCCAAATCACTATTCATAATATTATCAATTCACCAATACTCTGATTTCTCTTGCCTTCCATCATTCCCCTTTCACTGTATATTTTATTCAATCAACCTCCCACGTTTATCAAAAGGTACTTCTTATACGGGGTCTCATGCACCGTCACTTGGAAGCATTGGGCCCAGTCGCTTTTACAAACGCCAGGCAATTACGAGTACCGGCAAGCCATTTCGGTAGGAATGTCGGGAAGTTAGATGCGCAACTCAGACTGCGAATTATGCAGGGCGTTGCCAAGGTTCGTTGCATGTCGCCATCGGCAGATCTGCTGGAACAAAGCTACTCGAGTAGGTCGAGAGCCGCGCATTTGAGGACTATTGTGAGTGCTCGTGTTCCCGAAATACCCCGCGACGCTTCCTTAGTTGGGGAGAATGGTAAAGTCATTAAGCAAAAGTCTCGGTGATTTGGCCATTTCCAACCTAATAAATCGATTTTCTGGCCATCGTAATTTGATGTCAAAATGTTTTCCTATAGGTCTTAGATTTGGAATTATCCTACTTGTTCTATCATCCAAAACGAATTTTAAGCATATCCGGGACCAACTAGAGCTTCAAAAGGCTAATAAAGACAAAACATGGGCTAAAGGCTTATGATTACCGTGAAATTACCTTGATAATTGCTACAACAATAGGCGGCCATGAATCCAAGGATTGACAATACCAAGGGGAAAGGATAGTGGCTTTAAGAAACCTTGGCAAACTTTTTCTGTTGGAATATAACTAACCTGAGAGATCTTGAGATTATATAGAAAAATGGACACACGAGGAGATCCATAGAAATCATGAAAAACTCCCAGTTTTAGGACGAAGCCACACAATCACCGGGACTTTTTTACCCAGTCGCTTTATGAATCGCACCCCAAATTATATGTTGGCTGCTATCATAGATAGACCCTACATCAGCAGCGATCCCCAGGGAGCAAGCGCACTATAGTATCGTCACCAGGGACTCATCGGAATAGCGGAATCACAAAGTTCCATCAAAGTCAGCATCTGCTCGAGTACAGACAGAAAAGTAGAACGTCCTACGGACCAGCGCACTTCCCCTCCCGCTCCCCGTGAAGAGAGGCACCCGACCCAAGCCGCCACTATCACAGCCCAAGAAAGAAAAAACCAGCATTTCTATGGGAGGGACCTATTAACCAGTCAAAGCCCTTTGAAGCCTACCCGACATCCAGGCTAATAGTAACCCCCCCGCACAGCCCAGTAACTCCCGGAGCCAGCGCCGCGTACAAATAATTCTCACCCCTATGATAATAGCAGCACACTTGAACGGACGAGTGACACCCCACGAACGCCCGATTTTGAAATCCGATATAATTCCGTGAACGAGGTTATCATGACTTATGAATATAGTATATCATAGTACTCACCCTTTGCACACCTATCAATGTGCGGGGGATGTACGTACATCCATAATCCGTAACCCCCCCNCCCCCCCCCAAAGAGGAGGATCCTATATTGTACTGCGCACAGTCAAACCTACCTTTTTTTCATCGTTGACAGAAATCCCGGTATCTCGGATAATATAACTAACTTTCAACCCCAGGGGGAAAAGAAGAAGAAACAAAACAAACACGCGGTGCCTGCCGGTAGGACGGGTATTTATTCCCACATCGGAAATAACTAGCTACCGCAGTGGGTAAGCTTCAATTCCCGCCCGTAATGGGTTATCATTGAACGGGCTATCATGTATTGTGGGAAGGGAGGAGGATTGAGTGATCCTCCAACCATTGGGAACTCCAGATTTCAGGGATGAGGTCGTGGAGGGGAGTTGGAGCCGCCCTGGGTGAGGTGGTAGGGTTCGATTCTTCAGCCCGCGCTTGGGGAGGGGTATGATATCATAGAAAAGAAGAAAAATATAAGGATTTAGTAAAGAGGGGGGGGGTTGGTTTGCCATTCTTGCTTTAGGAAAGTTTAATCTTTGTTTTTTGAATGAGATGTAGATTCTGGTGTTGAGTTGGTTGAATTGGTCTTTGAGGATGGGCATGAATTATCGAATTTCCATTTCACCGTTAGCCATAACACTTTGAAACTTTCTGTAGAAGCTCAGGCTCCTCCCAGAAGTCTGAGGATCTTATGGTTCGAAATAGTGTAGTAGGGTTGGGGTGTCATATGAGCTTTGGAGCGGGGGGAGGAAGAGAAGTAGTTGGGACACAATGACTTTCTGCCTGTAACCTTTCCCACCCCCTTCGCACAGCGTTCGGGTTGTGCGATTCCTATTCGTAAAGTATTATCCAGAACCCAGCCATGTTATAGAAACCGGTATGTAATATATTATCACAAGAAATCACTCGTGTTATTTGCCCCCGCCAACTCTCCCCCTATCATAGCACAGAATTAGTGTTTTTGACGACTGAGCCCGAAACTTGGACATAGCCCCTGGGTGAGGCTCTAGTGCGATGGGCGAAAAATAAAATGACACTATACTTACGTCTCTCCCCCTGCTACCCTCTTGTCGGTGTATGAGAGTGCTTGGCGGCCCTGGATGACCAGTCTGAAATAGAAGACCTCTTCAAAACCTTCCCTGCGAACCCCTCAAAAGAGGAAACGACCACTTTTCAACTGCAGACCCCAATATTTCAGCTGCCCCCTGAGCATAACTCGGAGGGTTCCTAGCCGGGGTCCTACACTGAACCTAGGCAGAAGGCTTTCCAAAAATCATCCAAGTAGCTATACATGCATATAGATGTTGTCCGCTAACCGTTCACGAAGCTCTCCAACCCTTCACCACCGTGTAACAGCTAGCCAAAGATTGCGATATTGCTGTGCGGGGCTGCGGGGGGCAATCACTTTAATGAATTGATGGCAAAGTATTTTTAAGTGATGGCAGAGCCTTGCAAGCTTGTAGGATCCTTAGCTCGCGGCGAGTATCCGTCGAATCGATCACGAGATTCCACTCATAAAATGACTACACCGGGGATTTGGCTGAGAAGGATACAGTTTGGTATGAGCTTCCAACAATTGAGGTGTGTTTTTCCTGTTCATTCTTAGTGCGAAACTGCACGGCCACTAGGGTTTTTGTCCAGCTGCCATAAACGAGTTTCTCGGGAGTACATTTGATGCTAGTATTCACTGGGGGAGCAGAAGAATTGCTAATTCCTCTCATACTTATCGCATACTCATCGCTGGAGATGTATCTGACAATCTCCCACTGCCTATCTCAGCGACGTTTACCAAATTCTTCAGGAACCTTTCCTACGAGTAGCGTAAAACTTATATCCTGGCCCTACCGATTCCTTTTCGTTTCCCCAAGCTCTAAAGCGCGGACAGCAAGCCATTATCGAAATTTTGATCTTCTTCCATGGGGTTATGTTTTTTTCGTCATCACTCATCCCCAGCACCTTACTTCGTTGCAAGCCCTTCCGCCCTCCCCTCTCGCTTGAATACCGGTAATATCTGAATGCTAATGGAGCCAAAGTTCAGCTAGAAAACCAACGAACATGAGTCCTCACTGAGCCCCAGAACAGGATTAAGGGTTTATGGGCAGAATGTCCCCTATGTCACTATAGGCGCATTTGTTGTTTCCTATCTACCTCTCTCTACAACATAGATCCCGTTGAATAGCCACCGATATCCCTCATGCAACGAACATCGCATCTTTTATATTCTTGATAGTACCCCTCAAACTATCCATCTCTTAACCGAGAAAATGAATATGCCAATTTCCCGGAGCGGAGTTGGAACGCTGTGCGTAACAGCGCGGCCACGAGTGATCCCTCGAGCAACCACCGCAAAAAAACTATCGCACCAAGGACTGGACAAAGAATGCCCAACCCCTCTCGGCATCTCCATGATAGAAATACCGGTATTACATGAGATCTTGCTTATCGGATAAGATAGCTCCGATAACTTTTAACGCCATATATCCCCCCCCCCAATTCACTCAGGGGATTACCGGCGCTACCCCAGCACCGCGCTTAGTGCGCCCAGGGTAACTGACTGTGTGCCGGGGCCCGGTGCATAGTTTACCCGCTCCACCTTATGTGGTGATTGGAGGGAGCCACCCCCGGCGAAAGGACCGCATAAAGTGCGGTTATGGTTGGATAACGTAAGTTAAGGAATGTATCATAAATTCCTTCCTATCCCACCGGTCCCGGACAACATGTGGGTCCGGGAGATCATGCTATCATATTATAGTTGGATGCTAGTTAGCATAGCTATGCGGAACTAAGCCCTGGCGGATATGTTCACATGGTTAGCCTCGCCTCTGGGAGTGCCTGTGTCGTCCTCGGCCGGTGGAGAGGGCTTACCGGTAGGTTGACCTAAAATCCTGGAAACCTCATGGGGGCTTCTGCTCAGGCATGAACGGCTTTACCACTCTCACGGCCGAGTCGAAGTCAAGCACCCGGGTGCGGAGGTTGGCCAGTGGGCCAATCGGGCGAAAGTTCACTTGATATCTTTTCTCTCTGGTTGGATGGCAGATGATTAGGGTCGCAAGAGCGCACAACTTGGACACGGCACCACGAGTAGAAAAGTTGAGTAAATGAGACAAGGTGAAAGCAAATAAGATCTCGATCCACCCACAGTTTAGTAGATCGCCATCTCTCTTCGAGGGTTGAATCACCCATTACCGCAGTTCTGTTGATAGTTGGCAGCCCACCTTGTGATTTACTCGGGGCAGGGGTAAAATCCGTGAACACTGGGGTAGTGATTGGCAACAAGCTTGACAACCGAATATCCGAGCTTGGCCAGTTAGCACCTTAGAAAATCAAAATTCACCAATTATTATCCTTAAAACGTTCACGGAATTTCTGTTCTTTTAACATATATAACCTTGCATGTGCATATGGCCTATAAACTTCGCCCCCTCCCCTCCAAAGTCGTGTTCACGGACCAACCCTGGTACCCAAGTACCTTTGCACTTGGTTGCGCCTGTACCATATTTCATGAGAAATTGCACAGGCTCACACTTCAGGCAGCCTCTATCACAGGCCCCGCCATGAGCTAGCCTCACATTCTCAAGAGAGGTTCCGGTAGGCTGTAAGTGAAGCCCATAGCACACTTTTCATGGAGCACCTTTGACGATACCAGGCCACCGGCCCCCCTCAAGACTTCCTATGCTCCTACTCTACAGGCGCAGGCTGGCTTTACATTTCTTTCAAGAGGCTGCAATAATAATAACAATAATAATATTACACCTAGATTCCTTACCGTGCAATCACATACAACCATATCCTTGTTATTCAATGCCGTCATGATTTCCAGTTACCGAATGAGAACGCCAAACCTTATATATCGAACTTTGAATCTCTCCCCTTTGGGGAATATCTTTGCGAATCCTCCGGCACGAGGGTTAGATTCGAGACCCAGTCGTAATGCACCATAACCGCCCGCCACCTATTCGCTGACAATCCTGACAAATGAGCTTCCCGGGACTCTTCAAAATTGGTCAAATCACTTTCCCTCGCCCATGTTGGCCAGGGATACAGAATGGCATAGGTAATTCTCAAACCTTTACCCAAGCTGCATCGTTGTTTTCCGTTTCTCTCCTGTTAAGGGTGACAAAAGCCCCCCCCCCCCGAAATGGTATTCCCAACACTTGAAATCTCCGGGGAGGGCAAGGTCATGGTGAGGTGCTCGGTAGCCGGGCCCAGATAATGCTAACAGGCCTTAGGACCGCCGACCCATACAGAGATTCCAATTACATCCCCCCTCCCCCCCTCGGTATATCCCGAGGAGAGAGAGCTGAGCTTATGCTGCGCTGCGCCGTTCAAGAGCTGCATTATCGACTATATCACCCCTCCCCCCGCCTTCCACTATACTGCACTACACTACCAGTGCGAGGTGGGTAGAAAGAAAGAAAGAAATCTTACCAATGACTCCACTAACACACCGGAATCCAATGCACGACCAAAATATCCCAACGAATGGAACCACCCAATACCGTAGTAGTGTGCGCCCAGAGAGAGAGAGAGAGAGAGAGAAGAAGCTTGATTGCTTACCACATACACGTACGAAAGTGATCCCACACCCCCAACCAAAGAGAGACAAAAACCAATGAAGAGAAAGTAAACAAAAGAAAGGACAAAACGGCCACACGAAAAAACACGGCAAGAAATAAAAACCAAAGAACAAGTCACGATAAACGATGAGAAGAAAAGAAAAAAAGCGGCACACCATAGTGGGAAGAAAGAGATGATAATCAGCCAATACCAGTCCAACTCCAAAAGGAGCAGAGTGAGAAAAAAAGGACTGGATTGACCAATTTCGAAAAGGGACCGGTAAATTGTATGATAACTGCATACCGGATAAACGCTAGTCCAACCAATACCTCGAGTGACAACCAATGATGGTCGCGTCCCCCCCCAAAACACGCACACACACCTAGCCGATGTAGCGAGTGGCTTTCTCAACGGTTTTGTATAATACCGTGTTTTCCGGATAAATAGCTGTTCACCAGTATTCACTAGTATATCATAGGTGATTGATTTCGGGACCCCTATCGGAACGTTTTGGTTCAGTAGTGATTTTTATCCTCTTCTAGCGTCGCGGTATGAATTGTGGTCCAGCGGCGTAGGCGATTCGATTTCCCGTGGATATAGCATGATACTGTACAGTAAGTAGTGCGCTAGGTTGGGAAAATGCAACCACCGGAAATTCGACAACTCCTTACTTTGTGAAAACTTATGGCCGAGAGATTTTTTTTTTTTTTTTCCTTCCTGTTTCACTACCAATGCGAACATCTAATTATAAAACCCTTTTTCGGCAGGAAATTGTCATGCATTGGCGTGGCAGGACGGCCCAAAATGTGTGTACCGTATTGTACGAGGACACCTACGCTTTTTGGATGAAATATCGGTCGAAGGTGGTTTTCTCTCGGGATACGGTAGGCAAGAATCGGGTTATTATAAGGTATGCATAAAGAAAGGTGGGTATATCATAGTCTTACTCTCAACCCCGTGTTACTTCTCATGTCTCCGAAAAAATATATATATATATATATATATTTTTTAACACAAGACATCTACTACCATGCTACAGGATCGGTTTGATAAACTATCATACCAGTTGGCGATAACACATCATGAGTCGTCGGGATATTATAATATGCGAGTGTCGAGTCCACACGTACACACTTTCGACCTCTCCTCTCGGGGAACTGTGCGCGTCGTCGTCGTCGTCGTCGTGATGAGGGGTCCCAAGGAATGGGGAGGTGTGTGATTCCATAGGTTCAAGTGGTTCCGCGTGTTTTCGCCATGTTAATGGGTACGATATCCCGATAATGTAATATATGATAATACCAATGACCATCCACCAAGGACAAATGAATTGGAGAACATATCTATTGTACAGCGCGTAAGACAGCGTAACGACAACGGGTATCATACGGCAATTCTTCAAGTTAACAATCAGACCAACCACCACCCCATCCAATCACATCACCAGTACTATACAATAAACTTATCATAATATCATACCACCGAACATCAAGTCTACAAAATCCCCACCTCAAGCGAAACATCACAACCCCTTTAGTCATCATGACAAAAACACCCAACGTGCAAGCAATGGAAGAAGAAGAAGAAAAAAAAAGAAAAAAAAACTCCCACCGCGCCTAGAGTAAGTTACCGATACTGTACCACCCAAAATCCACAAAACAAAAAGTAACCCGAACGAGTACAGTAGATCCACAAGCCCTGCGTAAATCGCGCGTAATACCCCGCACCAAAAGATACCGGTATCCCAAAACCGGGTTTAAAAAAACGCGACAGACGCAACAAACCCAAGCCAAGAAGCACCCCTGCGGGGGGGACAGCCACACCAACAGACACCCGCCAAGGAACCCGGTGAATCCTGAACGGAAATAACTCCCAGCCACAAGCGAATTTCAGGCGTATGGTACAGTACCATATAATCTCATTGCTCCAAATTTGGGGTTTTTTTTTTTTTTCTTTCCTTCCTCCCAACGAGACGAGGAAAACGGGAGTGGATTAGGTAGGATTCGGTTTGTTTCGGGAATCTCGGTAGAATTACGCCATCGCTTCGGTGCTATGCGGGAAGTGAGCGGAGTTGGAATGAACTCCCTCATACTTGTGTGCGCTGTGGTATGATATAGTCTACAATTTGCATGATGGCTTGGTTATGATACTGTGCTAAGGTTGTATCATATCGTGATTTACTTTGTGGCTATTGTGCGCGGGTAGGCTGTCAGATTGGTGTTATACGTTAGGTCATGCAACGACGAAATCACGGTCCAGTCATCCATAAAGACGATCGTGAGAGTGTGAATATAGTCGGTGTTTGAAAATAACTTTTTTTTTTTTTTTTTTTGTTTTCCCCGCGAGGCGCTGAAAAGCTCCTATTCCTCTTTATGCGAGATCTTGTCTGTCGAATTTGCATATTATGGTATGCACGTTATGCACGGGACCGATATGAGCACCGAAGTGAATTCCGAATGGTGCGGCGACTTCCACCTCCACTACCACCACCTCCCGCCCGCCACAGGTGTGATGTGTGTGTGTGGGAGGGAATCTCTGCTTTCGCTGCAAATAGCACGGACGAGAGCGAGAGTCCTATGCAGCGCACCACCACCAATGCACGAAGACAATTTGTCCGCCCTGAAACTGGAGGATCAACTTTTTATAAAAAAGCAAAGAGCAAAAACCTAAAAGTGAAATACCCCCTTTTCCCCCTCCGATCTTGGGCACATCGCATCGTAGGTGGTCCCAGTAGGGGGGGGGG
>PYWC01000016.1:992349-1018135 GCA_003182015.1 Tuber magnatum | reverse complement strand
CCCCCCCCCCCCCAAAACCAACTAACGGGGAATCAAGAAGGGAGGGAGGAAGGAAGGAAAGAAACACAGGAAAGATCGCAGGGACACAATTACCAGGGTATGGACTTGAACGATCGGACATCCCAGGGATTAAGATGTATCAAAAACTTCTTGCCCGTTCGAGCAATTTCCATGCCAATCCCACTTTTTTATTTCCTATGTGGGCAGTAAACTCCGGCCTCCCAGAATCCCTGACTGTCCGATCACCCACTCGATACCCGGGTAACTGGGTCGGATTGAAACATGGCTTGATGTGTCTCCAAGACGAAGGAGGGAATCCTTTTCCCCCTCCCTCTTCCACCTTCCCGAAAATTGTCCGACCCTTCATGCATATCTAATATCTACGACCGGAGAGGGAAGAGGGAAGAGGGAGGGCGGGAGGGAAGATCTGTCGTATAGTGTGAAGCACCGCCCACTGCTTAAAAGTCTTGGGATAGGGACGTACAGTAAACAAGGGATCCAATTATGGTACACTCGACCGCTGCACCCGCACCAGAATCGGAAGGAGCTACCATACATACCATACCCCAACTTGAGCTCAAGTAGGATGTACAGTACCCTACTGCACCTCACACAATCCCCCGGAGATTTTTTGGCAGAAGGAAAAAAACGGCCGATGCGGTTTGCGCCCGAGCTGTGCGTGGCATAACATGGTATCATACAAATTCCCATTTACTGTATGAAGGCGCTAAACCATAGCACTCGATGCGATATCTTTGCACAATATTAATCGTAAAAATAGCCATCGATATATATCCCTCCCCGCTCCCTTACCTTAACTTACGCTAATGTACCCTTAGTGTTGAAGTGTTTTTCTTGTTTCAATTGCATACCACCCAAGCAAAAAAAAGGGGGAAATTTTTTTTTTCTTTGGCCGTATACAACCAAGAGTCTTTTTCCCTTTTCCAAAAACATTCCAACATAATAGTGTGGGCACCGAACTGCAGCAGCCCACAGCACTCTACCAGTTACAAGTACCCACAAACAGGGAGGTTCAAGGTTCCTCAGTACTCCCCAAACAGAGTACTGTACTGTACTGTACAATAAACAACCATACCGCACAAATACAGGTGTACAATACCGTGTCGAACATCACCCGTACAAACCCCCCCCCTCCCCCCGCCAGAACAGGTGTTGTCATATATCGACTCGATCTGTCTTGCTTCGACCGGGTAAAAAGTACAGTACTAGTACAGATTAGTTTTCAACGGGGATGAGAAATGAAACAACTGCACTGTGCCTCAGTACTCGGTATATCATATCATGGATGATATGATAACCTCCCCCACTAGTATCACAGAAGGCTTACTGCATAGCGTATTTTTCCAGGGAAATAAATGAATGAATAAATACACTGGTGTCGAAACACCTGTGCCTTCCATGTACCGAGAACTTCGAACTTCCCCAGTAAAAAAAAAAAAAAAAAAAAAAAAAAACTTTCGGGCTAGGAGGAGGAGGTCTCATACTCAGTACACCGAGTATATAGAGAGAGGCATAGCATTATCGTTTAGGCCATGTTTTCCACGCCAACATTAGTAAGGGTTTCCAAACCGCTGTTTGTAAGGTATGATATCATATCATATGATACGCATTGCCAAAAAAAAAACCCCACTCTGAGGAATCCTTGTAAGGCATGAATTGTCACACTTTTGGCGAGAAAATTGGGTTAGAGTTTAGTCTTCCTCCGGGACCATATTATGATAATAGTATTGTATGATATGATAGGAAGAAAAAAAGTGGTCATTTGGGGGAGGGGGGTTCACGCCCTGAATACAAAGGTAGAAAATATGCGTCGACAACAACTCAATAGTGAATACCAATATATTTATGAGTACCGTATGATACAACCCCCCAAAATCGAACAAGTTCAGAAGCGCTTCTCTACTGTGTTTTCAAACTGAATTGTGCAAGGAAGACCCTTACGAACTTTGACGTGCCAAAGGGCCTTAAACCCCCCCCCTTGTCGAAGCCAATCTACCGGTATACATCACCTATCAACGTCGACACTAATCACGCACGGAGTAGTGAAGAGTCCACAAGACACTAACTAACCTTAGTATGATAAAGTAACGAAGAAGGAAGAAAACGCAGTCCCATAGAGTACTCCCCAGGATACCATAAACCCCCAATATCCACTATCATATCATAATATCATACCTCAACCAACCCACTAACCTCCAGACCCAGACACAAAATCTCACCAAAGGATTAAACCCTTCCCCGAACACGGTACATGCAAGATTGTCATCCCACGGGATGTGCTGTACCGGGTATGATATTGGGTCTTATTAGCCGGTGTTGGGATCCCCCCGACCCGTCAAACTGCCGGTGGGTAGGGTAAGCACATCGTGGGCTGACGGGCTGGTCTCCACTGATAATCCGGTTGTCATGGTGGATTTTGAAGACATTTTTGCGGCATCAGGGTTATGCGTGGGATCGGGATTGGTTCGTTCCGCCATCGAGATATTTATTAGTGTCGTGTAAATCCGGTCTAGAATTGGCAGTGCAAAATTTGTCACCCGCTATATAAAGTTGACAGATAAGTTGAATGGTTAGCAACAAGCACTGATGTTTTGGGTCAAGATGCGGCAATGGTGCCCACAAGGTAAAAAAGTAATCAAAATCAAGCCAATACAGCTAGCTATACCGGTATCATAGGAATTAATACAGGTAACAGTGCGACCAAGGATAGGTCGACACCAAAACAAGGACACCGGAACGCGACGCAGTGAGAACTTTGGGGGAAAAGAAAAAAAGCTCTTCAAAATGTTCAATATTCCATTCAATACTCCATTAAACCCGTAACACGCCATCATCGTCGCCAGGACTAATTACCACACTAAAACTCAATCATAATAAAAAATCCTCCGGCTGTGAAGGAATAAGACAGGGTATTCATAGGGGAAAGGATAAACAAAAACGGAATAGAAGTGAAAAAGGAGCAAGGTCTTTCCCGTCCTGCATGTGGGAAGAAAGGTATCATAGATGGAACAAAATACACAAACATATAACCCTACCCAGACGAACAGTAAAAAAAAAAAAAAAAAAAAAAAAAAAAAAAAAGGATGATGGGAAGACAATAGGGAAAAGAAAAATGATCAAAAATATTTCCAGCTCTTGCATGACAGTACACCTTTAATGAAATGGGGGATCATGATGAGAAAATACAGAGAAAAAGGGTAAAACAAAACAAACCCAAGAAACCCCCCCGCCTTTATGCTGCTTAATGCTAAAATTCCCAAAACATTCCCCCGAAACAATAAAAATGACCTCGCCCTAATTTTTCTTTATCCTCTGTCTATAACCATGGAATGCCCTAGCTCCTACCAACCCTTTCCCGTCCCCTTTCTCCGAACCCCGTTTACTCCACCGCATACAGATACATAATTAACCACGAGATACATGACTTTTCCCACACACGAACGCCTGATACAAGATTTTGACCTCATGGGTTATCATGGACAAAAAAGAAAACATAAATTTAAGCGAAATAATAAGGAAAACGTGAACAGAGGTGTGTAAAGAAAAATGGGTGCAATTAAGGCTGAATCGGGGAAATAAGAATAAAAAAAAGAGAAGATGCAGGTGACGGGAAAAACGGGAAAAGTGACAACCCGACAAATGAAAGCGAAGAAATCATTAACCTTCATATGTAGATCAACGATGTGCATAAACGGTCCTGGACTTTCTGGCATTCTCGACCCGCTGGCTGTTCCTGGACAAAGGCCTAATAATCTCCACTCGCCGTCCCAAACGTGAAGATGGTCGCTCAATGTGCATGCCACGGCCACCAGTCCTCGAAAGAGGGCGATCAGCAAATCGGACAGTTGGCTTGCGGGGTTTGCTGAGCTCCTCCAACTCTCCAAAGCCTTCATCCTCCCAGCTTCCCTCATCACCATCACCCTCTTCCTCATCATCATCGCTCACTTGACTCTCAACCTCACCAATCTCAACCACCATGGATCCTGCAAGACTGGAGCCCGAGTGCTTGTGGGTAAGAGTCTTGCCCGCGGTCTCGAAGCGGAGGTGTTTCATCTTCGGGTTCTCCAACACAACACGGGCTGGTTCCTGAGCACGGGATTCGGTGGTCCTGGTGGGCTCAAGAACATGTGGTCTCACTATCTCGACTCCCGGACGCATGGTTCGCTCTGTGGACGAGTTTACAATCCGCTGAGTTTCGGTCTGCTGAACTTGCTCCGAGGCTTCGAATCGATGACCCTTGCGTTCATCCGTAACGAGAGGCTGGCTATCGTGGGAGATGACGACTGGTTTTAGGTGCTGATGCGGAGGCGGTGGAGGCGGGGCTTGGGACTGCTGCTGCTGCTGCTGCTGCTGTTGGGCCTGCACTTGAGGCTGTTGCTGCTGTTGCTTTGGTTGTTCAGGTTTCAAGACATGGTGATAGACCCTTGAGTTATCTGGCTTGGTGATCGGACGCTGGCTGTGGATGTTGCTGTTATTCACAGTTATTTGGGCGTGAACCTGTTGCTCCGGCATGACGACCTGGTATTTGCGTTCGACGGGGCGAGAGCGATCAGTCGAAGGATTGGAGGGTCTCTGAACTTGGCCAGGCTCAGCCCTAACCTCATACTGCCTTCCCCTATCTCTGTTGGAGGTATCAATAATCTGGGGCTTTCGCTCAGCCAGAGTCTCGACAGGCTTCTGGGGCTGTGGCTGGCTGCATTCAGCCTTGACAGTTTGGTATTGGCTTCGACGGACATGGTCGCTGCTCTGCGACGTACGCTCGACGGGTCTCTGAGGCTGGGTCTGAGGGTGAGCGTTATACTGCTGCTCCTCCGATCTGACCGACTGGTAGCGGTGCTGTCTGACATGTTCGCTGCCCTGGGGTGTGCGCTCATTGGCTGGGCGTTGAGGCTGGGGCTGGTGCAGAGTTTGGTGTTGCTGAGCTTGGTGCTGCGAGGGCCGGATAATCTCATACTTGCGCTGCTTCACGCTATCACTACTCTGAGGCACGCGCTCCGCAGTGGGCCTCTGTGGTTGGGTTTGTGGTTGTTGTTGTTGCTTGGTGAAAGTGTTTCCCCATTGAGCTCCGGGCTGATCGGTTCTTGACCTCTCAGGTGGATTCGGCCTAACAGATTCAACCACGTAAACAGGACGGTCGGGAAGAGCATTAGACTTGTGATATGATTGGCGGCGCTCAATCACGGGCTCCTGTCGACGGGTCTTATTCAAATCCGGTGCGGAAAACTCCAAGCGGTCTGGGCCAGGATTGGGGCTATTTTTCTTTGATCTGGACTGCTCGATCTTGGGAGGATCGAGTTGCCTTCCCCGCTCGGAAATGACACCGGTATGCTCCCCCAGGATCTCGGTACGTTCCAGGACCGTATTGGTCACCTTTGGCTTTGTCTTGTCGGTCCTCGTCTTCCCACTTCCGTCGCTTCCACGCGGCGCGGGTTCGGGTTGAGAATTAGAAGGACGCTGGCCTAAGGGTTGTTCGGCTTTGCGAGTTGGAGACTGACGGCTCTTGTCAAGAGTGACCTCTTTGGGCTCGAGACGGGGGGTATCAATGCTAGTGGTCCGAGTGCTGGTGGAGGACTGACTGGAGCCCGAGGAATACCCATGGGAGGACTGGGAAGAGGGGGCAAAAGAAGAAGTCCTAGACGAGTGATAGGATGTCTGGCTTGGGGCAGTATGGCTATTGGCACGGAGGTGGGCCGGACGCATATCAACATGAATGGGTTCATATTTGGGGGGTTCGGGAACAGAGAGAGCGTGTCTTCCTTCGGTAAAGAGTTGTCCTGGATCGGGCATTGGCACAGGGTATTGCGGATTGAGCATGGGATGATGTCCCGGGAACTGTTGCTGTTGGGTATATTGGAGTTGGTTTGAGGCAGCCATGGGTTCCGGATTGAGGTACACCTGGAGTCTATCGGTCAATGGGGAATAGTCGTTCTGCTCTTCCTCGGAGTACTTGTGCCACTGGTTGTGGTGGAACTGAACCAATGACTGGTAGAGAGACTGGTATTGCGGTGGGGACCTGCAACAGACCGACTTGACCTTCGCGCCAGACTGCTGATTATGCAGGAGAACACTATTGACCAGGGCAACTTGGGTTGGTGTCAACCGCCGAACAGGGAACAAGATCTCATCATCCTTCCTCCTCTCCAACGACACATTGGCGCCAAAAGCCCTCTCAACCTCGGCCGGCAAAGTCCAGTTCGGTTTGATGAACGACACATCCGATTTGTTCATATCCCTATAATACTTGGGCGCAATATCATGCGGCAAGCCTTCCAAGATAGAACGCCTCAGACCATATCGCTTCCTCTGGTTTCGGGTAAGCTCCGGATGCATTAAAGTGCCATGGCAGAGCGCAGCGACCAAGGTCGGCGAAAGAACATAGAGTTGATGCCACATGAAATCCCGGGTGTAAAGGTGCTGTTCGAGTTCCCTTGCCCTTAAGCTAACCTGCGAATTCTTCTTTGCACCAATCTGACCACCTTCAAATCCCCCAAAAGCATTCTCGGTCAAGATAAACTCCTCGCCGGGCCCCGCCTCCCAAAACACCAAAAATCTCTCCTTCGCATTCACACGATAGTTCTCCCGATCCAAGTCAAAGATATCCATATTGTTCTGAATGTCGGGATGCTGGGAATCCAAAATCTGTTCCGAGTTACCCAACCAAACGTCCCTAGGATGCTCCATGCTATGTGCCTCAATAAATTTCCTCCTTCTAATTCTAGCATCCTCCATGTTTGGGTCGTGGGCCAGCAAATGCATAGTCTTGTCCCTACTGTGCTGAGAAGTCATGAGAAACAGGAATTTCCGTAGCTGATAGAGGTCGCCACGAATCAAAGGAATAGTTCCGGAGGGCTGTTGTTGATGAATTTGCCAGATGGGGTCCATTAACCCATTGAATATCTCCCGATCAACTCTCTTCAAAACATCAAACTTGCGGAATCCCTCCCGCATCCAAGTGCTTGTAGTCAGGTTGTCAAAGTAGGGAGCGTAGATATTCTCGGCGCCAAAAGTTTCGCTCCAATGCCGCTTCTCGAACTCCTTTGCCTCCGGTTTGTAGATGATCAAAATCTCGGATTCTCCGACCACGGCCGGCCTAGATTTGGGGGGAAAACAAATGTTAGAATCAAAGTAACCCTAAAAGTTCCATCCGGCAGCAAATCCGTGCTCTATTCCATTCTTCTCGCGAGTTCGTTCCCCCCGCGAAAAGAAGGGAATAGAGCACTCGGAGGAGGTAGAGGCGGTACATTTGGTGATGGTCGTAAACCACCCAGACATTCTGGTCCTGTGTATTGCAAAAAGTCCTCAGTACGAAAGGAGGAATAAAATGGCGAAACTTTTGAAGGTCGCCCTGAGGATCACCGTGGGCGAAGAAGATGTTCGCCATGCAGCGAGACCACTCCACGGGGTCCATTTTATCGCCGTGGAACTGGGTCTCTCGCCCGAGACTGACGGTTGTTCAGTTGTTGAGGATTTCTCGATCGTAACGATGGGGAGGATGAGGGGTTGTTTATTGTTATTGATGATACCTATTGACGAACGGGAGGCAATCAGCATTCATCCGACGACCCGCGAAAAAGGAAGCGAGCACAGTGACAGGGCAACCTACGGGATCAACACGCTACAGATGTAGGATGTATTTAAAATGTATGTATCTGTACGAAAGATATGTACGGTGCAAAAAGGGGGTGGTGTTATAAAAATAAAAAAAAAGTGGGGTGTAAATAGTAGGGGAGAGTAAGGAGTGGAAGCGGAGCAAGAAACGAAAAGATCCTTCGCTGAAAAGGTGGTCGTTATATTTTATTTTTTCTGACCCTGCGCTCCTTTTCCCTTTTCTTTTTTTCTTTTTCCTTTTTCCTTTTTCCTCTTCCAATGCTCGGAAGATGGATTCCTATTTTTATTTTATCTTTTGTCCGTTTTCCCTCCTTCTTTTCTTTTTCCTGTCTTTTAGGAGCTTCTCTTGTGGACTTGCGGTGACCCTAAAAGCTGAGAGGCGAGAAAAACACAAATTATTAGCGTGACTGTCGTTGAAGCCGGAGTGGTCCCTCTTCCCTATCCCCAGTCCAAAAGAGAAAAGAAAAGAGAAAGAAAGGGAAAAAAAAGAGAGAGCAGCCAATTCGTCCAGGAGCATCCATAAGCATCCGCCGCAACCCATAACCAACCCCCGGCGACGATGAACATCGCATGCAACCTGCCAAATACTCCTCCCCACCAATAATCTACTAGGTCCACCGCACCGCACCGGGCGCCAAAGAAATGTAAAGAAATGGTACGGTAATAAAGGAACCGGAAGACCATGCTTACCGTTGCAGATGTGCCTTTTTATAATTAGATTATTTCTTCTTCTGATTCTTCTATGCTTCTTCTCTCACTCGGTTCGTTGATTCCAGCTCCAAGCGAACGATCGCTTCCCTTGTTCTTCGACCGGCAGGCACAGTAAAACGTCTTCTTCCCCTATGACAAGAGCAGAAGGTGGTAGTTGGTTGCAGTGGCAGGCGGTTACGATAAAAGTTGGGTATAGTATGTAAGGCAAATAGGTAAAGGTATGATAGATGCCCAAAAAACGTTATCCGATCGTAGAATAATCACAGGTAGCAGGGGGGAAGAAAGTTATAACAAAAAAGGTTAGTTGACCGAACGCGTGGTTCCTTCCTTGCTTTCTCTCGATTCGTCTCAAAGCTTCTCCTGATCTCTCCTCTCCCTCCCTTCAGTGGAGTAAAAAATAAAAAAGCGGCTACCACGACAAAGAGGCGCAGAAATCAGATGCTGAGATCCAGCGATGAGAGAACACGAGGGAAAACAGAAGCAGCAGCAGGCCGAGCAATAGCAGTGTCAGAAATCAGTGGGTTGTTGTGGTTTTGTTTTCGGCTTAACATATTATGACGCATAAACACCCCCTATGAACGGCAGCGGAGGGTTTTTGGTGGAAAAGAAGAAAATAGACAGGACGAGGAAGGGCGGCGAAGTGAGAAAGAATTCGGNTGGTGGAAGGAAGGAAGGATGGATGGAAGGAAGGAAGGGAGGGAGGGAGGGAGGGGGGTGGAGTCTGGAATTGTGGGGGATAAGCAATGAGTTCTCTCTCAACTACAGTATGGGGAGACGGATTTTATTGCGAGATCGGTATGGTATTTTGATGGTGGCGCCAAGGCGTGAGGTACAATACCGTACTCGAGTATGATACTGTAAGTTTTGGGTTTGAATTGTGATGCGATGTGATGGATGGATGGATCGAGGTCTTTTTTTCCGTCGGGGTTCTATCTAAATTAGAATGGATTAAAGACCATCGTGATGCTGTTTACTCTTTCACTGCACTCGTGAGGTACCGTACTGTACTCGAGTACCTGTAGGTCTTTTAAAATGGTAACAAAACCGGTAAAAGATCAGCGAGTAACCAGTACAGTACTAGTACGGTATGAAATCGTGACCCTCCCCCCCAAAACACACCGACTTTACAAGTTCGATGTTTACGATGGATAGAGGGCCTAATACCGTACCGGTTACGGTACTTGACATGACCATGGCCTTATCCAAATCTCACCTATGATACCTTCACCTATGGTACCATGCTCGGCGACAGCAGCATCACCGGTACGATATCTGCAAAGGGCGGAAGTGGAGGAAGGGAAGGAAGGAAGAAAGATGGAATGGAATGGAATGGAATACGATGCATCCCTCCCCCCTACTTCACTTCACTTCACTCCACTCCGCTCCGGGTGTGCGACCGACCATCGGCATCGGCATCGGCATCAGCACATGTATGTACGGTACTTGTATCTATCCATCTCGCAGATCGGTGGTGCTTTGCAATAAATAAAAACCGAGCCAAAAACCAAAACCAAAGACCAGAACCAGAAAAAGACTTGACGGGATGGCATGGCATGGCATGGCATGGGAGGGGGGGTATGTGGGTTTCGTTACGATATTTGATGACCCTACCTACCTGCCTCCGGTGCGACGTACCTACAGTTCGTGTTTGGTCTCATATCGCGCGCGTGTGGGTGTGTGCTTGCGCGTAAAGTGGAGGACGACGACGAGGAGGTGGGATTAATGCCGTATTATTTATTTATTACCGTATTGTCGGTGCTGTGCCTCCTCGCCTCTTCCAAGTGCAACAATGGGGAAGGGGGGGGTGGTAACGTACTCTAGGTTAAACGTACAAACACGGCGCCGATATTTCCTTGTTCTGCCCTGCCCTGATCTGCTGCCTCCGACCGTGGCTTGCTCACTCAGCGAGGTCTTTGGATGAATCGATGGATGTTGCCTGTTGATGCTTCTTACTGCAGCGTATCATACTGTACTCGAGCACCGGTGGAGTGTTCCTTATGCCGCTGCCTGGAGAGCACTGCGGAAAAGTAATCCCGCCGGACTGCTCGTACAGAGGGTATCAACGCCTCCCCACCCCCCGGTCCATCGCCATCGCTCTGGTAAATTGCAAGT
The DNA here is from genome assembly GCA_003182015.1 of Tuber magnatum. Lineage (NCBI taxonomy): Eukaryota > Fungi > Ascomycota > Pezizomycetes > Pezizales > Tuberaceae > Tuber > Tuber magnatum. The sequence goes on along the minus strand of PYWC01000016.1, from coordinate 1,007,683 downwards.
ACAATACGGGATTACGTATCAGCGATTTACTCTAATAAATACTGTAAGGAATCGCAAGATAAAGTACTGTACTCTAGTAAAGTGCGCCAGAGTTACAGCCGGACGGAGTGGTCCCTGATTGATTCATTGATTGATTGATTGCTAAACCCCAAACTCTCTAAAACTCCCGAGGGCAGGCACACGACATCCCGATCGATTGATGGAGGGATGGGCTTCATCCTTTTTTCAGTTGCGCTGCGCATAACAGCACAGCCGCGGTTAAGACCTTTATTATCGTGAGACCTTTTTTCCGGTTCCCTTCCTCCACCCCTCCCTCACACACACATTTTACCACCCCCCCTCCCCTCCGTTCCTTATTTCAGCCGCCATTCACTCATACAAATCGCAGCCCCGTTCTCAATATTCCCTAGTCTCTCCGATATTGAGAACGTCAAACACTCCTTCCTTCTCGATCCCTTCTTTCCCGAGAGCTTCTTTCAGTAACCTCGGCGGCTCGAGTACAGGCTCATCTGTCAACACAAACGTCCCTAGAGCACACCCCCGCAAACAAAGTAATCAAAATTAGCCTTCTTGATCCCNGGGGGTTGGACCAGTGGGGGGAGGGGGAGTTTCCCTTTTTTTATGTTCTGCACATCCTTCCCTACGGCATATGCACAGGTAAATGAGCCCTACCAGAGCCTACCCACCATCAGGTCCATCATTACGGACATCGTCAACTTGCCCCTCCATAACTCCCTTCCTCCTCATCCCCTTCCCCCATGCCTCTCGCTCACCCCCCTCCCCTCCTCTGTCTCCACCATCCTTCCATCCTTCTTTCCTCCTTACTACTCGAGTACCCCCCCCGGCACTCACACATTCAACTCGCACCCACATCCGCTCAACTCACATCTCTCTCAGCCAATTAGCCGGTTAGGAATGGATGCGGCCATGGTCAGTCGGTCCGCCTTCTTACGAAACATAGTCATGCTTGACATCTTGCTTTGCAAATCGTCAAGAACCCCCCCCCGAACCCGAAAAAAAAAACAAAGAAGAGACCATACATAGTAAGATACAAGACTAAGGTGTGAAGCAGCAGAGGAAAAAAAGCAAGAAAGCAGAAAGGAGATTCATGCTACAGTACCTGTACGACTAGTACTCCTCTACTGTACGAACCACTGTACCGCGTACTCTACAAGCACTCGTACAGTACAAGTACCCATTATCTTCAACTGTCCCAACCCTTTACCGTACGATCCTGAATAAGAAAAAGGAGGGGTGGGAGCCGGCTGGAATTGTACGATATGACCCAACACCGCCCTCAACTCCTGAGACATCCTGACCCAAACAAGGAATTAACTGTTTCAGGAAGAGGAAAAGGACAAGAATTCGGGAGAAAGTGAAGTACTCGAGTACTGAAAAAAAAAAAAAAAAAAAAAAAAAGGGAAGAAAGAAAAGGAATATTTGGGTACTCGTACGACCCCGCAATTGAAAGCGAGCTAAAAAAAATCCTTCACCCGTGAAAGATTACTTTCTCCTTTTCTGCCAAAAGTCCTCAGTCAAAAGGGGGATACCGGTACTCATCATCGTTGATCAAGTTGAGAAGAGATGTAAGCAAGGGCGCGAAATGCAAACGAACGCGCTCAATCATCCATCACGTCGAAAGGGCCTTTTCCATGAAATGCGCGCGCCGCATAACATACCGTACCGTACCTGCGCTCACAAATTTCTCTACCCACATTACATGCTATGCTGTGGGAGTATCTCACCCCACACATCTGGTCAGAAGAACCAGTAACAAAACGAACGAACAGAATACCGTAGCCAGTCGGACACCTTCTCTCCATCCATTCCCACACCACACACCCATCCTCCTATCCCGCCCGCACAGAAAAAAACAAAAAAACAAAAAAAGATCATATGTCACGAAACCGAAATTTTAAAAAAAAAGCCAGTGGAGAAAAAGAAAAAGAAAAAGTGTGTGTCCCAACAAAAGATTCCCCTTCCTACCGTGCCGTACACTCTCCATTTCCAATTCAGCAACCCCCCCAAACAGGGAAATATCAGACATCGCACAGGTAGAACCCTAATCAACCGCCACTTTCCTGCACCCACCGATCTCAATTTGTGTATCATCAAGTGGGATGGAAAGAAGGGAAAAATGACAAAAAACGAATCATGAGCCAATCATGGGAAGCGGGAGGGGGCGTTGGTGGGGTTTTAATTTATTCAATTGCTGTACTCGAGTATTTGATGGGTGGTGTTAAATGTTTTGGTGGCAGGTCGGGTGGTTATCAGTTTCTCTCGGGGGGAGGGGGGGGTATTGCAAAGACGAAGGAAGAAGGAAGGGAAGAAGAGAGGAGAGATTTTTCGGGCGTTAAAAGTATTCATGGATTGGGGTTGATAGATACCGGTAGTCGTGCAGCATCATACCGGTACAGTCGCAGTGCAGTACTTGTACAATACCGGTAGTGCTCGAGTAGGAGTATCACAGTACCTGGCGGCCTGGTAAGCACGACTCGTAGCAACACCGTACCTCAAACTTCCAAATCCAACTACTGTATAGCCTTCGACGAACGAGATAGCGTCCCCTTGCACCGTTCCTCCCTTCCACCCACCCACCCACTTGCCATCCCACCGAGTAGTGTAAAAAAAAAAATCCCGAAATCAACCGGGATCTCTCAGCCTTGGCAAGTAGTAGGGTATGCAGAGACTCAAATAAAATTAATGAAACAAATAAATACGGTAAATAAATAAATAAATAAATAAACAAACCACTACCGCCGTCAATGCTGTCTTTTGTAGGGGGTGATAAGTTAACCTCCCCGATCAGAATGTGATCCGAGCAACAGACTCGACTTACGGTAGACTATACCGGTTCCGTATGCAGCAGGTACGACGATGATGGGTTTCACTCGTGTACCGGTAACCTACCGGTAACCCCCCAGTCAACCAGGACTCACAGTATTTACACTACCACGACCCTTCACCCGAAACGAAAAAACTCATGGAAAATCCCAGAACATTTTCTATCATACCGGTGTTTTTCCAGAATTTGCAAAGTACGGTACTGTACTTGTATAATCGTAATTCAACGTTGGAGAAAATCTCCCCCTCCCCCCCTACAACCTTGAGAATAAACCGGTAATTCCTCGAAAGAAGATATTGCGCCAGCGGTTTTCGCAAGGAAGGAGAGGGTGTGTGGGGAAGGGCTCCTTCAGGAAAGCTTTTGCACTCATGATCTCCGCCTTGCGATACGAATATACCGGTAACTTCATACCCTTACTCGTATCCGGCGTGAAGTATCTGAAAATGAGANAAAAAAAGAACGGGGGGAGATGAAGATAAAATGAGGATGGAATTATATCCAGGTGACTCACCCCAGTGTATTCCGAGCGCCTTTTTGCACTTTGTATCTACAAAAATTCGCACAGCGTCGAATGGATTCGCGTGCATGGGGCTCATGACCCTAAAGACACGGTCCAAAGTTAGTTGAGTTCAAAATCCCACCTGAGTCAAAAATCATCTGCCCCCCTAAAAGCCAGAAAAAGGGGGAAAAAGCAAGAATTAAGCCCGACATTGTGACCTCCCTTTCACCCATACAAAAAACGAGCGATTTCTGGAAGATTCCCGACCGAGCCGTAGCGTTGGGTATCGGTATTCTGTGGTGAAGTACGCACGGCGTCTACCTTGGAGTACATAATCATACCTTACAGGCACTCCAATGTCATACAGGGGGCGGACAGAATCTCATGCGTCAAACTGGGTGCAACATCTGGGATATTCCATGTAAAGGGAATGAAGGAAAAGCAAGGGCGGAAGAAAAGGAAAGGCTTCGGTTGAGATGAAAATGAAAAAAAAAGAGAAAAGCATTGTAAGAAGAAACATACCATCTTGGCATGTAGGCACCGATGGGTATCAGCCCAACATCGAACCTGGTCAAGGTAATCAGTTTGGTGGATCCATGAAAACCAGAATGTCGCCGCTGGATGGTAAGCACGTACGGCCCTCTCAGTCCCCCGATCTGTTTGAAAACCGGACATACTGGCAAGTCTCTGAACTCTTCGCCGTAATCATCAACAGATTTCGGAAGGTCCGGAGGGACAGCACGGTACCCGGTGTCGCTGTGCATCATTTCCAGTCAGCCAAAGGGAAAGGGAAAAAGAAAAAACACTGGGTCAGCTTTGAAATCCTCCAACATCAAGGAAAAAAACAACTCGGCCCCTACAACCGTAACACAAGTTGGGTTAAAGGAATGGGCAACAGTAGCCTACGGTAGGGGGCTGTGATAAGGTTCGATGGGCAAATCGCCTTCTGCTCGAGTAACAAGTGATCAAGAGAGAGCAAGGCGGGGGGATATGTGGCGTTTGCAAGAACCACAAAAAAATCACCCGGCATCGGAAGGGGCCATGCTTCAACCCGACGGACAGTTCTGCTTGGGAGGGTCGACGGCCTCATATTGTACCCAGTGGGAAGCCGCTGACCATTCCCGAACTGTAGGCTTCCGCCACCCATCTGAAGCTACTGCTTCAACCCAGTAAATGACTTGCCTATATCCAAAGCACTCGAGTATGAGCAACTCGTTGCTGGGGTGATTAGGGTCGTCGGCCGACCCACGGCCGGGGCCCCGGTATCACGCGGGAACTTGCCACAACCAAATAGCCAATATGAGGGGTTTAGCACGGACAGTGGGGGCATTTTGGTTATCAAAAGCCCTAGCCCATAGGGGGGGGGGGAGAAAAAACCAACAAAGACAAGGTATACAAGCAAAAGGAAAAGCATGGAAAAAAAGGAAACACAGCAACGGAGAGATAACACCATCACGGGAAATGATATCATCACTCACCCTCCAAAGTAAACCTTCTTTCCGCCGCTTTCTATGCTCCAGCTGGCCCACAATGTGGCACCTCGATCAGTTAATCCCCTGTTGCTGGTATGTTGACACGGAAGGCAGCCTATCCTCGCGACAATACCATTAGTTTTGGGACCTTCCTCCGCGGGCTCCGTTTGCACTCTCGGCGGAGGTTCGTTGGAATCGGTAGAGGGAGAAGCCCCGGCTGGGGTCCGAGAATTGGATGGAGTGAGCACAATATCTCGTTCCTCCCACCAGTCCAATTCGATACACTTCTCGATGCCAGAACAGGCGAACCTGTCGATACCAATGCACTGTCAGAGAAAGGCCTGCTCCAAGCACACGCCATCTTCGCCGGTGGGCCGCATGCTGTAGAGGGGGGGGACAAACCAAGCCTTGTTACCCAACGGCACGAAGTACCATGCATCTGGATGGTGCTTCTTCAATTTTATAACCGTGTTATGATCCAAGTGATCATAATGATTATGACTAATGACCACAATGTCCACAACAGGAATATCCGCGATATCGCAGGGCATCTTGGTGTATCTTTTTGGACCCATAAATTGTACGGGGCTACACCTCTCCGAAAACACTGGATCAAACAGGACACGAAAGCCACCAGGGAACTCGACATAAAAGCAAGCATGGCCGAGCCATGTCGCTCGGAATTCGGTGGAGGAAGTGGAACGGGTTTGTAGGAATTGAGGGGTTACCACCGGAACTGCTGGTGGGGTAGTTGAGGGACCCCATATTCCGGCGGAGTCAGGTCCCATGCGATGTCTAATAAGAGAAAGAAGAAAAAGCAAACAGCGGCAGCCGGTCAGGTCGACATTCGAATTATGAGAGGTAAAGTCAAAAGCAGAGGAAAAAATATTACCGAGCAACGGCCTTCAGAGCCTTGACCGGGTCTAAATCTCTCCAACTTTGGTAGATGTCAGTGCATGACCGCTCAATTTCAAATGAGTCTACTTTCTCGCAAGAGAGGGGGGGGAGGGGGAGCAAATGGTATTGCATAAAGGGGGGATTTTGTGGGCGTTAGGTTTTGTGTTGACAAGAAACATTGACAAAACTGTATAGCGGAAACATTGGAGCAAACAAACAAACAGCTCGAGAAAAGTGGGAAAGGAGGAGGGGGAAAGGACGTGTTCGAGCTCTAAATGCCACCCGTCGTTGGAACCTTCTTTTTTTTTTTCTTTACTCATACCTCGGCCAGGGATTTGCAAAGCCTTTCCCATTCTTCAAGTGGTGGGACTTGTTAACTGCGTCCTCCGGCGAGCTCGAGGGGTGCTGCGGTGTAGACACGGAAACGCTGTAGACGCTGGCGATGATTGCTTGGGTGCTGGACATCCTCGTGGGGGTTGTCGTGGGAGACAGGACGGCGCTGAAATGTGGTATGACGTTACAAGAGGTTTTTCTGTGTGAAAACAAACTCCTGGGAATAAAGTGGTAGCTCTGCAGCAAGCCCGGACGCGAACTTTGCAGGAACCTGAAGAGATCTGAAGCTGGACGGGGTCGCATATAAGCCCGTTTATATATTTTATTTTTTCCATTCCACTCTCCCCCGCTCACCCGTCTAATCGCCATCTTTCACCCCCAAGAGAGGGGGGCCGTGACATGCCGTGATGGGAAAGTGTGGGGCTTGCTGGCGAAAAAAAGTGACGGGGCCACCAATTCGAGGATGGATTATGATTGATGATGGGTGATGGGGAGAGAGGGTGAAGATTGTTAGTGGAGGGGGGGAAACTGACTGCGTGGCCCTGCAGCTATCCAGCAAAGCCAGCGCAAAACAATTGGGGTAGAATGGTAGATATACTGTACGACTTCTCGAAGTGGAAAGGTATCTGATTGCCATGAATTCCAGAAGGGAAGTGCGGAGAATGTAGAAAGTAGAAGTGCAGTTGCCAGATGCCGTATTGATGGGAGAGGAAGGAGAAAGGAAAGTCGTGATTTCATTCGAGTGATCACGGTGCCAGTAACAACCTAAACAATTTTTGTCTTGTTTCCCATGCTCGGGTGGATCCCAATTTGGCTCATGGTACCGTGATAACTGGAGTAACTGAGAATCTCGCTAGGACGTTGGAGTTGCCTCTCCCACGGTAGTAAGGTCTGTTGTCTCGGCTACGGACTGAAGGGTCCTTTCCACTGTACGAGTACGGCACTCGATTACAGTACGAGTATTTTCCCTCCCTTGTCAAACGGGGTGAATTCCGGCGTCGCTCCCAATTACAATATTCCAACTCTTGGGGTACGAGCACTGGTACCGTATCGTGGCATGAGAGTTGTCCCGCGCCTAATGCCCCTCGTCTATGCTGTGGTTTGGCAACTCCCGTTGGGGATGGTAAGGGCCTCATCGGCAACGCGCACCACAACCACAACCACCACCACCACCACCACAACATCGACTACGGTATGTCTTGTAGGGTGAATGCTCTATCGGGACCAGAAAACTCCTCACAGCCCTCCCCACCGTGCAACCAGACACGGAGGAAATAAACCCGTTTCGAGGGATCAGCGATGGATCTGTGGGATGCAACGAGCGCAGGCCCCCCCACCATCAAGCATCACTCGGATCAACTATCATTCCGAGAGAATTCTCGGTCAATTGAACAAAGCCGATATCTCCTTTAACTCCAGGATGTACCGGTAAGCCGGGGGACGTGTCCACCGGTATTCTTACTGTGCTGCGCTCATAAGAACCTAAACCCGAGATGATTCCATCCCTTGGTCTGTGCGTAGCTAATGGTCCTGGGTTAAGGCAGCCTGGCTTTCATTGCCGGGGGCCGTCTGACAGGGGAGCTCTTGCTGTGACCTGGCCTGTAGAAGACCTCTACCGTACTGTACACGATTGTCACACTTGAACTATTCCTAATCTCGGAATACTCTATGGAATCAAGGGGCGACGAATACACACGAAGGGATGGATAGTGCCTAACTCAAATAATTCGCGAAAGGCAAGATCACGGGTCCCAAATTGCACCCCCCCGACCGAGCCTTGCATATGCCCTCAACCCATGATTTGCGAGTGAGCGCCCGCACATGCAGATGCATCTCTAGGTCATGCGTCATAGCTCATCGCTCGGCCATCTATTCTCCATCCTTAACCCATCTGTCTAATCGCAGCATCGGCAAAAGAGTGGGCAAACCCGTGCAGAGACCAGAATTATCGCGAATTCTGGACCCAATCATCAACCTCGACATTCCCCCCCGCCCCGACCAGGAAAGAACATTGCCAACTCATCATTTCAAAGTGATCAGCCAAGCCATGGAATGCCTTATTGAAGCGCTACCCGAAAAAAAAGCTTGGCTCTCGTTTATCGTAGAAAACCACAAGATTTCGCATGCCCTTAATCTGATCTAACACTACCCGTGAACCTTTCGATTGAGTGAGGGAGAATCGCAAAAGTGAACGTTTTTATCATACCATACGGTTTCGCACAATAATACCTGAGCATAATCCACGGTATCGAGATGAAATGGCGTCATACGTTATGGACCAGTTAACCGGTGCAGGAGGCAGTAGCGGTAAGTCCCAATTCCCAAACAACAACAAAAATAATGTTTATGGCGAAATTCCTAACCTCAACCCAGCAGCCCATCTCCACCGTAGCGGGGGCGCAACAGACGCGGACCAAGTCGAATACGNAGAAGGGGTGCGGATTTCGCCCATGGGATTGGCCCCCCCCGCCGTCGAGTGGTGGGAGATGACTCTGGACCGTATGCTTGGGTCTGCGATTGCATGGATTGCGGGAGAAGAGGATGGTAGAAAAATTAATAAGAGCCATTGGTAAAATGGGGTGAAGAGTGGTTTTTGCCTCCTTTGATTAGATTTTTTGTGATGTTGTGATCGCAACTGCGAATATTGTGTGCTGTACTCTGGGCTCTCTCTCTCGAGTATGAACAGGACCGAATAGGTTCGCGAGGGGGGGCTATTTACCGTCGGACCGCTTCATTATTGACCGCCTTGTAAGCTAGCCGTGTTTCCTCGGGGGGGAAAAGTCAGGTGCGAACTGTTTACCATTAACAGATAGTAACAGGTATCTGGGGGATTATTTCTCGAATAATTGTCTTTCGTCTCGATGCTTGCCCACGGTAGGGCGCTCCACACTCACTCGCGAGTGAATAGCTAGTATTTCCTGTCCTGTGCTTACTCGCCACCCGGTATATCTGACGAGTTCTTCAGCCGTCTATATCCCAGTGGCGCACTACGCAAAAAATTGTCAAGTCCCTTATCGGTGTGTTGCTAAGGGTATATTTTTCATTGCTGCACTGGCAATTCTTCTCCCCCATATTTCTCCAGGCCCAAGTAGCATGTAGACAGCAAAATGTTATTGGTACATGTGTATTTCCTTTCCTTGGATTATGTTTCTTCCTCGTCCCCACCTTGGTCCCTCATCCGCCGGGGGGTAGACATCGGTGAAATGACAGAGTTGCTATACATCGTACAGCGAATTGGTCTTCCCTTAGGAAGGGGATATGCTTGGGCTAATAGAAATGGGCTCTACGTAAATACTAGTAATGAGTTAAGGATTTTCGCTCGTAAAGTCTCCTATGCTCATCCTGCACATCCTCCTTTCTACTCATTTGTCTCCTAATACGACAAAATAGTGTAGAATAATCAAGCACATTTTTCCCTTGAGAATCGGGTATGTGTTCTTGATGGTATCCCTCACACTAGCTATCTTTTCACCCTGATAATAGAAAATATCTAGGTGCTAATAGTACTGCGGTATTGTTGGGAAGTACGGTATCTCGGTGTGCTGTAGTCTAGTGCTGAGTGATAGTATGCGCATTGCCCGGAAGCCACCTCCAAGGACTGGACGGAGAAATCATAAAAACGAAAAGCTTCACCCGAGTAAGCAATCCCCTCGTCATTTCGGCAACGCCACATGAGGTTTTGCTTTCCTTGGGTAAGATTATTTCGGCAACTTTTACTGCTATGGTGCCTGGAAGTGATGTACCGGGTATCAAGGGTAAGTCTGTCGAATTCCAGGTAATTGGCCGGAGAGGTTTAGCCAACGGCGAACAAGCAACTGCCACCTGTTCAATATTAGATAATCAGAATAGAGTGGGTTTACTAGTACCGGAGAAAATAGTCATGAAATTTAGAAGCAAGATACTCAAGCGGTTGAGGAGGAGGCGGGGAATTCGGGGAAGTTGATTGTTGTGCTCGGGGAGGGTAGGGGTGGGGGGCAGGGTTATGGGAGGTATGGAAAGCAGCAGCAACAGGGATCGCCAAACGAACTAGAAGAACCTGCCAAAGGGATTGTCCCCGGGATTATCAAGAAGCTCCGTGGTTGCTGTATCATCTGTTGATTCGCCTGTAGAGTGTGAGTGCTCATATATACCCCTGCTATCACTTTTTTTTTCGGACACACATACTCCAGTATATATACTATATACCCTTTATGAAACTATCTACTCGAGTACAGTCTGCTTTTATGCTTTATATTATGTTACAATGGTGTGGTGGGTTACGGAGGCATTGGGAGGGTAAACTGGTATATATGAACGCGTCGATTCATTAGTTGCGGAAAGTAGTTGTGCATTAGCGTGACCGATGTGAAGTTTCACGTACAGGGTGTATAGTAACTTGCAAGTATATATGGAGCAGTGTATGCAAAGGAATGAATTAGAGGGGGGGGGGTGATTATCGGGGCTCAAAAGCAACGACACCACTCTAGTATGATATCAAATCCTTACTTACCACCACATGCCAAGTATAGGCATAGCACCTTTCCACCTCCGTTCACATTACCATGGGCTAAAAGAACACCGTCCTGTATATTCCAACCTCCCCCCCCTCTATAAACCTTTCACCCCCACCACAATTCCTTCTATCGATACAATCACAATCCCAACTGCAATCCTGCGGTTCACCCTGGGTACCCACTAAACTCAACTCCATTCTCAACTACCACAAGAAACCCCCAGCCAACGCCAAAGCCTAAAACCCTCTGCTTTTTGTTATCCCCCGGTCAAACCACCCAAACTCCCTAAGTTAGTTAGTTTCCTATGAGAAAACGATATAAGACCATTCACAATCCATCACTCGTAACGCCACTTAGAAAAGAGCACGTTTGAAAAGGTGGGATAAGTTAGTGTTAGAACACACGTGGAAGCCTTGCGATATCGCTTTGTGAAAAACAAGGGGGAAATTTGTCCACCGGATGTTAGTGATGGGTGATTAAAAAGTTCTCTTTCCCCCTCAGGATGCGGGTGATCCTCTGTGCATTCGATGTTTTAATAAATAATGCGGCATAGCTTATCACCAGTCTCGGGGAAAGGAAAAAGAAAAAAAGGAAAGGAAAGGGACAGATACTCGGTGCCACGGCAGCAGCATCATATGGGAACAAGCTCATATCAGCCGGCGCCCCAGTCAAGGTTTCTGGAAACCGATAATACTTCCGCACGGTTACTATTAGCTGGAGCCTGCGAGTTCGATCCCGCCCCATGATGAGTTATCATCGAGCCGTCCTGCACGTGAGGGGGGGGGGGNGGTGGAGGAGCAAACGTGTCTTGATCCATGGGGACCGGGAGAAAGAAGGGGTGCGGATTTCGCCCATGGGATTGGCCCCCCCCGCCGTCGAGTGGTGGGAGATGACTCTGGACCGTATGCTTGGGTCTGCGATTGCATGGATTGCGGGAGAAGAGGATGGTAGAAAAATTAATAAGAGCCATTGGTAAAATGGGGTGAAGAGTGGTTTTTGCCTCCTTTGATTAGATTTTTTGTGATGTTGTGATCGCAACTGCGAATATTGTGTGCTGTACTCTGGGCTCTCTCTCTCGAGTATGAACAGGACCGAATAGGTTCGCGAGGGGGGGCTATTTACCGTCGGACCGCTTCATTATTGACCGCCTTGTAAGCTAGCCGTGTTTCCTCGGGGGGGAAAAGTCAGGTGCGAACTGTTTACCATTAACAGATAGTAACAGGTATCTGGGGGATTATTTCTCGAATAATTGTCTTTCGTCTCGATGCTTGCCCACGGTAGGGCGCTCCACACTCACTCGCGAGTGAATAGCTAGTATTTCCTGTCCTGTGCTTACTCGCCACCCGGTATATCTGACGAGTTCTTCAGCCGTCTATATCCCAGTGGCGCACTACGCAAAAAATTGTCAAGTCCCTTATCGGTGTGTTGCTAAGGGTATATTTTTCATTGCTGCACTGGCAATTCTTCTCCCCCATATTTCTCCAGGCCCAAGTAGCATGTAGACAGCAAAATGTTATTGGTACATGTGTATTTCCTTTCCTTGGATTATGTTTCTTCCTCGTCCCCACCTTGGTCCCTCATCCGCCGGGGGGTAGACATCGGTGAAATGACAGAGTTGCTATACATCGTACAGCGAATTGGTCTTCCCTTAGGAAGGGGATATGCTTGGGCTAATAGAAATGGGCTCTACGTAAATACTAGTAATGAGTTAAGGATTTTCGCTCGTAAAGTCTCCTATGCTCATCCTGCACATCCTCCTTTCTACTCATTTGTCTCCTAATACGACAAAATAGTGTAGAATAATCAAGCACATTTTTCCCTTGAGAATCGGGTATGTGTTCTTGATGGTATCCCTCACACTAGCTATCTTTTCACCCTGATAATAGAAAATATCTAGGTGCTAATAGTACTGCGGTATTGTTGGGAAGTACGGTATCTCGGTGTGCTGTAGTCTAGTGCTGAGTGATAGTATGCGCATTGCCCGGAAGCCACCTCCAAGGACTGGACGGAGAAATCATAAAAACGAAAAGCTTCACCCGAGTAAGCAATCCCCTCGTCATTTCGGCAACGCCACATGAGGTTTTGCTTTCCTTGGGTAAGATTATTTCGGCAACTTTTACTGCTATGGTGCCTGGAAGTGATGTACCGGGTATCAAGGGTAAGTCTGTCGAATTCCAGGTAATTGGCCGGAGAGGTTTAGCCAACGGCGAACAAGCAACTGCCACCTGTTCAATATTAGATAATCAGAATAGAGTGGGTTTACTAGTACCGGAGAAAATAGTCATGAAATTTAGAAGCAAGATACTCAAGCACCACTCAAGAAAAATGAAGAACAAAGGACGACGGACAGACTACATTCCAGCCGGAATGAGTGTGAAAAATTTGGAAACCACAAGGGATGAGCGCCTACAGATCCTGGCACTCAGGGAGAAGGCAGGAATGACATGGAAGGTAAAGTATGCCCTGAATTTGTGCAGATGATTACCATGTGAGCCATCATAGTAACTAAAAAAAAATAAAAATAGGAAATCGGTGAAAAAATGGATTTGGACCATAAAACATGTCAGAAAATATATAGCCAGGCTAGGGCCCATGGGTCTCCATCTAATCGCCAGCGGTCAGGACGTCTGGTTATTTGTAATGAGGCAGAAAAGCAACGGTTACGGGCTTTTATCACCCAGGATAAGCATACACACCGCCTACAATAGGAAGAGGTGATACAGGAGCTAGGATATAATTGCTCAGTGTGTACTGTGAGGGAAGCAATGGCTTCAATGGGATATCATAAGAGATTACCACACAAAAAGTAGGTTTAAAAACAATTTCCAAGTAATACAGTACTAATACTAGTATACATGACTAGATGGGGAATCCGAATCTATAATAAGCCAAAAAGAGTAGCTTGGTGTTAGGAAAGATTAAATTGGACTGAAGGAGTGGAAGCGGGTGGTATGGACCAATGAATCAACCTTTAGCACTACTGGCTTTCACTATCGCCCTTGGGTTACACAGCACCCTAAAGAGGAATACCATGAGGACTGTGTGGATCATATTTGGGAGTCTGGGCGGCAGGGGGTGATGGTATGGGGAGCATTTTGCAGGACTCTGAAGTCTCCACTCTATATAGTGCCTTCCGGTACTACAGTTAACTCTGCAAGGTATTTATTACTAATACTTAAAATTTATTATTAAATTTATTATTAACTTTATAGATATACTACTAATGTTTTAGAGCCTTTATTAATTCCTTTTTGGCATCAAGCATGTGAGGAGTATGGTTGAGCAAGGGTAGTAGAAGATAATGCACCCGGACATAAGAAATTTGCTATTACATCCAGAATAAGGAATGGGGTTGATAGTATAGATTGGCCCCCTCAATCCCCAGATTTAAATCTTATAGAAGCACTCTGGGGACGATATGGAGACTGAGTTAGGGCAGATACATGAAAGGGCAGAGGATGTAGATACTTTGGTTCTTATGCTTCAGGCTGCATAGGAGAGTATAACTCCAGATAGACTCTCTAAACTTATAGCTAGTATGCCTAACCAGCTAACAGCAGTAATAGCAGCTGAAGGGAATGCTACTAAGTATTAGTTTAATTTTTATCCTTTTTTTTTTATAATTTTTATAATTTTTATTGTATATAAGCCTCTGGAGGTCGACAGACTTTTTTCCTCCACCAATTCTCATAAAATTTAGCGAGGTATGACCAATCATACTTGCATAAGCCTTGCATCTCCATACAAAAATTAGCCTATAGGAAAGTGGTCGACAGACTTATGCTTACACCCTAGTACACCCTTCATACCCTTCAGAGCAATGGGCTAACTTGTGTTCTCGGGCTGGTATATCAAAATGTTGCAATATAGTAGTAACAAAAACCTCCAGGGTTGTCTCGTAGTTTCCCAATGGGCGAGAATCTCAAGACATTAAGTGAATAAATTACTAGATCTTATATGAAGTAATGCATTCTGTAACATGTTCGGGCCAGGCCCTAGTCATGTAGCAGTACGATAGGAGCAGATGGCTTCTTGATCAACAAGAAGCGAGCGCTGCTAACTAAAGGAGGCTTCGAACGGGGTGTAATAGGAGATCAAAGAAGTAACCGTTCAACCAAGTATATTAAGAATACTGTTTGTCGAAGTCTGCTGTTTCCACTGCGGGAATCAGTGGTCTTTAAATACAGCATATCGCTTATCTCCAGTATGAGCAATATTCCAAAACGTTGTGTGTATCAACTGATAGCACACCAAACAATACAAGTATCAAACGATACTATGAAACCAAACATAAAACAATGTGTGTATCAACCGATAGCACACAAAACAATACAAGTACCAAAGGATACTATGAAACCAAACATAAAACAACCTAGTACCTGTACCAGTTACACCTTCAGTCTGGTTGGGGTTAAGCTAGGATGACTTTTCTACATGTCGCTCCTGTCTCAAGTTGGTCACTAGCAAAAGAAACTCCAATATCATGGTCAAAGAAACGGCCGGAGGATGAAGCTGTAAGGATGGGACAACCATGGGCCAAGCACAACTCAGGCTGGGCATGAGAGAGTCATGAGCTAGGCAAAGAGAAGACTAGGGATTGTATATCTCCCTGAATAGCAGCAGATACCGAGAACCAAGCGAAGCTCCGCAAAGTAGAGAGAAGAGACCAGATAAAAAGAAACACCCGGGAAATAATAGGAGGTTGGGAAGAGGGTGAAGAAAGCAGACGAACAATCCACAACCATTGCGAAGACCAAGGCTTGTACCCAATGCTCCATTCTTAATGGCATAAAAA
>PYWC01000016.1:978139-992159 GCA_003182015.1 Tuber magnatum | reverse complement strand
TGTCATAGTAACCTCCTAGTTCAATACAATATTACCTAACATGTTGCCATAGAAACATGACAGTGGTAGGGCAATACAATATAGCAATGCAGCAACACAGAAGTAATATTTTTTATTTTACATTAATTTTCGCATTTGTCTTATTGGTATATATGTCTTTTATTGCTTTAGTAGATGCCAATAGGGAAATTGAGTATTCACTAATAAATAAATGCCAATATTTGTAGAGTTGTAGTGTAATGAGTGTAACTATGCTGTTATACAATAGCTGAATTGTAAAAGAATGGTCAGCAATAATGTTTCTATAATAATAATGTTTCTATAATAATAATGTTTCTATGGTAACGCTGTTCCTATAGCAACACAGTTTCTATGACAACAGAGTTTCTATCGCAACACCCAAGGACCGTTGAGCTGTCCAAGACCGTTGAGCTGTCCGGCACTCTCTTGAGAGTGCCCACGGTTGCGAGCCAGCGAGCAGACGTGGGTTGTGGCGCAGCCACAACCTTGGCACGAGTAACTCGTTGCAGCTGAAGAATTCCAGAAACGAAAGTAAAGGTAGATAGGGAAACATCCCAAATAACCTCAGTCTTGCCCTTCTCACGCAAATATAAGCCCTTCATCCCGGCCGCGGTACCTGGTCTGGCGCTCTCGATTCTAGGGCCTGGAGAAGCACCGCCAGGCAGTTGGCACTCTCCAGAGTCATTCGATGACTTGGCCCTTGCGCTGCGAGCGCACGCCAATACATCCTCCTCCGCTTCGTGATGTGATACTATACTTCCTCCGTCCGCGCAACACACCAGCTAGATTATAGGTGTACATTAGGGTATCTCAATGGTCTGATCCAAGTGTCTTCGTACCCATCAATGCACGTCGATATCATACATAGCCTCCGCTTCTTGGTGCTTTCTCTGATTACACAGTGCAACTCCTAGATTGTTGACACTAAGGTATATCGGTGAGCTAGTCCAAGAGTCTTCTCCCTGTCTGCTAGTACACGCCGGCACATAACCTCTGCCCGCTATACTTTTTCAGATCAAGCAGCGTTTCGCTTAGCGTACTTGTGCTATCAAGAGTAAATTGATGGTCGGGCCCCAGTGCCTTCTCCATACCCTCTAAGGCATGCCGATACATGATCTCCCCTTCATTATAATTTTTTTGATCAAGCAGCATCACAGCTAGCCCATGAGCACTCAGAATGGTATCGAAATCATCTGACCCAAGCGTCTTTTCACATCCCGACTTTGCGGATCGAAGCATCAACTCCGCTTCTTTGTACTTTCTCTGGTGATGTAGGATTCGGGCGAGATTATCAATACTTGTAAAGGTAGCTAGATGATCGCCTCCAAGGCATTTCTCTCTACCGGCCAATGCAGGTCGAAAAATAGTCTCCGCTTCGTGATGCTTTCCCAGATCAAGCAATGCTTCACCTAATGTATTCATGCTCTCGAGGGTAAGTGGATCCTGAGGCAACAGGACATTCTTCGTGTCCCCCAAGGCATACCGAGACATAACCTCCACTTTTTGGTGCTTGTTCTGGTCGGGACAGGCTGCAGCCGAGTTGTCTGCGCCCAGTAGGATGTCTGGGTGATATGGTCCAAGTGCTATCTCTCTGCCTTCTGGACGGCGCTGATTTTTAGCGCCTGCTTTCACTTTCTCCTCCTAGCTATGCGGCTGTCCACCTATGGTCGCAAAGCCCGGCATAGTATCGGGGTCATCTGGCCGAAGTGGCCCCTCCCTCTCTTCTGCAGTATACTGTACAATTTCTGCTCCATCATGCCTTTTCTTATCTTGCAGAAACCGAGCTAAATTATCAACACTCTGAAGGGTACCCGGATGATCTGGCCCAAGTGTGCTCTCCCGGACCCCCAATTCATATCGATATGCAACCTACGCTTCCTCGTACTTTTCCTGACTGCGCAGCACCATACCTAGACCAATCATACTCCGTAAGGTGCTTGGATGATCTAGCCCAAGTGACCTCTCTCTGCCCTCAAACGCATGTCGACACATAACCTCCGCTTCCCAGCCAAATCATCCGCACTCTTTAAGGTAACTGGGTGATCAGGCCATAGTGTCTTCTCTCTGCCTGCCAATGTACGTCGATACATAACCTCCGCTTCGTCGTTCCTTTTCCTTTCCCTAGCGACAGGACCGGATTATTAACGCCCTGTAGGACATCTTGGCCATCGTGTCTAAGTACCACCCCCCGACCACCAACCCGTGCCGAAACATAATTTTTTGCACTGCTGTAAATCCTCCGAACTAGTTGGATGCGCAGAGACCCGGGCCCAAGTTCGCTCCCTATTACTACGGGTGTACTGGACTCTTGGCTAGAGATGAACTCGTCGTCAATGTCGCCGTCATTCCGAAAATCAATTTCCCCGTCTATTTGCTGTGTCCCAATTGATTTGTTTCGCTAAAATACGCCTCGAGCAGGATTGGAAAACATTCTTGCTGAAACCCTGACCCTCAGTCAAGCGTTATTCTTTGGGATCGCTCCTCAGACCGCTAGCCATGAGCCCAGGACTACTGCACACTTCCGCAAGGACCGCAGTTACTCCTCTTGGACACCTGGTCTACCTCGCGCCTCGTTCTGTCTGCTTTCTTGACACCCTCCTTGCAGCGGCTGATCTCCGTTACGCCGATTGCTTATCACTTAAACTAAAGGTCTAAGGGGACTGCAACCCATCAGCATCCAACGCCAGAATCTGATATGGGCGGGATATATGTTGATAGCAAGAGCCAAACCTGTGGTGTGATATGGAGAGAATACGAAATGCTTCACATATAACAGTAGGTGGTAGAGTTCTCGTAGAGAGTTCAACGAGTCTAGAAATAGCTGAGGAGGCCCAAGATCGGCTGTGCTCAACACGTCAGGGTGAGAGTGAGACATGATGTGAGCTCATAAAAACCAACCAGGAGGTGTCCCTTGGCCTATTGTCCCGATGGGCTTGTTAAGAACCAGAACAATTGAACTTCATGTTAGAAGTAGGACATTTGGAGTTATCTCCCGGTTCAGGGCAGTAAGGCCCCCTGCATTCCAATGTAACAAAGGACACTGAATGTTCAAAGTCGAATGGGAACAAGTGGGGGGCCGCTCAGTCAGGATGTCCTGGGAAAGTATTCTTCGCGAATGGTAGCAAGGGGGTCTACTACCGTAGCGTATCGAGAGACCCATTGACAACGTCACCAAAGATGCCAACGCACTCTGTCGCAATGCGTCCGTATGCCAATCCCATGCCCCACCGTAGCAGTATGAGTATCGTACCGCCAGTATAACAATACACAATACCCCCAACATCCGGCAGGTGCCATCTATCCGTGGTCGGATGGGCATATAGCTCCCCAGTCGTCAAATCCTAACCGTGACATCCTTCGTGGAGCGAATACCCTGACTCGTCACGCCCGGCCAGAAAAAGGTCTGGCGCAGTGCAATGAATGTTATGGCGATCTTGTTATCCTAGAAGGAAATGCCCAGTGAAACCCCTAGCGTGGGTGATTCTGTCCTATAGTAGGTGGCTCGAGAGGTTTAGCGATAACATACAGAGCCCTTTTCCCAATCTCCACAAGTACCTCAAAATCTCTTGGAGTTCGCTGTCGTAGAAGCTTGAAGAGTTGAACCGTGTGCTACGTCGTTGGGCCCTCCTCTCAGTAAGATCTGGCAGCCCTTTATCTTTGCCTGTCTCGGAAGAGGGAAAGGGGCTGTAGTTTCCCGCGTCCTTCGCTCACCTTCAATTGCCCGAGTTTCCACGGTGCCGGGTTACTGGCGGAGATCGCCATTTTGGCCCACGATAGGTTTCGTTTGACCGGTTAACTGAATTGCGAATAGCACCAGGAGGGACCAGACCATACCGTTTCAGGAAAGAACCAATCCTTCTCAGGGGCGTTTGTCCCTGAATCGATACAAGTACTACTGTAGTAACCTATTCCTACAGTATGCTAAACAAATTAAAGAACACACAGACCGCTATTGGCACCCTACACCCACTAGTTATTCCAAGCATCGCCCGAAAACAGCGTCACATGACCTTCCCGCCCACATCCATATCTACCGCACATCATACGGTACCGATGCCGTATTTAATATGATATACCACCCTCCCGCCAACCCCCTCAACACTATGCCTTTGCAATAATCACCAACAATCCGCTGACGCTCCGCCGAAACCATTATTCTCTCTCCCTCTTCTTTCCGAGGAAAACCTTGTATGTACGACAAGTTACGTAAAACAAAACCAGTAATCCAGCTACATATCTTACCTTACTATCTACTTACCCACCTTTTATCGCAACAATACTCCACCACTGTACTGGGAGCAGAAACCCGCTCAGTGCGGTGCAGCGAGCGCCAGAATCCAAGCCCAATAAACGGGCAGTCAAAGTCCGGGCTGACATCCCAGGCCAGCCGGGGAATCACGCCAGACGTCTCGGGGGGTTATACGTATTCCATTTTCGAAAGCCCGGGGACGCCGAACCATTAGCCAAACTTGAAGTATAGGACCGACATAAAACACTTTCAGACCCCAAACATCGAGTGATTTAATATGATCATCTGGAGATAGAAAACGATTCCGACCATCAGCACCCCGAGATCATATCGTACAAGACACACACAGCAGAGCCCAGTCCAGCAATCCACACTAAATCCAACCAACTGTGCCAACTCTCGCGAGGCCCGCCACGAAAAACGAGAGGGCGCGTTTGCGAGAACGATAATTTCTCACCCCTCGAGCCAAGCACATCCTCCTAGGCACCCAAATATCCGTAGGGAATAGGTACCATACCACGGGTAATTCCCAAGAGAGGAATTAAAAACAGCCAAATTTCCAATGATTAAGGATATAAAGTGCTTTTTATACCATACCTGTATCACACCCTCCATTACAATATAGCAGAGTACCCAACTTCTCAACAAAAGAATAGAAAATGGAGAAAGGAAGAGAAGAAGAAAAATCAATCTTTTCAAAAGCCCTTTCCCACTTCACATCGCCATACTCGAGTATTCACACTCACACCCAGTACGCAGAGTCACGATACCGCTTTCCGTCGAGGTACGATGAGAGCCCGGGATTCTGCACGGTGATAAAACACATCACAGCGAGGACATCCGTGAGGACAACTCCACTCATTACATGTTCACTGATGGTGGTTGGTCTACTGCGGCTTATCTGCTGTGCTGAGTTTACGCCACGGAGTGCTCTGCCATTCACCCAGCCGGTCAACCCAGTAGCGGTACGAGTGAAGGTTAAAAGTTGTGCATGGTGGAGGGTAGCTTAGAATGGAGCCGTCAGGAAGAGACGCGGATATCATAGCGTTTCACGAATTACCGCCCGGTTGGGGTCGTGACTTGGCAGACATGAATAGATAATTTACTGTGAATGAGTACTCGTCGCTGGCTAGCTAGCTAGCTAAATGGACTTTTCTAGGGGGGCTGTGGCAGCGTACTCCCTCCATGCTTCTGTGTGTTATCACGAACGATACCCAACAAGCATGAGAGCGGTGCTAGTCCGTCTACCAGAGCGACTTGGCCGACCTCGAACTATGCGAGACGACTGTGGCAAAGTTGAAAATTTGCAAGGGAAGGAAGGAAGGTTGCGGGACATTACGTACATACATACATACATAAATACACAGAACCCGGGATATCATTACAGGAATGGGGAGAGAGAAATAAAATACAAAGCAAGGTAGAGCAAATTAAAAGTAAAGTATCACAACGCCGGCCAGGTTCCCCCATACAAAGTAAAGTAAATCTCGGTCAAGCCTCCAGCCAACCAGCAATGCAATATCCCATTCCATTCAATGCAAAAGAGCAAAACAAACCAAAGCAAAAACAAATCATAGCGGAATAGAGCGAACCTTACTCCGATCCATCGCATAGTCATATAAAATCCCGCTCCCTTCATTCACCCACATACAGCCTTCCAAAGCTCCCTCGCCTCCTTGACATACATGAACGTAACGCCCAGCATCTGCACCTCGTAGTACACGTCCCGTAGGGAAATGACACCCGCACGCAGCAGGCTCTGCACGAACAGACACAGCAGTTGTACCTGCCGCGCCTGCGCCCGCTTCCCGCTGCCGCCGTCGCGGTACTCACCATCGAGCATTTCCTCCGCCGAGCGCGTCCCGTTTGACAGGAAGTTGTGTATTAGCAGATTCGCCTCATCTTTTGTGAGGGCCGAGGTTTGGGTGATTAGGATGTTTATGGTTTCCAGGGCGTTGAGGGTGGGGGTTAGGAAGGAGAGGCTTGAGTGGATTTCCTGGCGGCGGTGGGAGGTGGAAGGTGGCGATGGTGGGGTGGGTGTGGTGTTCGAGGTGGCAGTGGTAATGGGTGAGGAGAGGATGAGGATGAGGATTCCCCGGGCCAGGACTGGGTTGTTAGATATCAGGCTAGCGAGGGTAGGAGTCGAAAGAAAGTCGAGCGGGTATGCGGTTAGGAGAGACGGCATGGATTTTAGAGCGGCGAGCAGGGAATTTACCACGTTCGGGCGGAGCTCTTCGGACATGGCTCTGACGAGGAAGGTCGAGACTTCGGTCGCTGTATCCTGGGCCAGTGGTGAAGGGCGTCCGTTCGACGGTGTTTGCGCGCCGGACGTAAGACCACTAGCGGAGGAACATCCGCTCCCGCCAGCACCTGCTCCAACATCATCGATACCCAATTCCCCCCTGTGCCCTTTTTTGGCACCTCCATCACCTCCCCTGAGATTCTTTTTCCCCTCCATCGGCGCATCGTAGATCCCCTGCTCGCGCAGAGCCTCAGTAAAAGACTCCACATCAACCACAAACTCCAAACCCCGACCGGCGAACTCGTGCGGCGAAAGCCCTGCCAGCCTATCCCCATGCTCGCCCAGAATCCCCTTGACAAAGGCGACCCGAATCCTGAGTACCTCCTCGCGAACGCCCGATCCCGCGCCCCGATCACCGCCTCGCTGTTGCTGCTTCTGCTTCCCCGCTTCATACTCCCGACAAACGTCCACCCAATGCGCGAGCGACGGGTTCATGCGCAGCCCGTACATCCGGTACGCCTCAAACAGGACGAATTCCGCGTTTAGCATGAAGGCGAGGTATTCCCAAGCGCTGTTGCGAGCAAAGTCGTGGCCACTGGTGACTCTGGTCCCGAGAATTTGCATGAGGGTGCCGACGGGCTCGGGGACGGTGGAGAGGATTTCCAGGGTGTTGTGGAGCTCGCAGACGCGCGTGAAGGCATTTTCCCGGACGGTGGGAATGCTGAGGAAGGCATTTGCGGTTTTCTGAAACTGGTCGGTGAAGATTGTCAGGGCGCGGACCAGTTCGGCGGGTAATGGGTTGGTTGAGAGGAGCATCGTTGGGGTGTAGCGTGGTGTAGGTGGGGAAATTGAATTGGCTGGGCTGGTTGGTGGATTGGCTATGTGTGTGAAGGAGGAGGAAGAGAACGGAGGATGATTGGTGTGGAAATCAATGGGTGGCTTGGCCCGGCCTTATCCTGATAAGATAAGCGGGAAGTAACCGGATTTGCGGCTGACCACGCGTTGCGAACCGCGGATAGCAAGTTATCGTGTGGAGAGATCGGAAGTGAAGGAATTCGATGCAGGAAGGTGAGGAACGATAGGGTAAGGAGCGGAAAAGAAAGGTTAGAAGGTCAAAGAATCAAAACATCTCTAGATATGAGCTGCCGATGAACTTGTCTCTCTCTTCGTGAGAGAAGGCGTTGGTGGTAGGGCAGGAAACCCAAGAGGGTGTAAACTTCAGCACCAGCACGATCCACTCAGCCATGCCTCCCTGTGCTCGCCCAAACCTAAACCCCGCGTGCACGCCCCACAAGGCAGCAAGCCACATCAGCTCTCCCAACTTATAACACCGTCCCAAAAGTGCACAATTTCGTCAACTCGGGCGAAATATTTGCAAATTTCAAGTCATTACTATCATGATATTGTAGTCATACAACAAAGAGAAGGGGAAAAAAAGGGGGGGAATGGATAGTGAACCAAGCCGAAAGAAAAGACCCATGCTTGCAACTACAAAAAGGGAAAGAAAAAGAGAAAAACAGCGGGTGCCCGACATTATTGGCCCAAAACACCCCTATGTAAAGACTGATCAACAAACGATGACCGCCATCCTAGACGGCATCGATTCAAGAATTACCACCTCCCACTACTAACCGACACTATTTGTGCTCGACGAAATAAGGATCGTGAGTGTTTTGCATCTCTCTAGTATTTAAATATAATGTATCTAGTAGACGGCAATTAGTAACCACGACATCCCAAAGGGGCCCGAAAGGAGAAAGAGAAACTCACAGAGCATGAATGATTCCGGGCAAGTAACCCAAGCAGGTGAAGATGATATTGATCAGCAGATCACCGCTGCATCCCCTCTCGAGAAAGACACCAAGAGGAGGAAGAAGGATAGCGAGAATGATCTTGCAAACATCACTAAACAAATAATTAGTGTTCCGTTTTTTTTTGCATTTTTCCCCCTTCTCCAAGCCAACCACCCCCCCCGCCTCCCCCCAAATTCCCAAAGCTTCTCTCTCCCCTTCTCCCGCAAGCAGAGAGAAACTGACCTGGCGGTGAAAGGCATGGTGTCTGTTGCGGTTGAGGTTGAGGCTGTGGTTGTGGTAGTGGTTGTGGTAGTGGTTGTGGTAGTGGTTGACAGTAACTTGTAAGCTTAAGCGTTCGATGGCTTGCCCGGACAAAATGTCAAGTTTGTTCAAGGAGCAAAGTTGTACTGGGTATCTTGTATTTCCGAAACGAATGAGGAGGGAGGAAAGGGGGGGAGGGGGCACCCGGGTCTTTATTTGCAGCGCTCAAGGGAAAAGGGAAGGGGGTGAAAAAAGGGTGGGCTCACACGAAAAAAAAAAGACTTCTCGAGACCAAACGTCATACCTGCACCCACCCGCCACCGAACTTCAAGCCCGGTTATCTCGGTGCAGTGTGGCTGGTGCGGGCCAGGTTCGTCATAAGGAATAAGTTACGTCATGCTTGGCCGAATTCCTCCTCCTTGAATCTCTTGAAAGGGAGGAGTTGAGGAATCGCTCCATCTGCCCACTGCCAACTCGACCGTGCTCTGCGGGTAACTTGACTCCTCACGTCCTGTCCTTATCATCATCATATCACGGGATTTTTTATATTGAGCACAGTGTGCCTCGTGATGGCCCTCAACTACCCGTTGTGCCAGAGGCAACCCCAGTCCAATATGGAAAACTTGGCCGGGCCCGGCTCCAGAAGAGCATACACACCGGTACCATACATACGGGCAAAGGAAACAGCCTATCATATCCAAAACTTGGCAATAAAGACGCGTAATGTCCCCCTAAAATAAACGACCGTCATATTGGGATTCTGTGATGGCGCCGCGAGAAAGAGAGAGGAAGGATTAGTAAGAAAAATTGCCATGTCGAGACCGTGTGCTTTCCGTCAATGTACGGTAGCCCAATGTAATCCAATGTAATCCATAGCTCTACGGTACCGCAACGCGGGATGCCACTACCGGTGGTCAACAGTGCCCCTTCGATCGAGTGGTCTTTCACACCGTTTTCCCGCCGGGCGGTTAATATCGCGATACACGGCACGGTAGCACGGCACACCGACTCGACATATAGGGTGAGAGAATACCATACCGGTACTCGAGTACAGTCTTCCTCGGGAACCGAGTTTGCTATCGTACAGTACTCGAGTACACTGTACCCTACCGTACTCGCAGCTCGTACAAAAGCAAGAGGGAGCACGCCGACAAATGGTATCTGCACACAAACACCTCCGATGCGACCCATAACCGTGCAGTTCCCCACTGAGCGCTTCGCATAACCCACAGCATTCGTGGAAAAGGAAGCAAAGTGTACTAATTACGCTGCTGTAAGCCAAAGTATAAATATGGCATCAACCGGACAAGCCCTCGCTTCCCGATTCAGAGTCTTGCTTGGCGTTTCCTATGCAGGACGCGGGTAGGAAATGAATGGCATTGAAGGCTTCGGCACCATACTCAAGAAGGGGTAGCGGTAAGGGCGGAGGCTTGCCAAGCAAGGTACTGTACCGGTATTGTAACGGAGGGCGGCCCGTTCAAGCTGTGCCTGTGTGGCGGGTGAGGTTTTTTTTTTTTTTTTTTTGTTAAATCCTAGAATTTATTTGCTTATAGGTGCAAACCTTCACTTTAAGAGCTTTAGGCTCTGCCCCAACCCACCCTGACAAGAAAACAAAGCCAGTCAGTATAGACCACATGCAGCCCCCATTTTAACACTAATATATGTTGGTCAAAAACCTCTTAGCACTGGCCAAGGGAAAAAACAAGCCACCCCAAGTCCCTCTGGTCTGGGACCAACTATACATTCCATACAACGAAAGACTTCGACATATAGACAACCCAACCTGTACAGGCAGGAAGCAAGCAAGAAAACCCCACCTGTGGAATATCTGAAAAAATTCAAAAACTAAAACAAAAGAAATAAATATATTTAACAAATTTTTCACATTTTTGTACTACTCCAAACCTACAGGTATGCTGGATAAATAGATAGACCAAAATTGCATTCATACTCGTATAATGGAGACATCCAGCTAGGGTATGCTGGACTTCAGAGAAATTCATTATAGACTAGCCAAGCAGAGGTGTATTCTGAGACAGTACAATATCGACTACATAGTGCTGGATACTCTAGCTATTTATATGTGATCAATCTGATCAGGCATAGGACTCAGAGGCCAATGGGCCTGGAGGGACAAGAGTTTTTCAAAGACTTATGCAGTTTGAGTGAAGGGCTGCTACAGAGGAAGAAGAGGACGTGTTTAAAGTCAGCTACCTAGTGGAAGCACCAAGTGCCATATACTAGAAGGGATATAAGATTTGCTTAAACCTAGACAAAGTAGTATAGCCTAAGTTTATAAAGCCCCAAAGTTTGGCAAGGAAGATGGATTATGAGAGTGTGGTGGGGTTTAGCTCCTTATTGCGCTTCCCAAAAAGGAAAGTGAAAAGAGGAGTTAGGAAACTAGGAGAGAAGAAGCTTGTGTGTGGCAGTTGAGGTTTTTTTTTTTATTAAATTCTAGAATTTATTTGCTTAAAGATACAAACCTACACTTTAAAGGTACAATGCTGCCCCCAAGAAGACACAATACCATACCCTCATTTTAAATACTTGGAGCCTGTTTGGCAAAAAAAGAAGAAGTGGCAACCATTCTATTGTGAAATGCTTTGACAGGCTGAAAAGATTGTTGGTAACGGTCAACCATTGGTTGCCATGTGACAATCTTTTTATATAAGTTCTTCTAGAATATCTTTCTTACTTCCTCCATTAGAACCTTTCTCACATATACTGGCTACTACTCCCTCTACCAAAACCTTTTACATACATTCCAGTTCTGACTTACTCTTTCATCCACACTATATTTCCTGAGCTCTCCACTACTATTTCAGCTACAGCTCCAGTAACAGCCTCAGCTACACCTTCTGGGTCTACTATTTCTCCAGCTATTTCTGCCCAGACACCTCTTCAGCTACCTCTCCAGCTATCCTTCCAGCTACCCCTACAGTGTCAATAGATAATTTGTCTAAATAGTTTTCTAATAAGGATACTTCTCTAGAGCTTATTTTATCTGACTTAAACTCTGGTAGACTTGTTAAGTATATACTACCCTTAGTCTTATTTAATACTTTATAAGTACTAACCTGGTTGGGACTACTAGTACCTCTGTCAATATAACCTATACTTCACCCATGGATCCTAGTCTGAATGATCTTTTTGGATCTGAATTTATCTCTGACCAGTATTTACAATATAAAGAACATGTTTAACCAGTTGTGCTTAATACTACTTCTCCTATTCAATATATCCCAGTTGGCAGTTAAGACTCTTCAACTTTGATTCCAGATGATGATGATATACCCTTATCCTTTGCATCATAGAAGCAAAAAACACGAAAGCTATATTGACAGGCCGTTGACTGGTCAGTAGAAATAACTACAGTTCTTGTACATGAATTGGTATAAGCTATCAGACAGGGAAAGAGGTTAGACAATAAATTTAAGATAGAAGTATGGAATACTTTGTCAAATGCAGTTCATGCAAGTGGAGGGAGAGATATCCTATTGATTGAGAAGAAGTGTCAAGCAAAGCTGGAAGGGCTAAAGAGAAAGTGAAAGGTATTGGCATGACTGAAAAAGATGAGCAGATTTGGGTTTGATCTATCTACAGGAACTATTATAGCTCCTGATGAAGTTTGAGAGATGGAAATTCAATAGCAGCCTACTATTTGAGAGTTCAGAGATAGACTGTTAGACAATCTTGTTGCATTAGATGAACTGTTTGATGGAGTTCAGGCTATGGGACATCATGTAATATACTAAGGATCCAGCAATGCTCAATCCAATACTATCCCTTCTTTGTCTCCTAATACGTTATTAATTGATTCCAATGATACAGATTTCACTCCACTTGAATAATTTTGTAAACCTACCAGAACTGAGGAGGGCTTGCTATTTACACCACTAGGCTATGCTTGTCAATATTTGGATACACCTGCTATCCATCTTGTCAATGCAGTTGCAAAAATGATTGCAACACATATTTCTCTTGC
This sequence comes from Tuber magnatum, assembly GCA_003182015.1. Lineage (NCBI taxonomy): Eukaryota > Fungi > Ascomycota > Pezizomycetes > Pezizales > Tuberaceae > Tuber > Tuber magnatum. The sequence continues at coordinate 979,608 of PYWC01000016.1, read as the reverse complement.
AACTTCAATGTCTGTTATCCAGCAGGTAGTGGTGAAACTTCAGCAAAACTATATGGAAAATATTGGCTGGTCTACTTAGGATATTTAAAAAGGGTATAAACTGTTTGAGAATACTATTAAGATAAGTATATTTGTAGTATTAGATGGGGGAGAGGATAAGGAAATGTGGCTGAGAGATCAATTACAGAATATTTGGTCTAAGATGTATAAAATAATAGACTCTATCTTACATTGTTTTGATAGTGTACATAGTTCTTCCACATTTGTCTTGCTTGTCTATTCCTTTCAGCTATCATGTCATTCATATCACCTGCCTGTGTACTTTCCTCTATGTACTTATTTTTCCTACAAATATTAGACAATTGGTTCCTAGTATTTTCATCTCCATTAGAATCTGCTTCCTTATAAAATACATCATCCTCCCCACCTGCACGATATCAAATAAAGTTGTACAATACACATACTACAGGCACCAGTTGTGCTTGAGTATCTAGACTGTACTCTGGAGCTGTATTAAGAATATGGAATCGATGGTGTAAAACTCCAATGCAGTGCTCAATTACATTGTGTAATTGTGCATGGCAAAGATTGAGAAGCTACTCTTTTGATTGAGAGCATAGATGAGCAATCAACTACTCATGTAACGTGTTCGGGCTAGGCCCTAGTCACGTGGTGGTACGATAGGAGCAGATAGCTTCTTGGTCAACAAGAAGCGAGCGCTGCTTGCTAAAGGAGACTTCGAACAGGATGTAATAGGAGATCAAAGAAGTAACCATTCAACCAAGTATATTAAGAATACTGTCAGTCGAAGTCTGCTGTTTTCATTGCGGAAATCAGCGGTCTTTAAATACAGCATATCACTTATCTCTAGTATAAGCGATATTGCAAAACAATATGTGTATCAACCGATAGCACACGAAACAATTCAAGTATCAAACGATACCATGAAACCAAACATAAAACAATGTGTGTATCAACCGATAGCACACAAAACAATACAAGTATCAAACGATACTGAAAAACCAAACATAAAACAATGTGTGTATCAACCGATAGCACACAAAACAATACAAGTATCAAACGATACTGAGAAACCAAACATAAAACAACCTAGTACCCGTACCGGTTACAACTCACAAAGGTAATATTGAACTATACATATAACCGGTACGGGTACTAGGTTGTTTTATATTTGGTTTCTCAGTATCGTTTGATACTTGTATTGTTTTGTGTGCTATCGGTTGATACATATATTGTTTTATGTTTGGTTTCACAGTATCGTTTGATACTTGTATTGTTTTGTGTGCTATTGGTTGATACACACAATGTTTTATGTTTAGTTTTACAGTATCGTTTAATACTTGTATTGTTTCGTGTGCTATCAGTTGATACACACAATGTTTTATGTTTAGTTTTACGGTATCATTTGATACTTGTATTGTTTCGTGTGCTATCAGTTGATACACACA
>PYWC01000016.1:923332-971078 GCA_003182015.1 Tuber magnatum | reverse complement strand
AAACAATACAAGTATCAAGCGATACTGTGAAACCAAACATAAAACATTGTGTGTATCAACCGATAGCACACGAAACAATATAAGTATCAAGCGATACTGTGAAACCAAACATAAAACCCTAGTAACCCGTACCGGTTACACATCTGCTCCTATCGTATCACTACGTGACTAGGGCCCAGCCCGAACACGTTACAATACAGCATAGTGTCAGAAAGCCTTTGTAGAGTCTATATCTACTATCTGCAAGATAAACTGCATTTTCCTTTTGTAGTAAACTATTCAGCTCCATATTTTCCAGTATACGTACATCATTTGCTAAACCTTCCCAACCTGGGTATACATAGAAGAAAAATACATATCAAGACTACAACCAGTCAAGACATTGTGTGAAATTTCTGTCTTGTGGTTTTGATAGGGAGCTTGCTGTTGAGTAGGAACATGGGCCAAAATATGAGTACCATTAATTTCTCTACGTACATTACCAAATTGTGACATTTTGCCCTAGTTGTTATGAATTTGTACTAGAATATTATTCAGTAGGGGTTGAACAAAGAATATATCAAGTAGGAGTAGTACATTAAGCACACAATGGAAGTGACTTATTCAAACTATTTTAGAAGAATTGCAATATAAAAGAAATAATACAATATAGATTACTTACCATGAAATTGTATCTCCACTATATTGAAACTGCTCCTGAGCTTCTCTGTTCATTGTCCCATGGCCTATCATCCATAAAAATATAATCAATTGCTATTTAATAGATATGTAATGTGTAGATTCCAATGAACTATGTTCTACAACCCAGTTCCAAAGGTCCAATAAAGTTATAACTGACATTCGAATTATTTTGACTATATATCTTGAATGAACCTGTAGAATCTTCTATATATACTGGTATCCAGAATGGCTTGAGGTATGTACTTGCCGATTGGAAAAAAAGAAATAGAGATAGATTGAAGCACTAATGGCAACTTGGATTCATCGCTCTATAGTAGCCATATTAATTACACACATGTTGGTATTACTGGCCATTTCGATTAATGAAAATATATGCTGACTATGGATGTAGTTTAAGATGCAAATTAAAAAAATTTTATAGATATTATTTCACAAGAAAATTTTCACCTTAGTTATTTGAAAATTTTTTATTGCATATTTCTCCATGGCAACCATCTTGTTGCTACTACTTTGAAATGGAAGAAATATACCAAATAGTCTTTTTGCACCAACTATTTCAAAAAGGAAGGAAATAGTTATTTGTATAAGCCAATGGAATAGAACTATTTCATCTGAATAGTCTCTTCATTATGGCAGTCAAAAAACCTCCTAGTGCTGGTCAAGGGAAATACAAGTCATCTCAAGCTTCTCTGGTAGAGAACCAACCACACATCCCATGTCAAGAAAGACTCCACCATAGCCCCACTGCCAAGAAAACAAAAAGGCCAATGCAGACCACCCAACCCAGCCCAGGTAGAAAGCAAGTAAGAAAATCCTATCCATAAAACTACTTTAAACAAAGGAAAAAAAACAAAAAAAACTCGTTGAAAATACAAATATTTCCTACTTTTGCTCTACTCAATACTATTGACAGGGTAGGCTGAATAGTGAGTAGACCAATTTCATATTCGTTTTATATAATAGGGGTACCTGGCTAGAGCATACCAGATCCTGGAGAAAGTTATCATGAACTGGTCGAATGGGGGTGCAGCCTAAGGCCATACTATACCAACCAGACATTATGGAGAGTTCCAGCTGTTGATAAAGGCACAAGCCCAACTGAGCAAACAACCCCTAAGAGCTGTCAACCCCAGAAGGACCAGGTTGAATCAAAGCCTCACATAGCTACAGCAAGGTGCCACTGTGGAAGGAGGAGAGGACAGGTTTTAGAGTAGCCAACCTAGCATGAACACTGTTGGCTGAATACTAGGAGGGATGTGTTTTTCAGATAAACCCAAATGAGAAAGTTATAGTCCAAGCCTATGAAGCCTCAAAAGTTGGAGAGGGAGGAGGATCATGAGGGTGTGAGGGAGTTTTTGACCATATCCACCTTTCCAAACAGGAAAACAAAAATAGAGGTCAGGAAAATAGCGGAAGAGAAGCTTGTGTGTGGTGGGTGAGGCTCGCTACGGTACTTGTACGAGCACAAGTAGACCTGTGGGTGGGAAGGCGTGGTCTTTTTTTTTTGTCAAGTCCGCGGGCGGGAGGGTGTACTGGTACTGTAGTCTACCGCTAACTTATATCGCACAGTAAAGTTACTCGAGCGTGGTGGAGGAGAAGAGAATTGTGATAAGCTCCACTGGGCCTATCTCGCTGGATCGAATCCTTCCCCAGCTGCACCGCGTAGTATGACACTGCCACGCATCCTGCCCTGCATTAGTGTCGAACACAATCTCACTCGTAAGTTAATCCAGGCGATCCGGCATATTGTTCCTTGCCTCAACGTTGGACCAAGATCTTGGTAATCCAACCCGGCCATCACGAGGCCATCACGGGACCGTCGTCCTTGCGGATTGTATGCACTCGTGCCCCGGGTTGTTTGTGGACTGTTCTACTCGCGCCGCCGGATACCGCTCACCCGGGAGATCAACCGGCTGACCCCACAGAGACGGGTGCTTAAGCTTAAGCCCATGGCAGGCGATACTGTAACATCCGAAAGTCCATCGAAGGTCTCCTGCACTCGTACTGTACTAGTACTGCCGTCTTCGCTGGCGCGAGGGAATTAAACCTGGGCTTGGGTGCGTAATAAACTCTTGGCAATCATGGACTCTCACTGCTACCGGTAAATCATTCACTGCCAGCAACGGGCTAGATTATCGAGTGCTCGAACATGCTGGTAAATCACTGAGCTTAACTTACCCAACACCAAATCGTTATAACACAAGTGAAACATACTGTAGCACTCGACCTCCACCCAATGCGCAACCACCCGAAAATGCGGCTCCCCCCCCTTTTAGACCGCGGCGCCATCCGTGATCTTGATCGATAGGGGGTGTGAGTCCCTGTTCCTCATTCATCCTCTCCAAAATTCACTTACCGATGCCCTAACCAAACATTCCAGCCGCCGTTCGTTCATTCACCCCCTGGTCTGCATACAAACCTTCAACCTCTCCCTCCCTTTCTCTCTCTCCTTCGCGGGCCAATTGCACACAAATACAAACACAAGCGCAAGATGAAATTCCACACTCTGACGATCCCATTAACATTGACTTTGTTACCCCTAGCGCGGGCACAAGGCCCGCAAGGGATCCAAACGACAACAACGCCTACGAATGCTCCTGTCGAGCCTACCAAAGTCTGGTAAGCCCCCCCTCTCTCACTCCCTCCCCGGCAGTGCTGACCGTCGCTAGGGTACCATCAACCCTCCCCAACGGCCACGTCACAAAGGTCATTTCGATATACACCCAGCGGTTCACGAGCACCTGGAGCGAGTTGCGTACGCCCAGCACTGGCGTCATAGGCTTGGGAACGCTTACCGGGAGTGTGGGGGTTGTTAAGACTGCGGTGGCGAATGCTGCGATCGGGAGGAGCAGGGCGGAGGGTGGGGCTGTGAGTGTGGTGGTTGGGGTTGGTGTTTTGGGGATTGTCGTTGGGGGAGTGATTCTTTAGAGGAAGCGTGGGTATTCGAGATGGAAGGAATCGGATGGGATGGGAATTCACGGGGGGTTTTGGTTATCAAGGTTATTGGTAGCTTATTTCGGCTCATTGGGTTTTTTTTTTGCTCTCTCTTCCTTTCTCCTTTTCTTCTGCCAATCATAGATCTAGATTTTGTTTTCTCCCTTTCGAAAGAGAGAGATGTGGGAATCCAATAATGTACAGTACAGTGGGGTGATAAAACTCGGACCATTAATTCTCTTACACCAAAAACAACCATCTTTAAGGACTGACATCTCAACACTACCTGAGCAAGAAATTTCAAAGAAGTGTGAACATCTTGAGAGGAATTATACCCGTGTTCCCTTTGATGTGGGAAACATTGGGCACTTATATAATTTGTTCCATCTCGTGCTACGGTGCGGCAGGAACTGAAGATGACAGCGGTACCACACCTTACCGTAGGAGCTAGATCCACACCAGGAACAAAAAGTGTCAGTTGCGTTAGGATATTCCCCTACATCCCATAGCACCGTACGAGTACTCGAGTACTTGGGGTGCGTTAAGTCGGGCGACACCTACCGTAGATGTGGTAACTGACGTTTGGTGCGGGCGGTAGGGGTATGAGCAGGGGCTAGTGCAAAAGTAGATTCTTATCCATCCTTACAGGGTATTCTTTGTATCATATGTGGGAAAAAAGTCTGGCGACACTGAACATTTAGCAGATAGTTTACTTTCCTGTCCTTAAAATTCGGAAAGGAAAATAATAAAATCACAGAAGCTCTATGGATTCGCATTACAAGTGGCAGTATTCACATTATCATACGTAGGAGGCTCCTATGCGAGTATACACTTAAGCATTGGTACTACCATGCCTGACTTGCCCTTGCATCATACCCTGGTACCATATATTCAAGGCACTCCCAGAAACGTTACATCAGAGTCCAAAAATAAAAAGAGATCCTGATTCTACCAAAATGCTTAAAGTTACCTCAATATTTACCACATCCGGCAAATTCCTACAGTTCGAATTCAGCCTCAATTGGGTAGCATCAAGCAACCGTCCGTTCAACTTCTCAATCTTTCGGGCGTGAAGAAATTATTTACTCCATCCTGAATCCCTCCCTGCATGTATGTTATGGGAAACCAAAATATTGGATTTAGTGGAAGAAAAAAAGAAGGGAAAAGAAAAGTTCCATTCTGTGAAAACCGATCACAAGAAGCTAATAAATAGTTCTTTTTGGAAAGAATTTTTGTCAGAGGATGCGCGGAAGGCGTATCGGGTGTAATAGGGTGAATTCTGGAGGCGGCCCGACGAGGAGTGGTTCTTTTTGCCGATGTAGCGTGGCTGCTGTGCGAATGGTACTTGACGACCAAGTTACGGTTCGTCTATGGTGGGATATGTTATCGCTGATTTCCTGGTTTTGGGGTCCCATCATTGCAATATTACTCTCGATATGTGTACTCCTGTTCTACGCCCCCCGAAAGAGGGAAGAAACAAAAACTTCTAATTCATTGCTGTGGAGAAAATAACGAGTCGATATGGGATGTTTTTCTGTAAAAGTGGTCCATCCGCTGCGAATTTTTTTCTCTTTTTTTTTTCCCGTCCTTGTAGTGTATCATAAGTAAATTACTTTTTCCACATCTTATCTCTCGTTAGGTCCTTGTCTAGGTCTAGTATTTGTGCTGTATTGTGTAGTTCTGCTACAGTGCGTGGATTTTGATATATCGTGGGGAGGGGAGCCCGGGGGCGTAGGGTGGCCGTCTTGTGCGGTATCATACTACACTCGCTCAAATCCTGGGGGTCCGTTAACTGTCCTGCAAAGTCCGTCTCGCTGGGACATGGTTAGGCATGATCACCATTTATCACCCGATACTTGAGTAGGGTTTGAATTGTAGGTTTATGTATGATAGTGTATGGTGCCATACCGCGCGGTAAGGCTATGATACGGGGCTCCGTCGGCCTGGGCGGCGTGAGAAACCCTTCGGATGTTGATGAGGGAGTTGGGTGAGTAGAAAGTTTACATACAGCGTCCGGTCTAGGACAAAAAAATTTATATATATGATAAGCTTTTTGGATACAGAACTAACCACCAGCACACTTCCTGACACACCCCGTATTCGCCGTAATATCAGATGGGCGGGTAATGCCCTGAAAGTTAATAGTCAGGTTATCAACGCTAGGGAGCTATAGTCGCACCTGGCCATAGTGAAAGTAAAAAAGCTGTTCACTATAGGGATTAACTAATAGCAAGCCCTGAAAGACAGCTAGCGCACCAATTACAGTCTCTCTCCCTTCACTCTCCGTTCACTACAGCCGGGTTGACCATAGCAAGGTCCGACTGTACTACAACTCAACCTCAGCTCAAGACATTTCCTCCATCGAGTCATTGAAGGAGGGACAGGAGAAATACGTCAAATCTGTAGTAATGCCCCTGGCGAATCGCTTCGAGAAGGGTATTGCGTTTAGACCTGCTCGAGGCACAATCGTGAGCGGCGCCCCAACAGTCTGCTGCGGAGTTATATTGCTTTGTGCGTCCACTGAATATGCCGGTGCCTTCGCCACCGGGGACTAGGTGTTTTCGGTTTCCAACTATCTGCATGATGCAGGGTGTAGGGTCGAGCACTGAAATATCAAAGAGGCTGTTTTCAGGGTCATCACCGGTGTTGGTTGCTTGGGCCATCATATCCTTGCCGGAGACGGGATTGCTCTCACGGTTGGAAATCGCTTCTTGGTGAACGAACAAGAGACATACCTAGACGTAACGTAAGCTCATAACGAGCACAATCCCCACTCACTCTCTGGAGCCAGAAATGCTCACCCCGGCGTATTTATTTGTTTTATTCTGGTCAGCCAGGAGACTAGAAAAGAAGAAGGTTTGGTAGGGCCCATAAGCCGAACAGTCCGAAACAGCTCGCGGGATCTGGTTATTGCGCATGAGCGCTGTAATGCCGTCACAGCTGGAACTAGTGATTAAGTGGGGAAAGCCTTTCTTGCACGAGGTGGACAGAAATATTTGAGCGGCGTAGGTGATATATGGAAGGTGAATAAACGGCATTTATTATGGACGGTCCTAGCACTGTCTTGTACAGGAGCTTCATATGTTCCGCTGATTACTGCACTCTGTTGCGGTTGATATGAACTTAGAGGAGCAAAGCTGGTAGGGTTCCTGTTGAAAGGAAGTGAGAGCGCGCAAACGCAGCTCAATGCATTGCTTCAACAATCTTTTGTTTTCGCTTCCGGGTAGATATGCTGTTCTAGAAAGGTGTATGGAGTATCATAAATGGGTAGGGGTTAGACGGACGCATTTGCAAGAACCAACAACTCGGTTTCTTGGAGCCTAGGTACCCTTGATTAAAGTCTCAGCATTAAATGGGCAAGTATTTCTAGGCTTCCTTCTACCGTAGGCTTAACACATCTAACAACGAAATAGTGAGCTCTAAAACACAAGCACTTTATTGTCGGGTGTGAACAGGGGCTTGTTGAACCCTCGGATTAAGAGAGTACGGATATAGAGCTAGAGCCCACATTGGATATAAAATTTTCTGGCCCTCAATGAACCCGGATACTATTATGGGTAAAACTGGAGAGAGACATGTGGAAAGCAGTTTGTCAATGTCTTGAGTCACTTTCAGGTCTTGCCATACCACAGGATAAAATTCCTCAGCTTAGCAATTTACAAGCTTTGCACATCTATTATGGGAAGAAATAGTTGTTTTCATGATTCTTCCAGCTTCTTGAAATCTCTTGTTAGGGTGGTATCGTGCTGTGGGCGCCGAGAATGGTCGACCCTCTGTGTTGGGTAACCAACTGATCGAGTTTCCTGTTGATCTACCATGTTAATACTTCTATAGGATGAAACAGTTGCTCACGAGTGGCTTGGCGGTATTCGTTGTCTGGCAATATAAGTACCCTTGATAGTGGCCTCAGCAGTTATCAATTTGGTGTGATTCATCCCACTCATGATGGTGCTGAGCAATGGCTAATTTCCTTCCATCTGTTAAACAAACAATATGTGGGTCTGCGTGGTTATGTATCTTTTCAGAATCTTCCGTCGCTAACCCCCTCGGCACGAAGTGCCCTGCCAGGGGTTTCTTGCTGAACTTCACCCTTCACTTAACAGCCCATCGCAGGGACCCGACTCTCTATATAAAAATAGAAGGAAAACAGAGTGTTGGCAACTCAATACCGCTGAGGCCTGATCAGCTTACTTTCATTCCAAGGTAGTGGGTGAATCCACTTCAGGGCTGAATTCCGCAAGTGCGTCTTTTGCGATGAACTCATAGCTGTTTAGGAAGCATGCCTAGTTTGTCGACAATTTGGAATCGATCTTGGGCCCATTTTCCGTATTCAGTCGATGGGCCAATGTTTCAATATTTTGAGTTGCTGGAGATGAGCCTGTGGGAGCAATGCTGGGGTATCATAGATATCGAGTTGAATGAATTCAATCGCTATCCGAGGGGAAATGTAGGTTTGTCTGATGATGAGCTGCAAGCTACATACACAGAAGAGAGAGTATATTGATTGCGGCCCTTGACGATAGGTCGACCTCATCATGGGTCTAGCGGGACCGTTTGCCGCGAAGATAGGGCAACGCCCAAGCTTATATCGCTTATTCGAATTTTTTTCTTAACAAGCCAAAAATAGGGCCACAGTTTAATTAGGATTCAGGAGTGCCGTCTAGAAGTCTTCAACTCCTGTTCTCATACAGGATATTCAATTGCAGAGTGGGTTAAATTGCTTGAGTGCCATTTATTTTTTCCCTCCGTAGCCAGCGGCGAATCTCTCTAGTGAGGGATACGGCTAAAACACCTATCGCACGCTACTATCCGAAACTCTACTAGGAAATGCTCTGGCCTGAGCGATCACAATCCCAGAGACTTTTCATGGGCGACTCACTAGCAGCCAATGGGTTGCAGGAACCTGCAAGGAGCTGGATCGGCACGGGGTTGGTCCAGGTGAATTCTATCAGTGGTAGGCTACTGAGGCTTTATCCTTAATGATAGAAATGCGGCGGGCAGGTGTTGCGTGAGAGCTGGTAACCTGCTGAGGGCGTTAGCTAGCCGAATAACTTTGGTCGTTGGGTGCTGCTACAGTGGCTACTTATCCCGTGTCGCGTAAGGATGCATGCAGACCCGTTAGTGCTCTCCTGCTACAGATATATGAGTACGCAAAGAGGAAGAAGAATACCGCATTGAAGGGCTCCGAGGCTTTCTTCTCCAAGTTCTCCCAACTACAATTACGTGGGGAGATGTTGTGTTTCTCTGACTACCTGGGCATTTCGGACAGTCGAGAGATGTTCATTGCATGGCCATGGAGAACTACAGAAGGCACTAGAGTATGTTTTAATTGTTATCCGTTGACATCACGGACCACTCGAGTGACAATTCATGACGTCACACAGCCAACCCCTCTTATAGCTTCTGCTTTTTCATCTGACGGCCATAACCCGTTTCCCCCTAGACTCCTCAAACGGCTTGACCGAAGCCAAAAAGTTCGCATGTCTACACATGAGTTTCTTCTAATATACCTTGCCAAATCAGAGCAGTTACACGGCCATCACCACTCCCTTTCTAAACTGCGGCATCAGCTAAGTAGACTGTGATACTGGCACTAAGCGCTCAGTCCTTTATTCCATACTATAAACTTCATTCAGTTTTCCATTTCTTCCTATCCCTCAGTCAATACAAATCACATTTGCGCGATAAAAATCCACTCACCGTTGTTCCTTCCACCCATCACTTGACAAACAATTCACCCAACGAAAGAACAGTATCAATCGATGGAAAGTTTCCCATAGCCCTTTTTGCTCACCCTATTTACTCCCATGTATTTCCTTCGTCCCATCTTTTTCGCTAATTTTATTGGCTATTAGCCCTACCGGAAGACAAGAACTGCTCGTCAGGGCCGTCACTTATGATCACTCGTTCATAGGCGTCCGGTCCATGGCCTTGCTACTCTTGACAACGGGGGGTTAAGTATTTGTACAGTATAGTGCGTTCTAGGGAATGTGTAGCACGTGGGGAAAAGGTGGAAAATAATACAAATTGAGAAAGGATGTCTAACGAGTAGGCATAAATACGATCGATGAAAAGAATCTAAGCCACTATGCAAACTCCGGGATAATAGGACCTCCTCCTTCCCCTAAGCCGAACTCCACCAGTCTACCAGTAGAGACTCATCCGACCAGGCCAGAGAACACCCGGGGAATAGGCTCTGATAGGTTATATATATAAGACCTCTTCCCTTCCTCCTCCTTTCACCGATAAGAGAAGGGCAATTTCTAAACGCAAATATTGGAGCTGCGCAACCAACCCAGGAGGGGAAAATGGTAATATTGACAAGACGCCCTTAATTTGCACCAAAGATTGGAAAGCGATTTGAAGGGGGGGAGGAGGGGGGTCGACCACGGTAGTAAGCATGTCTTTTGCAAGGCTTTTTGGAAATATGGACGTATCGGGGTTGGGTGACGGTAAGAAAGCTCATGTTTCCTCAAGGCTTGGGCCAAGGTGGAGGTGCGGTTTAGGGGCTGGTAGCATTAACTTTGTTACTCCTTTGTGTCCTCCCGCAAGACAAAACTAGAGTGGCGGTCGACCGCATTTGTCTGGGATGTGGGGGTTGGCACCCCCCCCTTCCAGTAGTGTTTTTTCCGCCCTCCCCTGACTTGTTGGGGCTGATATCTTGCCGTTACAGTAGCAACTTGACCGCTCCTTCATGTCTCTTCGCAGCACAAGAGCAAGAGTGGTTTTTGGCCATGGTTACCTGGTTTGTCGAAATTGTTATCTGGCTGTTCTAGCACTGGTTTTGCTAATCCCTCATGTCCTTTCTCTGCAGCGTGTAAGATTAGCGTTCGGCCGGATCTGCACGGAATACCAAGACTGAGATCTTCCCGCCCCAGAAATAGCTTCACGACTCCTTTGTGTCTCTTTCCGGCACTTAATAAGAATGGTGTTTGGCCACAGCTGTCGGGCTGTCGGGGTTGATATGTTCCCGTTCCGGTAACAGTCCCGCCGCCCCTTTATGCCCTTCTATGCAGCCCACGAGAATGGTGTTTGGTCATAATATGTCTGGCTTATCAAAGTCTATCTGCTCGTGTCCCAATAGCATTATAGCCTCGCTGAATTCTCATGCCCAGTCATAATCACTCACCCACGGAAGTGGCGCGACACCTGTGCAATCATGCCAGCAGATATCACACCATTTCGCCTCTATCAAACCCATCACAGGCTCAAAAACCCCGAAGGAGAGTGCACAGTGTATTCCAGTGAATATTATAAGTGAGCTGCGATCATGGTAGCACCGCAGTTGCCCGGAGGGTAGTTTAGCAGACATATATGGGCTTCGTTCTGGCTAAAAGGTGCAGCACAAGAGATTTTGCCAATGTGAGAGCTCTTTTTTCCCGTGGACTCCTAAATATCTTGAGCAACATCCTAGAATGGGTGTTCCCCGGAGGTTTGGGACGGGCGTGGTAGAAAGGTCCTTGGACTGTTAAGAGCTCAGATAGGTTGAGCAGGTTTTCGTAGTTATCGAGTGGGCTCAGGTCGGGTTGGGCGTTAAGATACTCCCTGAGGGTGAATAGATCAACCGGATCGTCGAAGCTGCATTATCGCGGTCACAAGTCCTTGGCAGCGGCTTAGCAATACTCCTATCAATGGAACATTGTCGGTAGTGAGACTCGTTGAACCTGTCTCGACCGCCAGCCCGTGACACAGTTCGTCAACGTGCAAAGGCCGCTCCGTATGACAGGCCCACTTAAAACCTGTCATCCCGAGTGTTGATCTCTCCTCACCCTGGACTTTGCCTTCTTGGTGTCACACGGAACGCATCCCCGAAGCCCAAACTATCCGTCGTGGTGTTGGACCCCTGTCTACCGCGGTGAGCGGTTGTCTTCCGTAGGGTTGCCTCGATAATGGACGTGACTAGTAGGAATCTAGAAACACATCTGTCAACGGGTGGCTCAAGGCATTGTACGAGTACAAGTAGGCCATCTAGCGCGATCGCTCTTAGATACAATTCCAGAAACAGTTTCGGGAATTCTTTTTATAGTATCTGCCTCCAGAATACTGCGGCATCCATCACATCGGGAGGTATATCCTCATCCAACCTGGCACGGAGATATCAGATGATATCTTCTTTACTGGAACTTATCTACACAATCGCAACTCTTCTGACTCGGCATTTCCCCCGATTCCACTCCGAATACGCAGTCCCCCAGCCAAGAACAAAAGTATATCCGGCCATTTCTGTAGAATCTCTCGCGGCGAACCAAGAATCTTAAGCCATCGCCGTGGCACACATTCGCACAGAGCGTCAGTGCTGAATCACGAGTATCATACAACCGCTCAGCAAAAGTCTTCGTGAAACGGGGCCTCTCTTTGCCCGTGGAACGACCCCACACACAGACCCAAATTGCGCAATACCCCCTGAGGCCACTGTACCGATAATCTCCGTCAATGAGGAACTCCGTTTCAAAAAGAATTTTACCGAGCGACTGTACAGGTGCGTTTGCTGTGATGAAGCAGCCTGCTGCATCTCCACGACCTCCTGAACTCGCAGTCTCCGCGCACTAACACTTTTCAGCCTTTTCAAAGGTCTTGAATATCTCCCCTGGGATACCAGTATTGTCCAAGCAGCCAGTCACCCCCCTCAGCATGATACCCAGAGTGGTCTCCGGGATTGTTCCTCCCGGGAGGCGAAGTCGAATAGAGGCATGGAACTGGGACATCTTGTTCCCCAGGTTCGCCAGACAAGTTATCCACAACCAGAGGATTTTCACGGTAGTGTAAGCACTATGTTCATCCATCCCCCAAGGTTCATCTCTCCTGCCCAATATATATCATGCCTCCACCGGATCGCCAGAGCGAAATAAGACGGCGTCGTCAGATCTTCGCGAGTACCCTCGACCTGGCTCCGAAACTTGCCGGTTTGCGGGAGCCAGTCCCCCACATCAATTTCTGATGCCGTACGGGGGGGGGCTCAAGAGATAAAACAACCCTGCCAGAATTTTGGCCCGAGCATCCCCACTGGCAAAGCGATTCGACACGGACAGGTTGAAGGACTTGATACACTAAGAGCTCGAGACAATTTCTGTTCCCGAAGGTCGCAGTGCCATGGTTTCTGGAGGGTTGCTGAAATTTCCAGAAGCTAAAGAATGGCGGGGAAGCATCACACCCCTATCAATACCAAAGAAGGTCCAACAGATTCACCAGACCTTCGCGAGCCGGGTCCTTAGAAGTAGGGTGAGATTAAATACCGGCATTGATACTCCGCAAAAATCTAGTGAAAATAACGGACACAAGGTCAACCGAAACATTGCAGCTGCTATCCAGCAACTCCTCCAATCTCCAAGACCCTAGGTTTCACTTGACCTGTTTAAAGACAGTGTTAGGTGTTAAGGTTGGCTATGGGTGGTTGAGGTGCACGGACATACAACCAGCCAGGGCTTCGTTAGGTTTACCCGGGCCCTTCCGTGTGCCAGATCGGGTTTGTTGGGTTGATTCGGGTTAGTGGGGGCAAACTCAGCGAACCTAATTGACACTTCCAGTCCAGTTCCACCGCTGTATTGCCACTGAACTTTGCTATAATGATTTTAGAGTTCCGTAACAGGTAGCAAATGCCATTGCTTTGGGAGAGGTGTCCTTGATCCACGAAATTGAGGAAACATGATAGCTAGAGCTAGGTAGGAAGCGAGAGGAAAACAGTCCAGATACCGAATTTTCAACCGGTTTCCCAGTAATCTCTTTCCCTCTCACTCGGTGTTCTAGAAAGCAAAGCCGCATGTTTTCCGCCCAAGTTCGACTTGTGACAAATACCTAACAAACCTACCGCGGAAACCTAGTAAATCCACTATCGAGGATCGGGGGCTTATCTCGGTTGCAGGGGTAATTACGATCCAGCCAAGACATTGAGTGACTGGTGGTGACTTTAAAATTAAAAACTTCATACAGACTGTATCAAGTTGCAACTGTAATAGTATCAGTTTCATGCGCAACAGTCCATAAAACACATAAGATAGATAGTTGGATAGTTAGATATATATATATATATATAGAGAGAGAGAGAGAGAGAGAGAGTACTTACCAATCATTCAACTATGCCACTGATTCAAAGCTTAAAAAAACAAAGCAGACTAAAAGTAAAGCCAATCTGTGAAAGGAATCTCATTTCAGAAGCCTTAAAACCTATAAAATATCAAGAAAGAACATACAGTCAAAGCCAAAAGCTTAGAGTACTCATATTCCGCAAGCTTAATTGAATTCAACTCCTGCAGCCAGTGGAGTACTGGTATTCTATATAGCAAGAAGTAGTAGATTTGTATCAAGTACCTTAACGAATGATTAGAAATTGGGTATGGAAGAAGAGTAGGATAGAGGAAATTGAAAGAGACTCAACAATAAAGAAAGAGAAGGGTTTAGGAAATAGTTGATAGGTGCTATAGCAAGAAGTAGAAGATTAGCTATATCAAGATTTTATAGCAAGGTGAGAGGCAGGAAAGAGTATATAGCAATGATGGTTTCAAATTCAATCACAATTTTGATTTCATGGGATCTATCAGGATATGGATTAGGTGATTTTTTGATTTAGCAATGGGTGGTTTCAGGGTTTTCTATGTTAGTACAAAATCAGTCTTCGTAATATTACCAAAACAGTACAAAAGATCCCAGAGGATTATCAGATTTTGGTAGTAAACTGGCTGTAATTTAACAGGTGAAACTCACAGC
This sequence comes from Tuber magnatum, assembly GCA_003182015.1. Classification (NCBI taxonomy): domain Eukaryota; kingdom Fungi; phylum Ascomycota; class Pezizomycetes; order Pezizales; family Tuberaceae; genus Tuber; species Tuber magnatum. The sequence goes on along the minus strand of PYWC01000016.1, from coordinate 956,762 downwards.
TACAGGCAGGAGCTTTCTGGGGGATATCAGTAGACTATCCAGTTGGCAGATACAAGCTATCGAATATATGTAATCTTAATGAAATACCAATTCCATTTGAGTATCTATAAGGAAAAACCTACAACATAGTTGGGGAGAAGATAGTTTGGATTAAAGAATCAAGATCAGGATAGAACAAATAGCAGTTGAGCCTAGTTTTATGTATTTTCACGAATGGTATTTCATACATACTACCAATAATTATCTTTTATAGCCTCAAATAATAAGTAGCATATGAGAAGCTTTGATACCGTTTAGAAGTACTTGTTGGGTTTAATCCTACAGCCTATATGAATGATAGTCAGTTTGAATCCTATATTATCAATCACCTTATACCAGTACTAGGTGGTCAACCTATACTCTTTGCACTCAATTCGATAGACTCTTATAAGACTCCTGCTATCCTTGTATAATGACCCAGCATATATGAGCTATGGCAGTCGGAACCTACACCCATACAGGTAGCCAGGGGGCATACTGGTAGGAACAGGCAGGCAAGTAAGTGCTTGACCTACGGAGACTCGAAGGCCCGGGCTCCAGGATGAACAGAATTAGCTGGCCAGGTACTTAGATACCTGGATACACCCCGGAGCGGTGTCCGCGTACTTAGGGACCTCTGAAGGGGCAGTTGCTCAGCTAGGCTGGATAACTGGAGAAAGGTCAGAAGCATCTATCTCCGGTAACAGAATAGACAGGATAACAGAGAAAAGTCATCTTGTCCATCAGACAAGGTTACCCTACCCTCAGGATCAGGTTACCCTGCTATGAGGCTTGGGTTACCCTACCCTCAGGATCAGGTTACCCTGCTATGAGGCTTGGGTTACCCTATCTAAGGTCCTGAGTTACCCTACCTTTCAATATGAAGTCCCTCGGGGAGTTCAGGAAAAATGACTAGAATGTTTATCACGCGAAACCATGTATAATACTGAAACCTATGGTTCCGGGAAATGCTATTGGGCGAGCTACGCAGCTCCGAAGAAGCTGTAAATTGGAGACATTATTCCTATCATACCCCTACGGCCCCGCCTTGAGGCCCGGACGTCATGGGCAAACGGTTGTGTAGCTGAGCGCAGTCTAGCAAAGAGGACTCTTTGGAGACCTGCTTGCAACACCGTATACATCGCTGCTGTCCGGTTGACTGTAAGCTGTTTGCAGGATATATAAGTGAGCATAGGGTGGAAGGTGGAGTACCTCCTTCCAGTTGTTCGGAGTAAAATGGACCAAAACTGACAGAGTTAACGGGTGTTAACCGTGGGGGTTCCAAAGGTAGTCCTGGGTAGTGCTGGGGCGACCAGGAGAGTTTTACACCTACCAAGCCAGAAAGTGTCCCCAATACCATAGGCTCTGAAAGGGAAGTGCAGAGACACTAAGAGCATGATTCCTACCACAGGTAAGGTGGATCCGAAGTAGTGGTTATGGGTTGTGCCCGTTGTATCACTCCTAGACAACCATACCCTGTGGAAGACACTGGAAGCCTGAGAATCGTAAATAGTAGATAGATAAACTGCTCATGGTAGCTTCCGGGGCCAAGTAGGGATCAATGAATATGGGAAGGGTGTCATAGCGAGTCTAGTTCATCCGGTATCTTGACTGTTAGCCACTGGCAAGACGCCGATGTGAAGAAGTTTTCACTCCAGCGGGCAAAAGGGAAATGCGATGCAGAAACGATATCCACATCAGGTAAACGGCGACTCGAGTGTGTCGACACATGCATGCCTGAAGGGTGTGTCAGGAGACATGTCGGACCTTCCTTAGTTGAGAAGGGTGTGCTCGAATAGTTGGAGTAAACTGATGGGGGAGTTTCTGGCATAAGATAAAACTACCTAAAAGTCTATACGGGAACTCTTCTACCCCAACAATCAATCCTCTTGAGACCTTAATTGAGTGAAGCATCTGGCTTAAAGATATTAAGTTTTACCATTTACTTTACTCTTACATCTGTGTGAACTTTTGGCAATAAGTTTGAAGTTGTTCGGTGCAGTCGCAACCTTGGGATTCATCTTCCCAGAGGTGCTCCTGTTACAGTATATTGTTAAGCGACCTCCTCGCTTAACCTCTCTCCTGATTAATTGTTTCCGACTTTCAGCACTGATCTTGGGTGAATACTGGTAACCTTGTCTAGAACAAGTAGCCCAAGGTGGAAAGTGCAATAGCTAGTACTGAACTTTGAACCAGAATAGAATCCAACTCAGATTCAGACCTTGACCTTGACGAGAACTCCGCCAACATATTTCATGCCTCGGTTTTCCTGGATGTTCGCTGTATTGAATGGGACAGCCACTAGTTACTCTTGGAGGCTGCCCCTATTCAGTTATCTGATGAATCTGTTGATCTTATGATTACAGACCCTCATGCTGCGCTGCTTTCATTCTTTCAAGACTCCGCCCTTGTCCACAACATGAGTCCTCCACTGCCGGGAAGTGTTCCTTTTAGCCATTTCTCGCAGGTGTTTATCGCACCTTACATTGTCCGTGAGGTATCCAAGTCACTCGCAGAAGCTAAGCGAGAAATAAGAAACTGGAACAACCAGCAACAGTGGGTGTTCCACAAACAGATTACTGTGGCAAGGGTGGAATGGATGAAAGTGCAGCAGGAGGCATACCTGTGGATGCTGAAGGAGCAGAAGGCATTGAAAGATCATATGGCAGTGTTGGAAAAGGCCTTTGCCAGCGGGTATAGTATTGATGCTGAGAATGACATGCTGATGATAGAGGCTGTGCCCCTACTTCCACTTGTCCATACCAAGCCCTCGATATTGGGGATGGAATTGGCTATGAGACCCAGAGAGGAACAATGGAGGGTGTACCTAAGCCCTGTGGGTATACGAATACTGGAGAGCCTCAAAGGAGAAGGCTACAGCTACACCTCTTCCTTCATGAGAGCATCAATGGACTCTCAGTCTGTCCCATCCTCCATCGCACGCAGTCGTTCGGGGAGTCTGGCAATTGGACCAATTGATGGACGTAGTGCTACGAAAAGGACATCGAAGCCAAAGGGTATCACGACACCAGATACACCGACTCTACTCCCCGTCCGACCCCTGCCCCTATTATTTCTCCCACAACTCCTTCCGTTGCAACACCCATACCTCCCATCGCCGTCCCAAGACCCATATCTTTACCAGTTTCGTTGCCCACTCCTGGTACCTTTCCTGCCACAGCCTTCCCACCAGTGGTATCAGTTACCCCTGAGTTTCGGCTACTACGTGTGGCATCACCTGGACTTTTTGAACAGGTAAGGCACCAGGAAGAGTGAGCACCCATGGCTCCATTATGGGGGACTCCAATCCCTGGACCCAGAACACCTGCTCACTCTATTCATTGGGCACCCATGATTCTCTCTGCCCCCTCAAAACCAACTCTTCTCACCATGCTCCCCACGATCACAAGCGGCGAGTCGGATAGCCAAGACAAGTTCTGTCTGTCGGGCTGCAAGTCGGAAGAGCCCGTATGGGGTAGATTCATTACCACATATATGGGTGCAGGAAGGAACAACGGACCCCAGTAAGGCACAGAAGAAGACAGAAGGAAGAAGGTGGATGACCAACATGTGGGTATTGTAGGTGATGGAGGCACACTGGGCCCCCAATATAACCCCTGAGCTGTCCAGAGCTTCAGGCATTTCTGCGGATAACTCAGGCGGTGCCTAGCCCAACTCTTGAAAGTGGGTGACGCCCTGTTCCACCACCGGCATCAGTACCATCAGGGGCTAACCCCCCCGAGGATCAGAATCAGGATGGCTAGGAGAAACAGTTTGATGGGTACAACAGACCACGGGAAACCTCAAGTGGAAACGCTGGGGGTAGTGGAGATGGAAATGTGCCACCTGGCAGTGGTACAGCCAGAGTGGAAGGAGACCCAGGGGACTCTGACCATGACAGTTCAGATGATGATGATGCCAGTTCTCTCCCTGATTTGACCCCCTTTCTCGGCATTCACAAGGATGATTGGAGCGATAAGAAGAAACAACGGTGGGACTGCCATGCTAAGAAGCTATCAAGAGAACTACAGAGCAGATCGACCTCATGGCTATCCTCCAGACAGCGGCAGAAGAAGCCGGAAAAGCTGAGTGGCATTCTGGTGTTAAATGGAAAGGTCACCAAACTCGCCAGCTTCCTGACGCTGGTGAAGGTTAAGTTTGAATATTTTACTGGGTGCAGGTTGACCGATATGGACAAGGTAAACCTGGTGATCCCTCCTTTAGAAGACACTGCGCAAACATGGTATCTTAGGCTGCACTCCCATATCAATAAGGAGGCCGCCAAGCATACTAGAGTTCCTGTTAACAACAGCAACCCATTGAAAACATGGAAAGGATTCTGGGAACGGCTTGAATGGAGTTTCGGCAGTGACTAAGCAGAACAAGACCGATCACTTCTCGAGTAGCGAGACCTAGTCATGAAGCTACATCACATCGATGAGTACCTGGACAAGATAATTGACTACATGTATAAGCTTAGCTATATAGACCCAGTGCAGGTACAAGATAAGGTATGGTCATGTCACGATCTGGCTAGAGGAGCACTAGCCAGGTGACGGAGGCGAGGAAACAGGTTTCGCATATGATGTCGCTTGGACGTCATACAGTTAAGTTATGATTCTTTTATACATATGACCTCGTTAGCAGGTCATGGGGCTCATTTATGTTGATTGCATTTCGCATATAACGTACAGTTGACGTCATGGAAAGAGTCAAGGCTGTCCGGTAAGGCTTACCAGCAAGGCAGACTCGTTTATGTTTTGTGCATGACCTCGTTAGTAGGTCAGGTAGTTGGTTTATTTATATTGCGTTTGATTTACGTTGCGCACATGACTTGTTTAAGTCATTTGATGGATTTCGCACCTGACCTCGCTTGAGGATCAGGGCAGGGTTAAGGTTGCAGGAAGAGGCCTATATAAAGGCCGGGTTTTCACATATGGGTTAGCTCTTCATGCAACCATCTACTGTTATTTCCTATCCACTATTATTTCCTATCTACTACTTTATGATCTTTACAATATAAAAACCTTTACGCTCCAACCTCATCCGCTAGACGGATCCGCTTTAGAGTCAAGAACCTATCTGCTACACGGATCATATTAATCAAATCAAAGACCGATACTCACAGCACTGGTGAGAAACCAATTCTTAAGTGAGAATACTAAGATAGGGCCTACAGACTCCAGGAGCTTCAGGACACAGTGCTGCACAGTTCGGAAGAACCAATCAAGGTCGTTACCTGTCGCGAGTAATATAAGTAGTGGGAAACCGTAACAGGTCAGGTATTACCCAAGAGGTCTGGAATGCGTGGGCACTCCAGGAGCCCCATCCAACTGACTTGAATGACTACCTTAATGTTCTTCGGAAAGTTGAAGACACACTGGATGACAACACTCAGTTCAGTAACCGTGTGATCCACCCTGTCCAACGGTCTCAGCCAACAGATAAGAAGAACAATAGGTTATCGACTTCTGGAAGGTTTAAAAAGAGGAAAAAAGGTTCAGGCAGACCAAACCAGGCGCCTGCCAAACCTAGTAATTTCAATGTGGGGAAATAGTTAAAGCCAGTGACTTCTGACTATGTAGTAGAGTATAAAGAAATCCCGTCGACTTTGACCGAACGTCGGAGAAAGCACAACCATTGCACCAAGTATGGACAAACCAGTCACTTCTGGAGAAAGTATACAGTGGCAGCCCCAGTTGTTAGTTCCTCTAAACAGGCTCGTGGGTTGAAACGGTCAGCCCCCGTAAGCGAGCCCATGGGTACGGACAAGCGGCTGAAGTCCATTGAAGCGCCACCTCTGGCTTCCTCGTCAAAGATACTTGAAGTCCGATAGGCTTCAACTCAGATCATGGAGGTTGATACTGACGGCTCGGAATAGGTAAGAACCCATTCTGCTTAAGGTATAACCTTACCAACCCATATCCATAGACCCCTGAGGGATGGAGGGAAAGGAATGCCAGAAGTGGCTTCTGGAATGGGTAAGTACCCCTCTACTGCATGAACGACCTTGATACTGACTACACCCAGGTGGTGTGGGCAGATAGCTGTTATGGGCCATACATGGTGGACTGGGCTATCTCTCCTTTGTTGGGTTTCTGGTTATTTCCTTTGTTCTAGTTATATGTATTTCTTTCAGGATTTCCTTAGCTGGATGAGTACGTCATAGGACATTATTTCCGTGGAGGCTGAGTGAGGTCTTGCTAGAGGAGACGCTCGACATTGGAGAAGCAAGGATACACCACTTGGAACCGGTCTGACAGCGGACCTCTACCCACTGCGGGAAAAATTTGTTATGTTTAGTACAAGCAGAATAGGGTCAGGCTGGGCTTGATCCAATAAACAGTGTTGTTTCCAAGTTTATCTCAGGAGGGTTTAGTACCCGAAATCATGCTGGCGTGATAGTAAACATGCTAGCTATTGATAAAACGAATCCCAATCCCTTAATGTTCACCGACCCATTGTGGCCACTCTTGTGTCAAAAGACAAGAGACCAAAATTAGTAAGCCCAGATGACTAAGTCCCTAAGACAAGCAAAGAGGCAGAAGCGTGACAACTTCCCTCGTCATGCCAGGTCTATCCACATGCGGGTAAAGTTAGTCTAGAAGATTGTAGCTAGACAGGTATGTGCGAAAGCACTCCTGCCACTCGATAGTGGAGCTACTGGGCCGGTGCTTGGTAGCCAATGGGTCAAGCAGACTCAGGCACCTTGTGTATGGCGAAAGGTACATGTGCCAATAAGTATCACAAGCTGTAATCACATTCCTGGATCAGGTCTGCACTATACCAAATCATTGGAGATGAGAATGGGCGACCACTATAATGAGATATGCTTTGAACTCGCAGATATGCCCGACACTAAGATGGATGGGTACCTACCTATATCTTGGTTGAAGGACCATAATCCTGATATAGACTGGAAGACGGGATCACTAACCTAGCACTCAGATTTCTGCAAGGCTAACCGCCTAGCAGAGAAGGGGTTGTTAGTGTTCATGACCGATGAAGAGTTACTAGCTGAAGACCCTAGTAATGTGTACCTATTAGAATTAGTTCAATTCTCTGATAAGGAAGGTGCTGACATTACAGTTAAGCTACTCCCCAAGTATAAGGACTATGGGGATATCTTCAGTCAAGAACGGATTTAGGTGCTGCCAGAGCACTCGAAATGTGACCACATGATCGAGTTGCAACCCGGAACTCAACCCCTATTTGGGCCTATCTATCTGTTATCGGAAAAGGAGCTTAAGGCACTCCAGGAATGTCTCAATGAAATGCTATGAATGGGAAAGCTATGGCAATCCAGTTCCTAGGCAGCAGCCCCTATTCTCTTTGTGCCAAGACCAGATGGTACATTAAGACTGGTAATAGATTACTGCAGGTTGAACAAAATCACAGTTAAGAGTAAGTATCCTCTACCGTTGATCAATGAACTGCGAGATAGGTTGGGAAAAGCCATTGTATTTACCAAGTTGGACTTGAAGAACAGCTACTACCTTCTGAGGATGGCAGAAGGTAAGGAATGGAAGATGGCCTTCTGGTGCAGATATGGACTGTACGAATACACCATCATACTGTTTGGGATATGTAATGTCCCGGCAACTTTCCAGAGCATCATAAATGAGGTCTTCCAGGACCTCATGGATGAAGGGGTTATTGCATACATGGATGACATCCTGATCTACTCCGAAATCATGGAAGAACATGTCACGATGGTGAGACGCATGATGGAGAAATTGTGGAAAGCCAGACTATGTGTAAGCATGAAAAAGTCCAGTTTCCACCAACGGGAGGTTGAATTCCTCAGATACAAGATCTCTGATATGGGGATCTCTATGTTGTCGGAGAAGGTGCAAACAATCAGGGATTGGGTACCTCCGACATATGTTGTCGACGTTCAAAGCTTTATGGGCTTTGCCAACCTCTATCGTCGGTTCATAGAAGGTTTCAGCAAGATAGTAAAACTTCTGACGGACTTGACAAAGAAGGTTGTCTGATGGGAATAGATACCTGCGTGTGAGCAGGCCTTCAACCATTTGAAGGAGGCGTTCATGTCCAAACCCATCCTAGCACATTTTGACCCTGAACGGCCAACTCAGCTGCAAACCGACGCTAGTAACTTTGCATTAGGAGCCGTCCTCTCCTAGTTCTATGAAGATGAGAGATGGCATCCAGTTGCCTATTATTGTCGAAAGTTCCACCCAGCAGAGATTAATTAGGATGTTCATGACAAGGAAATGACTACCATTGTGCCAGCATTCAAGGAATGGGATCATCTGCTACACTTGGTAATGGACTGGTTGGCGATCTATATGGATCATAATAATTTGGAGTATTTTAACAGTACCAAGGTCCTTAACCGAAGGCAGCACTGCTGGGCTGAGTTCCTGCAACCGTTTAACTTCAAGGTGGTTTACCAAGAAGAGCAGTTGAATGAGAAGGCAGATGCTTTGTCGCAGCGTAGGGACTACCACACTGAAGGGGGGAGTGATTTTCCGCCACAGTCATTTTTTCACCCCGGACTGTGGGTTGGGAGCCAGGAACGGGACACCTTGCGACCACAGGTGTTGCAGGTGTGCCAAGGATTTTGACTCCAGTCTTCCCTTTTGGATCAACTGCGGGTAGCAATAACAGAAGACCAGGAATATTTAAGAATCCTGAAGGCAATAACTGCTGAGGACAAAGAGGTCGACTGACATTTCACAACGGAAAAGGGCTTACTCCTGTACAAGAACAGGTAGTATGTTCCCAAGGGTCAGAATCTGAAGCAGACAATCATGGAGGCAGAACATGACTCCCGAATCGCGGGACACTTCGGGACTTACAAAACTATTGGCAGGGTTAGGGCTAACTTCTATTGACCTAAGATGAACGAGCACATCATAGACTACATGAGAACGTGTGATGCGTGCCAAAGGAATAAGGCCATCAGGTATAAGATGTTTGGTCTACTGGAACCTATCAATGTTCCTATATAGCCGTGGACCGCGATTTCAATGGACTTTATTGTAGTGCTGCCAGAGTCAAAAGAGTATACCAAGATCTGGGTCATTGTAGACAGATTCTCGAAAATGGCACACTTCATACCCCTGACCACTGAGGTACCAATCAAGGAGCTTGCCTTGATATGCCTAAAGGAAGTTTGACGACTTCATGGACTCCCAGTGTCAATCATCTCTGACTGAGATAGCTGATTCACACCCAAGTTCTGGATAAGCCTGATGCACTTGTTGCAAGTGAAACCAAACATTTTGACTGCATTCCACCCTGAGACTGATGGGCAAACTGAGAGAGTTAACTAGATACTAGAGTAGTACTTGCATAGTTACTATTCCTACCAACAGGATGATTGGGTTTCGCTACTACCACTTGCGAAGTATGCGTACAACACCACGACATCAGAATCTACCAGGTTGTCACCATTTGAGATCAATTATCAGTTTAACCCAGGGACGAACTGGTTGGATGTGGTGTCTGATAATCAAGGAATGTACTCTAGCAGTGAGCTCTTGGTTAAGGAATAGGAAGGAACCTGGCAAGTGATTAGAGAAACGATTCAACAGGCACAGGAAAGGCAACGGAAATGGCACAACCAGAAAATGCTGCTATCACCAGACTATGTTACCGTGGATGATGTGGCCACTGGAAGGGCAAAGAAAGCAGACTATGTAATGTTGAACCGAAAGAACATCCGCACAAAGCGTCCAATGCAGAAGATGGACTACCGGATGTTTGGACCTTTCGTGGTCAAACGTTGGGTGGGTACCCAAGCCTACGAACTCCTACTGCCCACTAGATGGAGCATCCACCTGGTTTTCAATGTCACGTTGCTCGAACCATACCGTGAGGATCCAGGATCAGGTAGGGGCAAGAAGGTCCCTATCCCAGAACTTGTGCACAATGAGCCAAATTACATTATCGAAGCTGTTGTGGACAGTCCATAGTACAGTGGAGCTAAGGCAAAGTTCCAGTCAGACTTTGTCCTGTACCCGGTTTCATGAGAAGACTATGGAGCGGAGGAGAACACGTGGGAGCCATATGAGATCCTAGAAGGGACAGGCTTACAGGCCATTCTGGATTTCCACCCAAGATATCAGTCCAGGCCCAAGGACCATTGGGTCTTAGTGGAATGAGGTCGGAGAAATAAGAGACGACACTAACAGTCCCGAACGGACCACAGAGAAGAGGGGAGTGATGTAACGACCCAGTATATATGAGCTATGGCAGTCAGAACCTACACCTATACAGGTAGCCAGGAGGCACCCTGGTAGGAACCGGCAGGCAAGCAAGTGCTTGACCTATGAAGACTCGATGGCCTGAGCTCAGAGATGAACAGAATTAGCTAGCCAGGTACTTAGGTACCTGGATACACCCTGGAGTGGTGTCAGTGTACTTAGGGACCTCTGAAGGGGCAGTTACTCAGCTAGGCCGGGTAACTAGAGAAAGATTAGAAGCGTCTATCTCCGGCGACAGAATAGACAGGGTAACAGAGAAAAGTCATCTTGTCCACTGGACAAGGTTACCCTACCCTCAGGATCAGGTTACCCTGCTGTGAGGCTTGGATTACCCTGTCTAAGGTCCTGAGTTACCCTACCTTTCAATACTAAGTCCCTCCGGGAGTTCTGGAAAAATGACTGGAATTTTTTTCATGCGAAGCCATGCATAATACTGGAATCTGGGGTTCCGGGAGATGCTATTGGGTGAGCTATGCAGCTCTGAAGAAGCTGTAAATTGGAGACATTATTCCTATCATACCCCTGCGGCCCCGCCTTGAGGCCCGGACATCATGGGCAAACAGTTGTGTAGTTGAGCGTAGTGTAGCAAAGAGGACCCTGTAGAGACCTGCTTGCAACACCATATATGTTGCTGCTATCCGGTTGACCATAAGCTGTTTGCAGAATATACAAGGGGGCATAGGGTGGAAGGTGGAGTACCTCCTCCAAGTTGTTCAGAGTAAAACGGACCAAAGCTGATGGAGTTAACATGTGTTAACCGTGGGGGTCCCAAAGGTAGTCCCGGGTGGTGCCGGGGCAACCAGGAGAGTTTTACACCTACCAAGCCTGAAAGTGTCCCCAACGCCATAGGCTTAGAAAGGGAAGTGCAGTGACACTAAGAGCATGATTCTTACTACAGGTAAGGTGGATCCAAGGTAATGGTAATTGGTAGTGCCCATTGGATCACTACCAGACCACCGTATCCTGCAGAAGACACCGGAAGCCCGAGAATCGTAAATAGTAGATCGATAAACTGCTCATGGTAGCTTCCGGGGCCAAGAAGAGATCAATGCATATGGGAAGGGTGTCATAGCAAGTCTAGTTCATCCGGTGTCTTGACTGTTAGCCACTGGGAAGACACCGATGCAAAGAAGTTTTCACTCCGGTGGGCAAAATGGAAATGCACTGCAGAAACGATATCCGTATAAGGTGAACGGTGACTAGAGTGTGTCGACACATGCATGCCCGCAGGGTGTGCCAGGAAACGTGTCGGACTACCCTTAGCAGAGAAGCGTGTGCTTAAATAGTTGGAGTAAACTGATAGGGGAGTTTCTGGCATAAGATAAAACTACCTGAAAGTCTATCCGAGAACTCTCCTACTCCAACAATCAATCCTCTCGAGACCTTAATTGAGTGAAGCGTCTGGCTTAACGATATTAAGTTTTACCATTTACTTTACCCTTACATCTCTGTACGCTTTTGGCAATAAGTTTAAAGTTGTTTGCTGCGGTCGCAACCTTGCGATCCATGTTCCCAGGGGTGCCCCAATTACACCTTGTTCTTCTTCCGAAGACCAATACCACACCCTCTCCAATCCTCGATAGATGTACCAGCCTTGTTCAACTATTAGACATTTCTGTGAATAAGCCTTTGAAGGACCTTATTTGTGACCTTACAGATGAGCTGATCTTTAAGCTGGAATCTCTGAATCAGTTTGAAAAATAGACAGGTGATCATCAAGTAATGACTACCCACTGTATTAATAACACAGTTCACTAATTTTATATGATGAAGTCAGCCTTGATTCAGATATCTTTTTGTAAAGTTGGCTTATCTCTCTCTATCAATGGGAGTCTGGATCATGAGTTGGACATAAAGGGGTTTTCAGAGCTAGAAATTGGGAACTGGAGACAGGATTTTGGGTCACTGGATGATAGGACTGATGTTTGTACTGAGGAGGATGAAGAAATTGAACTTGTAGCTGAAGAACTTGAGTAACTACTATATTTTTTGTTTTTAATCCTAAAGGACACGAGTATTTGCAACTCCTTTAGCTCAGGACCTGATATCTGAAAACAGCAACCCTGGCAACTGGGCTGGCCACTCGATGTCTTGGTCTAATTATGCCTTCCCCTTGCGCAACAGCTAAGACCCCGATCCCTGATAGTGGATTTACTGAGTTTTTGCGGTACTTCCCGTATCGACAACCGGTTATATGAGGGAAAACACCGCTGATCTTTACTTCTGGCGTCCCAAGTGCACAGCACTCGTACAGTCCTCTTATCCGTGCTCCCTGCGTCACTATGCCCATTCCGGATTTTTAGCCTTGAGAGTCCGGGCGCGATTCCGCCCCAACATTGAAGAGATATGATACCAATTAAGGTAGCCGGGTAGTTTCCCACTCACCATCAGTGATTGTAGAAAACACAAACCCCAGCCCTCGTTAAATCTTGCCAGATTAAATTCGTTCCTATGCATGATATCTCTCGTCTTCTTTCCTCCCCTCCCCTGCCAGCTCAAGGGGCTCATTAACTAGGCCCTGGTTCTGATACACCGGGTTAGGGTTGGGCCAGACTGAACTTACACATTGGGGGGCTTGCAGGTATAAGACGAGTCAAACCAAAGCTATAAGTTACCAGTGTAATATGATAGAGTGATCTAAGGAGCTCAGAATGTCGAAGGCTCAATCGAGTGAGGAGACCCATCATACAGTACTCAGCTTTTCCCCATCGAGGAACCTATAAGATCACCGTCCGCCCTTCCGGTTATCAAAAGAAACAATCTACTGTATACACTTAACATAGGAAACTCGTCACTTCAAAGTCTCTCATGGTTTCTTGCATTGGCTTCAGTTTCTCCTATGTGTCCCGTTTGCTCATTCACTCACCACCTTAATACTTGTGCCCGGCTGCAGCAGTACTCTGGCTTATGCGGCGTTCCAGAAGGCCGTCATGATTGGTCACTCGCGTAGAATCTCCCTCTCTCCCCACCTCCGTGGCCCTCTCTGTTTCCGGTGGTAGGAAATTCAAGCCCCTATGCATTCCGCGAAACGAATACCAGCAATTTCCCTAAAAGGAAATCCCAAGCTGTAGCCGGCCATTTTTATCGGGTTTAGCGTGGTCGCATATATGTTAGCTTCTCTTCCCCCAAATGGCAAGCGTCCACTTCTAGGGGGCTTTGGATATGCTCTATTCCACCGGGAATTATTTCCACTCGGCCAGGAAGGTATCCCCTTTGCCGAACAGGCCACTTTCACGATAGGATGTCTCACGGGAAATGGGAAGTTCGGCCCATCCCAGTCAGCAGGTGAACCGCTGGCGATATTTGAAGTGGGCGAAGACGCACCTCCTGAGACCCCACCACTGAAGAGAAGAGAAAATAGAGAAGCATGCGCAATCAGGACTAAAAATATTTTCTCTCAATCTCCAGATGTTTATAGTGTAACGTACAGTGTTCGCTATTCCCTGGAAGAAGCCCATTGCTGGTTTCTGTAATGCAAAGGAAATGTGTGGGAAATGTGAGGCGCAAGTGTGCGGCTGGGGGTGAAGGCTGTTAAGTAGGAGGATTTGCCAGTATGATGTGAAAAGACAGGTGAAGGACGTTGTGCTAATAGTGAAAGACGGGTGGGGGTATGGTGAAAAGGTAGGTGCAAGGAGAGTATGGAAGATCGATCGGCTTGTATGACACATGCCTACAATATAGGATTCTACTGTAATTAAAGCCATATTTTAGGAATTAACTTATATAACTATTCTAAATGCTGGATGGGCTAAACCAATTTTTACTTGTTCGACAGGACACCCTACCGAGAAAGTGACCTATTCGCCCAGGGGGATTCCATTCGCCCAAGTGGAAATCTTTCCCGCGGGATGGAACAGATACACAGAGGGGAGGGTGCTCTCAACGCCCTTAGAAGACCTCCCCCGGCTTCCTAGGGCCTGACCTATTATCGTTATCTGGGGATTAGCCTATACTTAGGAACCTACAAGCCCAAAGATATGTTACGACCGTATTGCAAAAGGTACTTCAAGGTTACAGCCTCCCCTCCTATTGGAGGCATTTCACATCATCGCCAGTGCGAACATATACTCACTTGACCCCCTCCAGCGTTGGCGAGGGAGATAGTTCTTGCTTACTTAGTATTCTACGCGTTCATGAATCCAAACATTTACCTAATATGCCCACATAGTAGCTGGTATTTGTGTCGGGTGCTTAGATAGCCCGCCTCCATGGGTACCCCGTACGCCCATGCTCATATTCCCCAACACCCTCCATCTGTTTATATCACTCCATGCCGCCATCCGAAAGCCACATCGATACCATTTTCTTCCCGTTGTTAGCGATCCTCCAAGTTTGATCTCCTTATGGCAAAGTGCTTATCCCTCACTTGCACTTCTCTCTCAAATCTATGTCACCCCAACCACAAAAAGCTTCCCCCAACCCAGCTTCATCTCAGCTATGGGGAGTGCCCGCTCAGGGTGTACACCGCTCTGTCACCGTAAAACTACACACCCTCTTCAACGGCTTTACCTAAACACCTAGCATCAAGCCGTCGGGATTTGTGCAAGCACAGCGAAATGCGAACGCTAGTGCTCCACTCATCCACCAAGAAATCGGTGTCCCTGGCTCGGACAGTGCTAGTACGTATGAGTGCGTTTCCTTTTTCGCTAAACCTTCATACCCAGTTGGCCAAACACTAACCCTCCAAGCAATAGATTCGAGTGTCCGGAAAGTTGCACCTATGGAAGCCATAGTTAGTAGTATGAGCGCCCTGTCCCTACTTCTGCGAAACATGTCTGCAGTTGGGCATCTGAAATAGACTAGCCCCAGGGTCATCTCGCTGGTCCCGCCAACCCGTATGAGAATGTTTGCTCTCTTTCATGGTTTGATTTTGCTGGAAATGACTGGCTAACGGGGTATCGAGCACCGAGTTGGGCCTATGGGTGAGCCCCGGCATTGTTGCTGGTTTCCGTGGGTGAATACTTGCGCTCAATCATTCAAAACAGACACCTGAATGGTTAGGATATATTTCTTGAGCCCCTCTTGGATTCCCCTTCTTCTTCATGCGGTAAATCCATCAATACGTCACTCACCTTAGTTTCGGTTAGCCGTACAAGTAAATTATGCTGGTATCATACAGAAATTCGGAACCAAACATCAAAAAAGAAATCAGAGAAACAATATAACTTGCAAATAGAGAAACGAGCCAACCAAATCCGACGCTTTGGGCCCAAAAATCACAGACAGCACGGCGATTCTACTATCATACCGTATTCCGGTACTCCGTACCCGAGCACCAAGCATTCAAACACCTCCTGCTTCTATCTCGTTTCATCGCTAGACGCCAACCGGGAAAGGAAGTTAAGAGTATGGTGCTATGAACTGTTTCACAATTTGAGGATAAGCCTTTTGACATGCTCGGCGAATACCCCTTTGAAGCATCTGTCCCGGGGAGAATCACACAAAAATAGTGGGTATATTTTGTATTGGCGCCTACCGTAGTTACAAATGGATTTTTTACCCATACCGGTATTTTTTATTTTTTTTAACCCATCTTCTCGGGCACTTCCTGCGGGTGGGCAAAGGGTATTTTCTGACGGAGTATGGTCACACAGCTTGATTAGATAGCTGGGCGGGTATCGGGGGCTTTCCAATGCGCGGGGTGATTGATGATTACGTATCATTTGTCCGTCCTGCGGCGCTCACCTACCGCATATGCGTGAGGGGGGTCGCATAGCTACAAGTACGAGTAGAGTGTGTGTCCGGTACCCCCATAGCAGGCAAGCCCTTCCAGTCTGAATGGTTATGTTTTCAGCGGCCCCTACCGGTAGCTTTTGTGCGGTTAGCCATACCGGCAGTGCTAGAACCTCCGGATTCTGGAACAGGTCGTGCCTACATGGTGGACGTTTGTTCAGGGCTTCTTTGGGTGTTACAGGTGCGCCTATGGCGTTGGATATTTGAGTTGGAGAAACCGATGGGCGACTAATATACTTGTACCGGCATCGGGAATACTAACCAACCTGCGGCTGGATAGATTGGACCTTTGTCCCTGCTCGGGGAGGTCGGGGCACTTGAGTCCAGGTAGTGAGTTAGCCGATTCGCCAATAAAGTGTTCCCGCTCAAACAAAGGCTTTGGGTTTGGTCGGGAGCCCTCCACAGTATCACCTAGCGCCTGAGGGATCTTCACTTCTTGGGCACGGGATGAGCCTATCGCCAAGCTATCATAAATGGTGCTCTCCGTAGAGGCATTCAGCCAAAGGTTTGAAAACTCTTGATGCAAGTGCTTCTAGTCCAAGACCCTGGTGTGTGTAACGCCTTTCTTCATGCAAAACTTACTCGCGCGGGTCAACCCGAGGTGTGGCACTTGAAATCGCTTTTTCAGCTGGGGCTGAATGCCTATCGAGTCTCGTATTTATGATACTTGGACAGTCCACTGTCTCGGGGTGAGATCCTATCTCTGATGCCAGGGCTAAGCGAACTCTTGGCCAAGTGACAAGTAATAATTGGGAAATTAGAGATTGAGTAGAGACCACGGAGGTACTGTACAGCGCCTAAGTTTTGTAGGTTCCACAAGCGACGTTTGCTGCTCTTAGCCCCTGTGGAACATACAAAACTTAGGAGCTATACCTCCGTATGATAATTGTGATTTCACCTACAAAGATAACCCAATTCCATGTACCACTTCAGTTCCTCCTTTTTCCAGTAAACTCCCTTTTCTTCTTCTTCTACTTTTGTCCTTTTCTTCAAAATTGCTCTCTTTCAACATCAGAAACTCAGAATCAACTACTAATATAATCTTATCAATAGAGGTCTTGTTAAGGCCAATATTTGCTTTTTAAGTAGTATTAGATATGCTAAATTAGGCTCAGCATTGATTGTAGATTCCAATATCTTTTGTCTTGGATCTGTAATTTTTGTTGGCCTTCTAGAGTTGATAGCATTATGGGTACTTCTATCTCTATCTTAAGTTCTTTTAACTATATAATATACAGTTAACTTGGAGATATCTAAAGACTTGGAAACTTTACTACACCCCATATCTTGTGTATTTATACAGGGTATAAATTTCCCCATTTTGGCCTTCTCTGGCTCTTCAGCCATGTGGGGTACTAGTAGTCATTGTGGAGGGGTTTGTTGTAAAAAGGTATTGCAGCATTGCACCACAGGGGCCCAAAAACCTTGCGGACACGACTGTATTCTACTGCACTAGTACAGTACGAGTATAGTACCTCTCTGAACCCCAGCTACACAGCTACACAAGTACGATGCCTCTTCTGCAATACGATACGGCAGTCGGTCAACCCTTTTTACTACAATGAACCAACTGATCTAACTCTAGAACCTGTAATAAAATTCTATGTTCCTATAGTAAGTTCCCCTGCTTAACTTACCCACGGATTAACACACTGCCTAAATATCGAACGCTCAATTTTTCGAAGTTCAAGCCAATACAATATCTCTAACGAACGCGCATCCACCTTCCAACAACCCTCGAAACCATTCACCAAAACCAGTTCGGCTGCTAGCAGAACGGCTACAAGTCGTGCCCGGGAATGCCCGGGATAAATAATGACCCCCGAGTGATGCATGGTGAATCCGTCATCCTGTCGAGAAGCATATAATGTCGCGTTGCTCGTCCCCAACCTTTCTTCGCCGGTGGGCCCTGAGATACTGCCGGACACGCTAATGCGATGGGTCTGTCTCTCAAAACTGGTGCGTACGATGTGCTATTAGCTTAGATCGGATACTGAGTGTTGACATGGAATTTCCGGAGGGTTGAAGAAGATGCATGGTAGAGGCACTCACTTCACTGAACAGTTTCCTGTGACGGTAGGCAGAGCGCAGAGCAAGCAATTAGGATGCATTACTGGAACTGAATGGCCTTGCCTTGTCTTGCCCTCCGTCTTGCCTAGCCCAACCTGGCCTTTCACATCTGCAAGATGCATCGATGCCTAGATGCAGCCTCCACCTACCCCCCCCCCATTCTTTCTCTCTTCCTGTTTCCATCTGCCTCCGGCACGACACAGACCCCGCACAAACTGCATCTTGTTTGGCGAGTTTAGAGAGAACGCCCTCGCTGTTGGCACGGCTAACTTGAGCATCGGAATCAGCTCCCGAGATATCGTAACATGCAGCTTTAGTCCAAATCAATTGGGAACGATAGCTCGATTTATTGCTAGTATAACGTATTCTATGAGTTTTCCCAGTCGAGATGTCCTGCTTGGTGCGGCCGACGCATTAATTAGACCCTGTGCCTTGTCGGGTTCTAAAATATTTTTTTTCACTTTAGGACGCTCAAGTTAAATTTAATGTTCCCCGCGAGACAGTATTACGCCGCTGAGCCCGGTGATTATACACCACAAACCGAACACCCCATATAGTGCATGTAGGCTACAACCTATAGATTGGATTATTTCCTGTTGGTATCGGTCACACGGATACGGTTTCTATAAATTGCGCCTACAGATCAGGTGGAGAGTTTGTTAATCCCTTCACTAAACCCCCCATTTTTCGTACGATACTTAGGGTTATTTATACCGGTATACTGTTGGTTCTGGAATAGCTGTCCGTTGTGCTACCCGAGATCATGATAATATCTCAAACCTATCAAGACCTACACACTCAACACGGTCGCTATCCCGGAAGTTCAGGAGCCCTACTTTACAAGAACAAACATGTTGGTACTGTGCATACTAATAGCATGGGGTTATTTTATCCTCTTCATTCGACGGTCGGTTGCTACATTAGCACTCAGTTGCGCAACTACTTGTGCATGCGGAAAAGATGTAACCTAAAACGTCACTTTTTTAGTCAGTAACTTGGTTTGCATCCGTACAGACAGGAGTCCTTCCTTCACGCGCTATCACTCATGCAGCGCTTCCAAGAATGGGGGAAAAAGAAAGCACAGGGAAACAGTATTGTAAAAAGGAGATACCATATGCACCGAAGCGCATCCCAACCCACCCCCACAGGTCACTTCCCTCCCGCGCCCCCTCCGTCGGGTTCTGTTTTGAAGCCACTGATTGCGTGCGGAAGATACACGAGTATCTCCGCCATTGGACCGATTTCATGCGTGAGATTTCCTCAATCGCTGCAACTCTCCATCCCAATGGGGTGTCCCATGCACTTGGGGAGGCCAGGGTATGCAGTATCATACTGGTTAGATGTGATAGGAAGGGATACCGTACGCTGGAAACGCATGACTTGGGGTGTGGGGACGGTGTTTATTTTAACCCTGGCCCTGTCGTTTTATCTACCAACACCAACCAGGGAGAGAAGGAACCTTGCAGTTTCTCATTCTCCTCCAGTTTGGTTGCGCTGGGATACTTGTAGACTGGACTGGTGTGACACAGGTACAGTATTACTCGAGTGCCGGTACTTGAATTATTGAGCACACGGTTGCTCGAGTATCAGTAATCCTACTCGCTTGTTCCCCACCCACCGAGAGGGTTTACATCAAGATGAGAAGAGGAGAGAGCCAAGAATATTCGTCCGCCTTGATTGGCTACCGTGTCATAGTGTCTGGCCAGCTTCCTTTCTTCCCCTTTACCCCTCCCAACCTTTCCTCCAAGAGGTCGCGAGCACGAGGTCTGTGTGTATACCGGTACCGTACAAGTACAGTACTCGTACAGTGCTACAGTGCAGTACTGTACTCGTACACTACAGTTCGCTACCGTACAGTACAGGCCCCAGGCATGTACTCGAGTACTTGTAGAACCCGAACATTTGAGTCTGAATTTATTATGGGCGCTCAGATGTGCACAGACAATTTGGCATACAAATCTTTACCCCCTGTGTTCGGGTTCTACATGCCGGTGACTTGTACGCTCTCCTTTTCTGCCGCATCTGGTATTAGTCAACGGTGCCTTACCACTGCTGTGTCGCATCGTCGTGCTCTCCCGGTAATACATTACATTTCGACAAGCCCCTAAACCCCCGGCTAAAAAAGCGAGGTGGAGGTTAACAGTGTCTTCCCTTTCCCCCTGAAGAAGAGTATCATACTGTACCGGTAGTCCCTTTGAGGGTTTCTCTCCCCGAGTCGGCATGACCGAGCCCACCGAGTTCAGAAGCAAACGGTCACAGCAGAACTGAAAGGGGGGAGGGTATGGAAAGGGTTTGAGACGGAGGATGTTGTACCGTATTTACTCAGTTTATCCAGACGGTCGCCAAGATGATTTTTACGGATCACACAATAATGGCGCAAGCTCTTGACCTATTTTGGCTGTGTTTGTGATTATTCAGCAGTAAGACTAGGCTATATTGGGAGGGAATTCTAACCTTACCTTCTCTTCCACAATCACATGCCAAGTCACATTCTGTGCAACTCCAACCTCTCTCACCATGCCAGTCACTCTCCAGTGAATACTGGTAGTGAGTCTTCTTCTTATTATCCTTGTTATCTTCTCGCCTCAGATAATCACAGCCCACCCAGCCCTCCACCAATTAACTTTTAGTATGGTGAATATTCAGAGGCTTGAGAACCATCCAATCTTTGGTGATAGCAACCCATAAAATATAACTCGGTATGGCCTTAAACCAAAGGCTCTGCTTAAGTAAACCTATTAGTCAAGAGGTCTAATTAAGCAGGTTTGCCACTCTCATTGCAAGAGGGAAAAAGTCTGGAATTTTGATTATTTAAATAGGGCCACCATACTTATAGCTGAGAAAAAAATATGAAGTCCTAATGTTTTTAACATATTATCATATACCGATCAACCCACGTAGTAAGACAACAGAGTACTATCAACCAAGCTATGGTAAGATGGTATAATATTTTAAAATTCCAAAGACTACTATACATTATTGGTGGCAGGAGTACGAAAAAATTGTCTCACAATGTGGTAAGACATATTGAGCAGAAAATACTAGCTAGATTTGACAGTAGTCATGGATAGAGGAAGAGCTCAATAAAGAGTTTGTTACACAATAGCGAGCAGGCAGAGTTTTAGGTCATGGATGGTTTCGACAGACTGCCCATCGACTTTTTTGTAAGCACTATAGAGGAGACAATGAAGTGCTCTTTGTATTTTCAAATAGCTGGTTTTTGCGGTTTCAGAAATGTTGCAGGATTTCCTCTTGTGCTATTACAATGACTATATCATGCCTACCTGATGAATAGTACCAACTTGTTATTAATTGGCTATGATTTAATCCACCGAATTCACAATCCTACAACTTCCTGGAGCATAAGTATCTTATAATAGATATTGGATACTTTCCTGCTCCTCGAATTCTCAACCTTAATGAAACCCCTATCCTCTTTAAATATCTAGATGGAATGACATGTAACTTTGTGGATAGTAAGACTATGGCTGATAAAACAGACTATAGCAGCTGGGATAAATGCCAGGCAATACTGGTTCTATATATCTTCTCTGATAGAATTCCCTATATTAAACTAAAGCTTATCTTTTATGGCAAGATTGGTGACAATATTCAGAGACTAGAGGGGCATCTTTGAAATCCTGATATTACTGTAAAGTTTAACCCAATAGCGTATAACAATGAAGACCTTTTTATACAGTTCCTCAATCAGGAGCATTCCCTGCTTTGAATGTTAAGCCTCTAATAGCTCCAAACCCTCAAGTCCTGAGAGAATGTAGTCTACTTGTCATGAATGTTGCATCTTTTCACAAGATCCTGGCTGTACTCTCAAAACTCAAAGAAACTAGAGTTATTACCTCCCTCATTCTCAGAAGTTGCATTGGTTTTCTCCAAGCTCTAGATACAGCAGTCAACAAGCCATTTAAGTAGTATTTTTAGGACTTCACCAAGCAGTATATGGATAAGCAAGTTGATATTAAAACTTGGTCTGTCAGCAATAAATAAGTTATAGTTACTTATATAGTAGCACAAGTATAGTATGTATTTTGCTTGGAAAAGTGCCTGCTTGTGCAAAGGTTATTTCTGGATGTTGGCCTTACTCTCCCTATTGACAGGAGTAAGGATCATAAGCTTAAGATTTAGGGATTTGATAGGATTGGAGTGGGGGACTAGTAGTATAAATTAGCAGTCCTAGCCTACTACTAGGAGGGGTAAGATTACCAAACTTTTTCACTACTTGAAGGAGAACAGGATGGCTATACCAGTGATAGCAACCATAATGAGTAGAAGAAGTTGGAATCTCAATTCCTTGAATTCTTCTGGTCATGCAAGAAATATTACTACACATTGCTTACAACAGACTATCTTCAATTTGAGTCTGGTAGAAGCATTTTGGCTATCTCAGACCAGCTCAACAATCTTTCTCCTTATTTCCAGTACTCTTAAGCCTTGTAGTATAGACATTACAGACATTACAGAGTATCTCTGTCTGATATTGTATGCTGGTAGTACTACTTCTTGGCAATCATCTGGATAAACTGAGTAAATACGGTACTAGAGAAAGGCTTGTGCTATCTCTTGCATGTGGGCAGTTGGAGCTATAAGAAAGTGTATTATACTATACCAGTGCTCAAGTCCTATTTCCCATGCATTGGACAAGGTCTATTAGGAGTGTGGTAAAGTAAGGGTGTTACGATTTTTGAAAAGGTATTTTTGTTGCCTTGGTTGGTACTTGTACTTGTAGAGTATAGTGAGGGGTTTGGTTCTTTCAGGAGAAGCACAGTACCAGTATTATCACAGCTCTGCAAGGGGGAAAATATCATCCAAACTCCAGAGGTTACCACAGTATGGTATGCACACAGAGTAACTTGTCCTGGGTAGCTTGTCCCAAGTAAAAAAGAGGCCTATCTGAAGCAAGTGTATCAAAATGTTGGCACTCAGATACAGTACGGTATAATACTACTGGTATACCTCTTTATCCCTGGTTTCAGGTATTATACAAGTGGGTGGAGTGTGGTACTGTACTAGTACTATACCTGTACCTAGAGTTCGTTACGGGGCATCCAGGGCCCCGAAAAACACGGGCCCCTGGCCCCGCTCACCGGCCCGGGACGGGGCGTTTTTCCAAGCTTTCCCCGCCCTATTACCCGCCAGGGGCCCCGCCCCGCCCATGCCCCAGACAGGCCCCTGTTGAATTTGGGTGGCAAGAAATGGGGTCCCGTCTAGGGAAAGACCGGGGTCGGGCCCTGGACGAGGGCGGGGCGGAGAGGACCAACAAAATAGCCCCACAGGCCCATGTAATGGCGGGGTCCCTGAGGGCAAAACCCGCCCCGCCCCGCCCCACCTCATAACGAACACTACCTATACCTGAGTATGATACAAGGGGGTAGAAGGAAGTGGTGCAACATGATTGCAATTGCTTCCTACACAATTGCACCTCCACTACTAAGCCCCTTACCATGATACTGACGGAGTCACTCACAGTGCCTTTAAACACCTCCAGAAAGGCAATATGCAGATAAAAAGAACCCAGAGCAGTTAGCATAAGTAGTTTAATCAAAAATATATGTACATAGAGTTAAGTTAGTAATAAAATAAAACTATTTAGTGGTTAATACACAAAATATCAAGTGACTGTAATTATTGACAAAGAAGATGCAATACTTCAAGCAAGAAACTACACAGGACTAGATAACTATTATTGCTCTTCAAGAGATAGCAGAATAGTCTTTCTGAAAGATTACTTCTAAGTTAGAGAAAAAGATAGGCCTCAAAGTTTATCACGGTACCTGTACCCATGTTATGGCCACCTGACTAGAGTACAATAGCATTGGATCTTTGGTTGCACATATAGGGGCATGTGTTGGGCAGTTACCAAGAAGTTAGAGGGGTTGCTTAGTTGAGACTCTGCATAATAGAATCTTATAGAAACTAATGGAAGATTGTAGCTGCATATGAAGAAGGGGTTGGGGGTGTTGGAATTCATCAGTGCAGGAGTTTCCTTTATTATATAATGAAGTGTACCACTTGATAGTTTACTCTCCTTATATAACCTGGTAATTTCCAGCCTATGCTTGTACAGTACTTAGAAATTGTATCTGGATCTTTTCTTCATATTACCGGAACCCATGAACCCTGACCCTGAATCCTGGATCCCTGTCTCTGATCCCCCCCAAGTCTTGATACAAATATATCTTATTTGTATATTAGTACCTGTTTCTTGTTCCGTCTACTATAGTATGCCTTGAACTATCTGCCCCTTGGCTTTATACAGACTCTACCTATTACAGCCTGCAACTACTAACCCTACTGGGAAACAGGTAGTTCTTTCAACTATCACCAGACAGAAAGACCTTCAATCTTTCAAGAGTCAGATCTGCTTGATCTGAAGCCTTTCATTAAAGAAAATAAAAGAAATTGAAGACTATCTTGAGAGAATATTAAAAAAGAGAAGAGATTAAAGGCATCAGCTAGAAAAATTTGGAAGGTAGCTAAGAGTATTAATTTAAATAAAAGGAAATCTCACAAGAAGTAAGTATTCTATTAAAGATTTAAGTTTTTACAATACTAAAAAACATTTTAGATAGGGATTGTGTTCTAAAAATATACCAATTAGATTTGGTTGATGTATGAGAAAAAGAGCTTAGAAACTAAGAGAGTGGTTCAGATTTATGTAGATAGATGAAACTTTCTTCTCTATAGCTGGATTTGGGCAGAGAGAATTGGTAATAAGAGAGTCCTCCAAGGAGTATGATCAGGATTGCCTGGATGAGATCTAAGAGTCAGAATGAGATACAGTTATAGTATGGGGAGCCTTTTGTAGGGATTTGAGATCAAAGTTAGTGGTAGTACTAGGAAAGATTAAAGTAAATTCATATGAGTATACTAAGTATATACTGGATCCAGTTTTAATCCCTTTCTGGTATGAGTGTTGTGGGAGATTTGGTTAGACTAGAGTTGTGGAAAATAGGGTATCAGGACATAAAAGATAGGTTTTATCTTCTTTCTTATATCTTAAAATTATTTTATTTTCTGTTTTTTTATTATAAAAGTACTTACTTAAGAATATAAGCTAACTATTAATTTAATTACAGATTTTCTACAAAGTGTAGAAAGAAAAATAAGGTAGATATATTGCTTGGATCACTATACTAACAGTTATCAGACCTGAACCTAATTGAAAATATCTGGGGAGATATGGAGACTTACTTAGAGAGAAGGTATGGAACAGTTGAAACCAGAGAAGAGCTAATCAGAGCTGTGGAGAAAGCATGGAAAGCTATTCCTGATAGAAGATTTATGGATCTTTGCAGAAATATGCCAAAGCGGGTCAGAGAGGTTATTAAAAGAAAAGGGCACCAAACTCATTATTGATTTCTGATTTCCTTTTTGTTTTGCTTTGAGGGAATTCTAATGATGATTTTATTTTATCTCCTTTACTTATTTTATTTATTAAATGTTGTTGAGGAAAGAGGTAGTACTATATGTTGTTGGTGTTGTTGACGCATGGGAATTTGTGTTGTACAAGCATCGCATTACTTTTTTCCACCCCCTGTACTTCTCGCCCGTGACAAGGACTGTGCCGGCGCTGCGCTGGTGGTACTCGCGCTGTATGGGGGTTGCATTAATCGTTGCAGCGAACCTGTTTCGCAGGGAACGGTTAAGCTAACCCTGGGAGGGCTTCTACGCTCCCTCCGTGCACGCTACAGAACTGGTACAGGTATCATACTCCTCCTAACTTCTTGGATTGGTCCTATTCAGTCGAATGCCATACCGGTACAGTACTCCGTCCGTTAATGACAGGTGGGATTAGGGAAAGGAATACCGGTAATTGACATTGATCCGGGCTACGGTGCCGTATCGTACTGTACCCTAACCTGGTTGGAATGACCGCTCTCGGGCACAGTACGGTACGAGTAGAAGAAACCTCCTTCAGGCCACCGGATTATCATAGGTAAACTCTTTCCCCTGTCAACTATTGAAACCGGATTGGTATCAACTACTACAACAACAACAACCTCCTTCTCCCTCGGGTGGGAAGGAAGAGAGCTGTTATCCCTTCGTGTTTTGCGGGCATCCTCCTCCAGAAGGGTGCAAAGCTCCAGCAAGCCGCGTTTCCAAGATCCTCTGTGTATCATACTGCACAGCACTCAATAGGATCCGTAAACTAAGAACCTGAAGCATACACGTACCCTCTGATGTTCTGTCGTTTTAATGGTGAGCACTCCCCTGCCTGCGGAGATTGCTAGAGTGCAGCTTTACACGAGTAATCGAGGTGCTCATGCATGAAATAACGGGGCTGGGGGAGGAGTAGCGTATGCTATTGCAAAAGATCAAAGCGTGGATCTATCTGTACGAGTCAGGAGTGGTGGTGGTGGTGGATACCTGGGCAAAAATGTATTATAATATAGACTATATTCAGAAATTCGTGATGACTTCAAAATAGTGGCTGCCCCCGCCTTCTCTTCCGCTCTTCTTTCCCTTCTTCAGCTTGAAGCTCATTCACGAACTCTTACACCAATAGTTTTTCCCCTGGCTAGTTTCCCTTTTCTCTTTTCCCCCTTCTCCTTCTCGCGTCTTCGCATTTGCATTGGTTGGTGGAGTTGTTGGTTTTTCCATTTCTCTCTTTTTCCAATATCGCTCTGGAAGCGTTCGGTTATCCACAACAAACACCACAGTAATCCTTTTTCTATTTTTTTCAATCCCTGCCTTGCAGCCAATTTCTCCTCAGTCTCCCGCTCTCTCCGAGGCACAGTCACCATTCAGAAATCAATCCACCGATACCCCACAATCAATTCCAATCAAAGGCACTGTTAGTCTATCCCCCGGATAACTTTTGTTGTCATAGTTTGGATTTTGTTGTTGTAAGCGCCCACCTTTTCTTTTTTTCTATTCTTCCTTTTTTCACTCCACGACCTTTCCCTCCTTTCCTGCACTTTGGGAGCTAGGTACGGTAGCAGAGTCCAGCGATGCCCGTTAATGTTACCTGCTGTATGGTGTCGCCCAAGCTCCCTGCATGGCTTGAGGAGTGCAGATGAGGACAATGTCCCCTCCCTCCTGAAATCGTAAACTTGGTCGGGGCAGAAGAGCTCACTGGCGATCTGAAGGATCAGTTGGCCATATATTCCTTTCTGGTCCAGTTCCTTTTTTGATTTTTTTATACGCCCTCTATTTCCGCTGACCCCGCGGCACAGTACCTCCGATCTCGGCCCATCGATAATAAGGTGAGTGATGGTCACTTTGAATTCCTCTATTTCGGAGGAAATAGGGCTGTATTTGTTCAATTGAGGTTGACCCGACAGATCTCTGTAGTACTGGGACTTTGGAAGCCTGCCGCGGAGAAGTGTTTCTTTTTTTTTTTTCATCTATCCGACTTAATTGTAATTTTACGACCCGATAGAGCCTAAGTCCGAAAAGCTCCCCGATCTCAGCGTTTTTTCCCTTCTTCCTCATACTTTCGGTATCCCTACGACACAATAGTCTTGTTACGGCAGTTCTCCTGCACACCAGGGAAATCCGTTGTTCCGTCAAATTCCCAATAGTCATCGGCCAGGTTCTCAATTTATTGGTCGAACCCGCTGCCGCAGCGGTCGACTCTGGATCCATATATTCCAAACCTTCAGGTCCCTGCATCTGCATTTACGTTACAGCAAGTACCCGTCAGATCCTACCAGATTGCTCAGGTGGTTTTGCCGAATACCCGGATCCGCTTTGAGCATTAACTTGCTGGAATAAGAAATCTTGCGAGGAAAAATCGGAGCTGGAGAAAAAATTGGGAGGAAAAGAAAAAAACAGATAGAGAGAGAGAGAGAGAGAGGTATACCAAAGCAAAAGAGCAAGTTGGAAAGGTGTTCTGTCCGCACAAAAAAAGCATAAATTATATTTCACAAACAATATCATCAATCATGTTTTCAACTGCCCCGGGCGCACCGGCGCCATATTTGAAGAATGCGGAGGAAGAGATGACGGTGGCGGTGGGAAACGCCGTCAGCGGTGCTTGCACAACGAATCCTGACACCACTTCCATAACTACTTCCACTCTTACTTCGGCTTCACAAACCTCCTCTCCTCCACCCTCCGCAACCTCCGCAACTAATAATCCTGTATCCAATCCAATCTTAAAAGCTCCCGCCTTCCACCTTGCCGATGACCTTCCTGCCCCGGGTTCCCCAAAGCAACCTAAACAACCACAATCGCCCTCGAAGTCCTCGTTCTTCCTCAAGTCACCTACCTCGTTTAGCACTCA
Organism: Tuber magnatum; assembly: GCA_003182015.1. Taxonomy (NCBI): domain Eukaryota; kingdom Fungi; phylum Ascomycota; class Pezizomycetes; order Pezizales; family Tuberaceae; genus Tuber; species Tuber magnatum. The sequence goes on along the minus strand of PYWC01000016.1, from coordinate 928,460 downwards.
CAGAGACTCCATCCTGTCGGTCGGTAGCGTTCCCCGCCAGACTCTACTCAAAGCGTTAGCTTCTCGACACCTGTCGTTGGATCCAGCCACGCTTACAGCGAGCCTCGACGACGTGATGACTTCTCCCTATCCAAAATCCGCCAGCTACTCGTCGCTACCTAATGAGGAGGGAAACTTTACCGAGTATCACGACGCATTGGAGTCCATCGGAAGCGTTCCCAACACCGCGAAGCTCCTGCCAGCGCTCCAGTCGCCCTGTTTCTACCATCAGCGCTTTGACAATGCTATCAATGTCGATCGCGTTCTTGAAGAAATCGCCGGCGATGAGTACACCTCGCATTCCCGCCTTGTCCAGACCGCATTGGGTGTCCGTGAGGTTGCTCGCCAATTGCAGCGACACAATTGCAAGATGAACGTCAAAAATATCATGATTGTCACCAAGGCTCGGGATAATCAGCTTGTCAATCTCACCCGGGAGTTGGCTCACTGGATCATGAAAACCCCCCGCTACGGAAGCAAACTTGGTGTCAACGTGTACGTTGACAAGAAACTGAAGGAGTCAAGACGATTTGATGCTGCTGGCTTGCTAAAGGAGGAACCCAAGTTTAAAGACATGTTGGGATACTGGACTCCTGATCTCTGCTGGAGTAATCCCGAGACTTTTGATCTTGTCCTGACCCTTGGTGGTGATGGAACTGTCTTGTTTACCTCTTGGCTATTCCAGCGTGTTGTTCCACCGATCCTTAGCTTCTCGTTGGGCTCTTTGGGATTTTTGACAAACTTCCAGTTCGAGTCTTACAAAGAACATCTGAATAAGGTCTTGGCCGAGGGTATGAGGGTGAACATGAGGATGCGATTCACTTGCACTGTCTATAGAGATGAGGGAGACGGACAAATGTCGGAGGGCGATCAATTCGAGGTTCTTAATGAGCTTGTCATCGACCGTGGCCCATCCCCGTATGTCTCCAACTTGGAGCTGTACGGAGACGACGACCTTTTGACCGTCGTTCAGGCTGACGGTTGCATATTCTCTACTCCTACTGGCATGTTTGATCAACTCTACCGCTTATTAACCAAGGCTAACATATCCCAGGCTCAACCGCATACTCCCTCTCTGCCGGCGGTTCCCTTGTCCACCCAGATATCCCTGCCATCCTGTTGACCCCTATCTGCCCACATACCTTGTCATTCCGTCCCATGCTCCTCAATGACTCCATGCTTCTCCGTGTATCCGTTCCTAAGTCTTCCCGCGCTACTGCCTGGTGTGCATTTGACGGTAAGGGACGTATTGAGCTGAAGCAAGGCGATCATGTCACGATCGCAGCCTCGCAGTACCCCTTCCCAACGGTCCTCAGCGCTCCAAACGAGTGGATTGACTCTGTCTCGCGCACTCTCCGTTGGAACACTCGCGCCGCACAACAGAAAGCCTGGGAAGGTGATAGCACGTCAAGCGACGGGCCCAACCCTGTCGAAGAGTGGGATATCGACACTGATAGTGGTGTGTACGATTCCGGCAGTGATGAGACAGGGAAGAGTAGTCCGCTTAGGCGTCAGATGAGTCTCTTGAACTTTGCCTAGGCTTTGTAGAATAATGGGCACGGTTTGGCTGCGGTCTCCTTTAATTCGCTCTTTTTCTTAATGGGTCAATAGAGATGGGCGTTGAGGATTTTTCTCTAGCATTCTTGTTTTAGGTTTTATTGGCACGTTTTTGTTTTTTTGTTTGGAGCCTTGGGTTCTTGGGTAAATAGGTAGTAACAGACAGGTGGATTGATTGGGTACTGTGAGCACTAGATGGATCTATAACATGAACGAAAATTTTCTTTCCCTCCCCTTCTCTTCAGATTCTTCAATGTATATACAATGCGCTACCAGATGGTGCCCTAACATTCATTCTTTGCCACCGTTCTCGATTTTTTTCTATCATAGATGTGAACGAATACACTAGAGGTTCAATCTCAAATACATACCACTTTGTGCTGTTGTATCATAATATACTGTAGACTACCCAAGAAAATCCCATCTCTCTTGAAACCACGAGCACTAGCTAAACAGCTAACCAACCGAGTGATCCCCAATGACCTCCACCCAAAATCTCTTGTACAAAATCACATATCTCATTACTAGTATCTGGAGCACTCCCTCCTTCCGAAGCCGCTGGGTTGGACCGGTTACTCTTGCAAAAAAAAAAAATTTAAACAAGTATCGGATACAGTACGGCCCTCTCAGCCTTTGTACAGCCCTAGCCTGGCGGAAGGGGAATGTAAAACACGCCCTAGATCGGTGTCACTGCTCAGTTTTCTCCCGGCGATGATATGGAGTTGTGGGAGTGTGTAAGCGCTAGATGTGGGATACACAGGACAGTGAGGGACGCTGAGGGGGTGCATAGTGTGTGTGTGTGTGTGTGTAGGAAGGGGGGGCGAACCGTTGGTCGCGATGTCCCCGAGTAGCCGGTGGGAGAGAAAAGAGTTGTAGGATTCTTTCCACAACACGATTTAAAATCCTACGAAATGCGGTATGTATATTTTGTGGTGGTTAGTAGGTTACCTGATTGTTGGAATTTTCGAGCCTTACAGAGTGATGTCTAGACGCAGTGAAATGTAGGGCTTAGAGATTTTTGCTCTGCAATGAGGATATCCCCATTGCCAAGTAGGTTACTTTCTCGGTATGCTGGCATGCTGAACAAGAAAAATTAGCTTATACCAATTAGCAAGTAAAAAGTTGTATGTCCATGGGGGAGATCTTTTAATTGTGGTTTAATCCTAGGTTTTAGGCGTGCACTTGAGGGATTGATATTCCATAAGTTGGGTCTCCTCCTCCCACTCCCCTACCTGTCTTTCTATCACCACACCGGCAACTCCTCCTTCTCCCACTCAACAGCTCTCATCTAGTGCATCACACATTCCAACTCTAATTCACTATTGTAGATTCCGGAAGTGGAGCTTTACGGCGGGTAGCAAGTAAAGTTACCGTACGCTACACTATAACAAACCGAATGTGATGGGGGGCGGGGTGGGTTTTCCCATTAATCACGCAAGCCTTCATAGGCACGTTTTCGCCGACGCCAGATATTACTTGCTAGTCACTTGCCCTCCAGGATGGGCATAACTTTACTCCTCCAGAGGGGCATCCTACCAGGAAAGCTACATACTTGGCAGAGTGAAAAACCTTCCCAGTCGGACAGAACATATGTGTTGTTTTTAATTGAACTGCTTTCATCACATACTTTCTCCCCAATGTTTAAGGTGTGGGTTTGGGTATTCATGTTTTTTTCATCTTGCTCTTATGATATAATTGATTCCTATGATATAATCAAGGAACAATATCATGAACTACCATATATATACTAGGGTGAAAATAATAATAATAATAATCCAAATCCACATACCGGTTGGATAAGTATTAGTTCCTGTAATAATATTTTGTAAAATGTCTAGCTGATTGTGAGAATATTTGTATCTAAGTCACTTGCACTTGTGATAGTGGAGTAGACCTGGTGAACAAGATATATCTTTAAGACTCATAGATTAATCCAAGCTTGCGTGTTCTTCTAACTGAAAGGAAAGATACACCCCTATTTATACCCTTCTATGGTTACATGAACACTGACTCATACCAAGGAAATCTATCTAACCTGCTAGAATCTTCTAGCATAACAATAGGTCATGTGGCTGTGTCACATGACCGACACAGTCACACCACCATACAGGAATGAGATACCGTATTTTGAACACTTCCCCTACGGTTCCATTCCCAGCCTATTAGAAAACCCTTCAAACGTCATCTTAACTAATCCCTTTGTACATATATCTGCCAAATTGTCCTCCGTTCCAACTGCTATCACATCTATCTTCCCTGCTTCCCGTAGCTCTCTAGTGTAGTGGTGCTGAACGTCGATATGTTTCGTTCGGTCGGAAACACCCGTGTTTTCAGTAAGCTTGATGGCTGCTGTGTTGTCATAGTATAGGATCGGTATAGTCTCAATTCCCATATGTGACATTCCCTAGCTAAGCCAGATGCTCTGTCTAGCGGCGAATGCGAGTGCGACATATTCGGCTTCTATTGTAGATGTTTCTACAGTTTTTGTTTCTTTGATCGCCATATTACGGTACTTCCGTAAACTTGTACGATCAGACCGGTAAATGATTTTCTGTCTTCGACATTTGGGGTGAATGAAGCATCAGTAAAGAGCTTCAATGGTTGTTCCTTGTTGTCTCGGTTGTATCGTAATCCCTTGGTCTTGGTTCCTTTTAGATACCTAAGTACCCTTTTTGCGGCGGTAAGATGTGTGGTTGTAGGCTTAGAGGAGAATTGGCTGAGGAAAGCAGTAGCATGTGCGATGTCAGGTCTTGTAGCGACAGTGGCATACATCAGCGATCCAATGATGGACTGGTATTGTCGTTGATCACATAGTTGATCATCGTCCTTTGCTTTCATAAGTGTAGTATGGACTTCGATAGGAGTGGTGACTGGTTTGGCTTCGCTTAGGTCGAATCGTTCGAGGATCACAGTGATATACCGTTCCTGGTAGATTTTGAGATTGTCATTCGAGATTTCGATCTGCATGCCTAACAGTAGTGATGCTTGTCCAGAGTCCTTACATTGAAAATGGGATTGTATTTTTTCTATACATGTATCGACTAGTGAGGATTTTCCAGCTATTAGAATATTGTCAACGTAAATGCAACAAAAGAGGTTTTTTGCTACTAGTATACATTGGTCGAAGTCTGTAACTTTAAGGTTCATGGTTTCGAGGGTTTTGGTTAGTCGTTGGTACCATAGTCTTGGGGATTGCTTAAGTCCGTAAATGGCTTTCTTAAGCTTCCAGACCTTGCCTGGTTCGTGATACCCTTCCGGGAGCTCCAGGTAGGTTTCCATGTCTATGTTGTCATATAGGAAGGTGCTCTTGATGTCGATCTGTCGGAACTTATAACCACGTTTGACAGCTACTGCCAGTAGGAGTTTTAGAGATTCTAACCGAGCAACCGGGGCATAAACTTCTTCATAGTCTTCGCCTGGGGCTTGGTTGAAACCTTTTGCGCAGTATCGTGCTTTCTGACGTTCAATGGTGCCATCTTTTTTGACTTTGGCCTTAAAAACCCATCGTCCTGTTAATACCTTTTTTCCACTT
>PYWC01000016.1:891442-909765 GCA_003182015.1 Tuber magnatum | reverse complement strand
CTCTTGATCCTGACACAGCACGTAATCCCCACGCATTGCCAATTCTCCGGGACCATCAGAGGGAAGCTGAACAATATGAAGTCTTGAGCCAGGCTTGTTGTGCGGCTTACCTTTCCACGTCCACCTCCCCAGCTCCCACGTTTCCCACATTCCCACCCCCCTTCCCTGTAGATTGGCACGCTACAGTATCCAGAGCCTTTTTTTCTTTAATTTTCTACCCTTCCCTCCGGATATAGTGCGGTACGGTGCTGTACCTGTACTGTACTGTACTCGAGTACATTTCCAAACCGGAGCTACGGAACACTGCATCACCATACCGGTATATCATCTGGGACAACGCAGCCTTGCCTTGAACTATTTTTTTTGTATTTTTTTTATTATTAAAAAAAAAAAAAGGAGGGAGAGTCGCCTGCATAAAGTATTCTTATATTTTTGACGGCGTGGGAGGGAAAGGTGGCCTTCGATTCCTTTTAATCTCATCTTTGCTCTTATTATTCTGCCTCTTCAACTCATATCCCGCGGGAGCGAATACTTCATGTCAACTTGTGACTCAACGACGGGCTCTCCGGCTCGGATTCGACGTCTATTGGTGACTCGCTTCTCATTGGGATAGACTCTCTTCCCCTCTCGGACGGCAGCCGGAGGTCAGGTGGGGCCAACAACGGCGATCTTTCCAGTGCTCGACCTTCCATATTTTTCACCGTGCGGTATATCATCCAGCGATTCTCCCGCTCAGAGTCGGTCTCGCGGGACTTGGAGGGGGGAAGGAAGAAAAAGGGAAATTTTTTTAAAAAAAATATATTTCAAGAGGAGGGGGGGGGGGTTCCAGTTTGGGACCACAAAAAAAAAACGTTTTGGAAACTACCGTTATAAGTGCTGTGTTTGGAAAGGGCTGATTGATACGAGAACTTCCAGAGGCATTCTTGCATTCTCGCATAAGTGTATGTTCCACCGGACCCGCCGCATAAGGGGTTTTTTTTTTTCATTACTGAGCCGTACGGTACTACTATATAGAAACAAACGCCTTTCCAACAACCTTAATTCTTTTTCCTATTCCTGAAAGAACGGGGTGGTGGGCGCATCGGTCAGTATCATGCTGCCTGATGCGTCCTTACTATCATTGCAACATAATCGCCCTCGCAACAACAACTACCACACCAGTGCTGGCTCATTCTCTGCCGCTGACGCCTGCGGCGGGGGTAAAGTGCTGGGTCCCATGGGCAACAACTACAACATGGAGGGTCACTTGCGGAAATATTCTTCCTCCTCCTCGATTTCCTTGCCTTACACCTATCCATCCAGTGACCATGTAGGCCATGGGCGCCGAGGAACCAACAACGGGAGTAGCAGTAGTAGTAGGAGGAGGGGTGGGGAAGATGGTGGAGTCAAAGGCGTTGAAATCTCATTGCAGTTCGACTTGAAACATTCCAACACGCCAGGCATTAGTCGGCCTCGTGCCCCAGGCCTGAGAATTACGATTCCGGGGATGGAGGAGAGAGGTCGAGATGGAAGTGGGGGAGGCAGTATAATATCTTCGGTTTTGCCTTCGTACTCTTCATTCAGCTCGTCGAGTGTATCGTTGGATAGATCCTCTGAACGTACTCTCACCGCCTCGGAATATCACACTGATAATATCAAGCCGAAGAAGGTTGAATCTTGTGTTCCAATGCATTCACTCAACAAGATAATTTTGAGGCAGAAGAAGTCCGTCTCGGACTACCTCTCGGGGATGAAGCCCGTCTCGGACTACCTCTCGGGGGTGAAGTCTAGCCTCAAGGCCTTCCTCGGAGCAAAGAGCAGTCGTGATGAGGAGAGTCTGCAGAAGATTTGCTACTCTCTCGTCAATCTGCCCGAGGAGGAGATTTCTTCCAGACGGGCTACCCGCTCTGAGAACTTGGGTTGCACAGTCTTCAAGAGACAGTCCCTCACGCTCTTTGTAAAGGCTTTGAGAAATAGGCAGTTCGAATTGATGCTCCCCTCTGTTCCAGAGACCATGTCATCTAGGGATATCGAATCTCTCCTGGCCGGCGATGCCGAGGAGCAAGGCCATGGGGGAAGTTTCGAGAGGTTCGTCTCCATGCTGCCTGAGAGCTGCAGAGATATCTCCGAGAAAGCCAGTCCCCTCGGCCTCGTCCCCAAGCTACTACCCTACGGGGAAATATCCGCCAATGCCCGCTACATAGGGAGTTGCTTCTGGATGTGGTTGTGTATCATAGACGGTACCACCACCTCCCACCCTTATCGCATCGGTCTTCCCCACTTTACTAACTTCTACAAACCCCCCCAGACTTGACGGAAACCCTCACGGGTGAAGCCTGGGGCAAAGCCGAATCTGACCTCCTAAGAATCTTCTCCGAACACCCCCAAGAGAACCCACCCTCCCCATGCTCCACCACCACCATCACACCGCCCCCCAGCGACTTAGTACAGGTCTCCATGGCCCTAAGAACGGTAATCGACGAAACAGCCCTGCACGAATTCCCCACCAACAGCAGCAGCACCAGCAATCACATAAACGATGACCAACTCTGGCGTCCCATGTTCCTCGAAGCCGTGCGCGAGGTGATACTAGGTTTCCGCGCTGAACGTCCCCTCCTAGGGAATAACAGCACGAGTAAGATCGACCTCGCGGAGTGGATGCGTGTCAGGATAATCACGATCTCAGGTGTGACCACTACCAGCTCCCAAGAACATAACACAGGTTTCGAGCTAACAGCAACAACAACAACACTAGTCCGCCCTTTCATGATAATAGCCCGCGCGAGCCTGGGCCTGGACCCCACGCTCTCCCCTTTGGGAAACCCCCTGGCAGAAAATTACCAAGACCTCCTGCGCACCTCGAAAGAGTCCAACAGGAACAACCTAGCAAAAGTCGAATGCCTACTGCAGCTGATTATGGGATTACAAAATGATATAATAGGTAACTTTCCCCCCTCCCATTTACATCATAAAATATCACTCTAACCGAACAACCCTCCCCCTCACTTCAGGTTGGGATAAGGACCACAAGACAAGAACCCCGCTCAACACGATCCAGATCCTGATCAAGGGCGGGACGGGGCGGACGAAAGCGCTCGCCCAGGTGGTAGCGATACACAACGAACTCGTCGAGCACCTCGCCAACTACGGCGACTGGGTGTGGAACGAGACCTTCAGGCTACCCCCCTTGACGCCATTGCCCGGCGGACAATTTCTGAATCATCGTCACGGCGACGCCAACGGGGACGGATTGGCGGGTTCGATCTTCACGNGGATCCGAAAGCCTCTTACCCTCTTTTCCCAAGTTTTTTGCACACACAGAAAAAAAAAAATTGGTTCGCTACCGGGTGGCTGTTCATCACGCTGGGTTTTCCTGTATCCTACCAAACTTACCGCGAATCTTCCGGGAGGCTTGGATCCGCTTGAGAGGATTTCCGGGCGCTGAATTTCCCTTCTCTACTGTACTCGTACTGTGCTCAGGGGTTTCCAAGAGTCCTTCCGTCACTGGTTTTTTCTTCCCCCTTCTCCTGCCTCCCCCATGCCGTGATCCCAGTCTTACCAACTCGTGGGTTTTTTTTGTTATGGATGGAGGGTGGTTGTGAGGGGAGAGCCGGAAAGTGCAACTTGGAGGATTGTGCGTGGGTGGAGGGGGGGGAGGGTGTCAACTGGTGATTGATGGATGGAGGGGCCTACCGCTATGTTACAAGAGTAGGGTGGAGGAAGACTTCAGGCAATGGAGAAAAAGAAATTTTAGCGAAAATGAAGATCGGTCAGGTTGCAAATGTCCTTCCTGTTTTTTGGTAGTCGTCGTGTAACAATTAATGGATTCCATCTAGGCGCATCCATGGTACGACCGTATTGGTGGGAATCTGGAGGAGCAACATTTTCAACCAACGACGACCATTATATCCAATCACCTGGGGTGGGGTTTCTCTTCTTTTCTTCTTTTCTTCTTCCAAGAGGTACAAGTAACTCGTACAAGTAGCAAGGGATCGTCAGCTCTTTTTGTTTTTCCATTCTTTTCTTTTTTATCCTTTATGGATAGTCTGCTACTGTATGAGGAGGTCCAGAGCTGTATCATCGGATTGAGTTGAGGCTGCCCTGGAATGGGTAATGTCAATTCGGTTCCCGGGATATTGACCAGTCGTGTTCGTTCCAAGCGTGCCCAACCCAATACGGGCCCTTCATGTCATCACCACTTAGGGTTCGATTCGAAAGGTATAACAACTCCAATGATCTACGATTATACCTACCGTTTGGGAGGCCTGCGCTAACCCTCACTTCTCACGATTGGGGGGGGGGGGCCAGCTGTAGAAAGTAGCAGCTCTACTCTAGCTAAGTTACTGAATGTGCCGGAGTTCCGCACTCTATGTCGCTGTGAGCTCCTTGTTGGTTATTATCAAAATGTTTTGTTTTTATGTTTCAATTACTTACTTTGACTTGGCTCAATTCTAGAGAAGGGGGGGGGGGTAGCTTCTTTGTGCGATACACCCGGCCAATGCCAATATCATTGGATTTCCCAAGATCCAGGGCCAGCGAAAGGGGGCGAACGGATACACCACCGGTACTGGTTCTCGTAGGGATTCTGTGCGGTCTCCTCAATTCAACACCCCCTTCTGGCTCGACGGCTCTTTTTTTTTTTTTTTTTCCGGGGGGATATTCCTTCCCACTCATTCATTTTAATCCAAGCCTCCCTCTTGATCCTGACACAGCACGTAATCCCCACGCATTGCCAATTCTCCGGGACCATCAGAGGGAAGCTGAACAATATGAAGTCTTGAGCCAGGCTTGTTGTGCGGCTTACCTTTCCACGTCCACCTCCCCAGCTCCCACGTTTCCCACATTCCCACCCCCCTTCCCTGTAGATTGGCACGCTACAGTATCCAGAGCCTTTTTTTCTTTAATTTTCTACCCTTCCCTCCGGATATAGTGCGGTACGGTGCTGTACCTGTACTGTACTGTACTCGAGTACATTTCCAAACCGGAGCTACGGAACACTGCATCACCATACCGGTATATCATCTGGGACAACGCAGCCTTGCCTTGAACTATTTTTTTTGTATTTTTTTTATTATTAAAAAAAAAAAAAGGAGGGAGAGTCGCCTGCATAAAGTATTCTTATATTTTTGACGGCGTGGGAGGGAAAGGTGGCCTTCGATTCCTTTTAATCTCATCTTTGCTCTTATTATTCTGCCTCTTCAACTCATATCCCGCGGGAGCGAATACTTCATGTCAACTTGTGACTCAACGACGGGCTCTCCGGCTCGGATTCGACGTCTATTGGTGACTCGCTTCTCATTGGGATAGACTCTCTTCCCCTCTCGGACGGCAGCCGGAGGTCAGGTGGGGCCAACAACGGCGATCTTTCCAGTGCTCGACCTTCCATATTTTTCACCGTGCGGTATATCATCCAGCGATTCTCCCGCTCAGAGTCGGTCTCGCGGGACTTGGAGGGGGGAAGGAAGAAAAAGGGAAATTTTTTTAAAAAAANGCTGTCCTGATTGGCCCGGGAGGTAGATTGAGATGAGCCGGAAATGCGACTGTCCGAGTTACAGCTGTCGAGATACGATTTGGGAATCCTGGGTTAGCGAGTGACGGGAGGGAGAGTGGGTAGCCGTGATGGGGTCAGTCAGTAAGGTGGTGGGTACAGTGTACAAATAGAGTTGCTGAGGGAGCACATGTATGCGTGTGCTGGTTGTTCTGTAAAACTGCTGATTGTTTCGGGAGTTTTTATTTTATTTTTTATTACCCCTTTGGCTGTTGTTGTGCGTTGGCTCTGCTACTGGGCTGATGGCTTGTACTCGAGTACAGTACTCGAGCACAGAGTACCCGCGAAGAAGGAAAGAAAAGAAAAAAAGACGGCCACCTTTTAGATCACGCCTCGTGATAATGTCGATGGTAATGATGATGGTTGATGGATAACTCGTTTAAGCTCAAACGGGCTTTCGGATACTCGCTTAACGCTCATGTGAAGGTGAGCCAAGAAAGAAAGAGGGGGAAAAGAGAAAAAAAAAGTGACAGCAAGCTGCTGGTTTTCGTCGGATACCCGCGATGGAGAGGTGAACCTCCTATCGACGGAAGTGATGTATTATGCCTTTTCACTTAGCAGACCTCGCTATTATCGCGGTTCACCACTCTCGACTCACAAAGAGTGCCCCTAAACGTAACTACCAGGCTAGATTCAAACAGGGAGTACTGGTAAGTGCTTTTCAATGTATTCCGTGATCGGGGCGAAAGGGCAGGCCGCCCAGTGCAATACCAAGGTCGCCGTATTATCTTTCACTTCTCGCCGAGCGCGGTACCGGTACGGTGCCGTACAAGTACTGTACTCGTGCTGTGGTGATGATGATGATGATGATGAATATCATCAAACCCAAAGTTCAGATCCCGGTAGCCCTTCGCCTGCTGCCGCCGCATGGAGGTGGGCCAGGACAACTAATGAATGGGTGGGGAACTCCGGGCGTGGAGACAGTTCAGTGCTCGTACAGTATGGCTTGGCCCGCGAGTGGGGACATTCAAGCCAAACACAGTTGTTGACGGCGATCACCCTTTTCTTTTTTTCCCTTTTCCCTTTTTTTTTTCCCAGCAAAAAGAAAAATTCTCGCGAATGGATGCTGGTGAGAAAACCAGAAAACCGAGAGGCTTTCTCCCCATTAGGTAGGTGGTGTACTGTACGATAGCGATCTTCCTCGTCACATATAATAATTGTGACAGGCCTTTTTGCGAGAACGGGACGCGGAATTCCCACCGCCATCCCACAGACGGATGTATGATACGAGCACGGTGGAGTTTCCATATCATAAACCAACTTCAAATCCATCCGCTTTCTGCGCTGTAACTTAGCATTATCACATGAATCCCTCAGGAAGTTTACCCGTCATACTCGTACTTTACCGTGTTTTTTATTTTTATTTTTATTTTTCCCTCCTGTGGGACAGCAGTGCCGTCCGTCATACCTTGCTGTGCTCGTGCCCTACTCAAATCATGATCGGCCAAGCCATATGGTACACGGTAGCCCCCTTCATGGGGCGTCACTCGCGGATATCTCGCCTGCTCGGTAAGTCCATCCCGGTCTCCGATTCACATCCCAATGTCTTGGACCGACTGAGACACTGCAGGTGTTCCATTTCGGCATGCTACCGAGGATGGCCAACCCGCATAGGGTTGTTGTTACGATACCGCACAGTACTCGAGTACTCGTACTGTGCCTTCCGGGAAAGCTACGGAAGTACCGGTATGCTGTGATAAGATTTTTGCCTATTGATACGAAGAGTCCAATGGGCGTGTACGGGGAGAGACATACCGGTGAGAAGGGTCTGATTGGATATGATATCGGTTGGGAAGCGGTGACGAATGGGCTTGATAATACCTCCTTATACTCGAGCACCCCCCNTTTTGGAATCACTGTACTTTATTTTTTCTTCCCTTTTCCTTTTGGCTATATCGGTGATGGTGACGGTGTTGGTGTCGGACGGGATGGATGGGCAGATGAATCGGTGATAGAAGGAAGTTTACGTTCGGTTGGAATGTGTCATTAGTAGCTCTTTTGGTTTGCTTTTTTGCACTGTGCTTGTATATATCATAGGATTTAACTTATAACGGGAAAACTTTCTTTTGCTTTGGTGGCTACCACATTGCCGGTATCAGACCGTTTTTTTTTTTTGCAAGCCAGGAGGGGGAAAGAGGGAGAACGTTGTCACGTCGCTCACACCCCGACCATATATCTGTCATTGCTCTCCTCTCCACTTCCTCACCGGTATGATACTTGTTTATTAGCGATAAGCCCATGTGCCACTGAGGCATCATGTTATATCTCACCCCGTCACAACCCCCGCTAAACAATTCATCACAGTCCCTCACTCGCACAGTATCGCACTAAACTACCCCGGTGCATACCAACAATTCCCTAACTTACCTGTAACTACGATAGCTCCCGCATGACCACTTACCAACCTACCATTACCCCTCCCACCCCAAAAGGCCCCAGAGGCACACCAATACGGACACAAACCCCGGAACCCGGTCCTAGGGCCAAAATGAATTTTTCGGTGTTGGCGTGGCATAAGACGGGATGCCCCTGCATACCTAGATCCGGTAGGGCGAGGGATTGGGGAGTGATCAGTGCGATATCTACGGTTGATTGTTGTGCTGATTTTTTTACGGCAAGTTTTTTGGGGCGTGAGCCGAGCGTTTTTTTACGGGGTTTTAGAACCCTGAGGTGTTGGCTTTGGGGAGATGGATGCATTGGATGAGGGAGGTCAGGTGGGAACAGGGACTAAAAACGGCATGATATCGTTGTTGCAACGCTATCCGCAAGAGGGCTGTACACACGCGGAATATGAGTTAAGGGTTAGATTAGTCATACTGGCGCCAGGCGGATATGGCGAAGACCGGTATGGCGGCTCTGAGAGAAGACTCCGGTGTTCTGGTGCAGTCAATGCAAGGGACTTTACGCGTGAGATTTACGGTGGAGGTGCTGATGACTAAATCCCTGCCCACACACGCGCGACAAAGTGGTTTTGCCAACGGGATATGCAGCTAGCTGTTTATTCACAATGACGGATATCGATTTATAGTCCTAGGACAGCACGCAATTTACTTTGGATAATGGGTTGCTAGAGTCAGTTGATAATTTCTTACGGCAGACCCAACGCAAAATCCCCCCAAAAAGAAATACGAGATGGTAAAAAGCGTGAAAGCAGTTATCTATCCGAGAACTATCTGGGTTCCCTTTGGATCTAGAAGAGTAATTAGATCACCTGGGCAAAAGCCCTGTTGATAGGGCTTCTAATAGGCTTAACCTCCTTCCAGAAGCCAACCGTAGCGACGGCACGCTTCGAGATCCCAGCAGGCGTGAACTCAAACTTCTCGTAAACCTTTACTCCATGTCAGCCCTCACAGCCCCGAAACAGATTAAATGCCTGCAGACACATACCTGCTTATAAGGCCCGGAAGCGCCAAATCGATTTAATCCAAATTGCTCATGCGAGAACTTCTCCCAACCCAATGTGCTCATAACCTCGACCGACAGAACTGGTATTCCATCGGGGATAACAGATAATTTGTACTCCTTGTCTTGAGCATCAAAGACTTCCCAACAGGGAAGCGAAACTACTCTTGCAACAAGGTTGTGGTTATCCTTGAGGTATTTGACAGCATCAACACAGATGCCTACCTCACTGCCGGTAGAGATAAGAGTAACATCGGCATTCTCTGCCTCAACAGCAACATATCCACCTTTGGTGGCTCTCTCAATAGTGGAGTTCTCAAGCTGTGGAAGGTTTTGTCTACTGAGAGCGATAATGCTTGGGGTTTGCTTAGAGGTAAGAGCCACATAGTAGGCAGCGGAAACTTCATTTCCATCTGCGGGGCTTGGGGACCGTCAGCCTCTACTGCGGGAGGGAAGTTGTGAAGAATTGTGGAAACATACCGCCAGACCATGCAATTAGGTAGAGCACGGAAGTGAGCCAGTGTCTCGATAGGCTGATGGGTAGGTCCATCCTCACCAAGGCCGATGCTACAGAAGTTCAACTTATTGTGTGTGGTTAAAAACGGAGTGTTCGGGGTTATACGTACGAATCGTGGGTTGCAACGTGGATGCATCGGACATGGCTCAAAGCACTTAGTCTTACGGCGCCAGCAGCATAGGACACAAAGTTCAAGAAGGTTCCGCCGAAAGGAATAATGGTGCCATATGCAGCGAGACCGTTCATGATACCAGCCATGGCATGCTCACGCACACCGTATCTGATATAACGACCGGAATATTCCCCAAGCTTAGTTGAGGGGGGCTGGAAGTCAATTGCTTCCTTTGCCCTGGTGAGATTAGACCCAGTCAAATCGGCGGAGCCGCCAACAAGCTCCGGAATAATGGGGTATAATTTAGAGAGAACAGTCTCGGAAAGCTTCCGAGAGGCAACAGCAGCGTCAGTGGACTTATATCTGATAAACTCCTTGTTAGCACCGCCACATTAGACTCGGAACAAAAGCAAAGGAACTGTACGTTGGCAAATGCTTCTCCCAACCTTCGGGAAGTCTTCCATCAAGTCTTCTTGCGAAATCCTCTGCTTCTCCGGGGTATTCACTTCGGTACTTGGCAAACAATTGCTTCCATTCCTCCTCAGCAGCAGCTCCCTTAGAAGCTATTGCTCCATAAGCCTCATAAACCTCGGAAGGAACGTCGAAGCTCTTTTCAGGATCAAATCCGAACTTAGTCTTAACACCCTTGGCATCGTCAGCCTTGAGAGGGTTTCCGTGAACACCTCCGGTTCCCGCAAGCTTGGAACCGAAGCCAATGGTGGTGGTAAGCTTGATAACAGATGGCTTGTTTGTGACAGCCTTGGCCTTGGCGATGGCCTTCTCAATTCCCTCGAGGTCGTGGTCTCCGTCTTTGACATGAAGGGTGTGCCATCCATAAGCCTCAAATCTCTTTAGGACATCCTCAGTGAAAGCGCAATTGGTGTCACCATCCTGTGAATTATCAGCAAGGCCATTCCACAATTGGCTACCGGAGTTTCTTACAATCGAGATATGATTGTCATCATAGATAGCGATAAGATTTCCCAACTGCAAATGGCCAGCAGTCGAAGCCGCCTCGGAAGCAATACCCTCCATAGCGCATCCATCGCCAAAGTACAGGTATGTGTAATTGTCAATAAGGTTATATCCGGGCTTATTGAAGACGGCAGCGGTGTGAGCTTGGGCAATGGCAAGACCGACAGCATTGGAGAAACCCTGGCCGAGAGGACCGGTGGTAACTTCAATGCCAGGGGTATCAGCTGCCTCGGGGTGACCAGGTGTCTTAGATCCAATTTGCTTTAACACGGTTAGCATCATATATCAGGTCGTAGAAATAGGCAGCTGCATGCTCAAACAGGCTAAATCGGAAGATTCCCCCATATGGAGGGGCCCTTTCGGTTCGTATGCCCCGCTGCAAACACCACTTGGTGGGTGATGGAGTATTCACTTACACGGAAAGCCTTCAAGTCGTCAATGCTGAGATCGTAGCCAAAAAGGTGTAGCAAAGCATATTGAAGCATGCAACCGTGACCATTACTGCAAAGGTTAGTTCGGTGATTTATGTATGCCGCCATCTCAAACTTGTGCCGCATGGGTAAAAAGCTCGGGCAAACTTACGACAGAACAAATCGATCCCTATTGACCCACGAGGGGTTCTTAGGATTGAACTTCATGAACCTTTAGAAATCCATTAATCAGAAATTCAACGCCAAGGAAGCACCAGTAGCATGTTGAGAATCCCACTTGTTAAAAAGGACATGAGAAACCGGTGCCATTCCCATGGGCGCACCAGGGTGACCGGAGTTTGCTGCGGAAGTAGCATCGATCTAGAAACAAAAGAGTTCAGCTTTATTCATCGGGGCGTGGGGGAAAAGACAAGAGGAGATAATAACTGTTAAGCCAGAAAAGATTCAACATACCGCTAAAATACGGATGGTATTGATGGCCAATTGGTCGAGTTCGCCGTAAGTCATGATGAACGAATCGGTATCTGAGGTAAAACTGGTGTTCGTTTCGACCTCGTTCTCACGAATATGTCTGAGTAGGGAGAGTCGGGGGAGAGAGAGGGGGGGGGGGTTGGGTGTCGGGTGTGAGGAAAGCAGAGAAAGATATACCGGNCGGCTGTTAGATGGTTCTTGAGGAGGATGAATGAGGGGGAAGATGGGGAAGAGAGTGGGGAGAACAGGAGGGAATTGCATCTTACAGCGATAGACATCGCAGATTGGGCATCCATTATCGACACTCTTCATACAGGCTTGACATCCTCCTCCCCAGCTTTCATATCCCCGTCGAGCTACTCCGTCACATTCCACCGCCACGACATCCTCTCAACCCCTTCACCCCCACCCACTCTTCTCCCGCCAAACACATCACTAATAACCCTCCTCTTCACGACAAACGAACTCTACACCCAATCTCGTGGAGACACAACCCGCTTCCTACTATCCCTATCCGCTTTGACACGCATTGGATGCCTGCTACTAGTCCTGGAAAGCGCGGGCTCGTACTCCACAGTAGAAATCAACGGAAAGCCATTCCCAACGGGAATGCTCCTGGACCACACACTGAGCGAAAATTGGGAGATTGTTTTCAAGGACGAGAGTCGATGGCACAGATTACCGGAGGGATTGAAGTACCCAATCGACCTGGAGAACATGCGCTATTTCGTCAGAGTTTACCGGAGGGTGTAATTAGGGATTAGATACCGTATGACAGAAAGGGGCAGAGCCCGTCCGGGGCGTTGGAGAGCTATAATGGACTGGATTCAAGGCGGGAATGGGCTTTTTATCCGAATCGCCTCGCGGCGTACCGGTACAAAATATAAGACACCACGGCACTGATGGTACTAGTGAAGTAGCCTCAGCCCCCTACAACACTGGGGTGTATCGTACAGTACAAGTACAGTGCAAGCACGGCAGCTCTCCCCGTCAACTAGGCCCTGGAACCGATCCCACGCTGTGCACTCGAGTACAGGCACAAGTAGTACTACACCGGCAGGCATGGAGTACCGTACCGGTCCCCCAAACTCAGGGGTCGAAAATTTGTATAACAAACTATCTGTGTAGACATCTGAGCCCATGCCAAATTCAGACACAGATCGCAATTCACCTTTAAATGTCCGGATACTCCGCACCGGATACTTATACTCGTACCTCTAGTACGGTATCCGAAGACCGGGGGCTTGCGAATCCGTTTTGTGCGCTCAGATACTCACGGATTTCCCCATACATCTCCCTCGCAGATTCCTCGTTTTCGGGCACCCGGTATCAATATCACTCGCTGTATACTCGCCCGCTACGAGTACGAACGAGTACGGCGCCCACGGTACGTATCGCATTCCAATTCGGAACGCAATAACTTCCGCAGGAGGGCGTGCAGTGGGTAGGTAGGTAGGTACAGTAGGTAGGGCTTTTCTCTTTTTCTCTCTCTTCCCTTTTCGAACAAGTGATACAGTCTCACTTTTTGTATTCGTGCCATTATGTTCGAGTACCGTACAGGTAAATTATGTCGCGGTGCGGGTACAAAGTCCAAAGTGGGATGTGGGTGATGGGGGGGATTCGGTACGTATCCTACTCTACCATATTGTGCTTGTATCATACTCGATTTGCACCGGTTTCGATCGGATGGTTTTTCCTTCCCTTTGATTCGAGCATCATACACTTGTACTTGTATCGTGCCTTCCGTGGTCAGCCTGGTATAGGTGGGTCCGTGATCCACTCTCCCGGAATCGAGAATAAATTCATGTCAACCTGTATTGCACGAGTGGTCATCCTATAGCTATATATATGTGGAACCGCATGCTGAAGCTAAGCTGGTCTAGCATTTGCTGCACGATATCATAGAAGAAATGTAATTTCAAGACTACTCGTACCACCCCCGTCGGGTTACCAAGTACCGGGTGAATGGGCAAATTTCAACCCTCGCAACCATCCCGGCTTGCAACACCACCCACCCGAAGAATAAAAGTATAAAAATAAAAATAGGGAGTCTCAACACGCCAGCACTAACGATTCGGAGGAGCTCATTGCACGAGTACAGCACGGTAGTACGTGGTGGGACCTCTCGGTTCGTGATGTAATTTCGCTGCTGGTCTGACAAGGTCCACAGACGAGGGGGCTAACTTAGTCCAATGCTGCGGAGGGAAAAAGTGGGGTCCGTCACTTGGCGTTCCAGAGTGCGAGATGGCCCCATCATGGCTCGAAAAAAGTTTCCGGCACCACTGACCGCACTCTTTCTCGTTCCACCGACCCCGACACCGTCACCACCTCCNGAAGCCGCATTGTGATGGGAAGGAAATTTACCCCATCTAATTCGATAGATTGGTTGTCATTCGAGGCCTTTACAGTATTAAAAGTTTCTAGTTTATTCCAGAAAAAAAAAAAACGCCGGTGCTGGCGATTCCAGCGCTATGGTTACCCTCTAGGGATGTTTACCAAGCTCAGGGGAGTGGAGTTGTCGGGGTGGTAGTGACTATGATACCAGGGCGAAGGATTACGAGGTATCATATCCACTGCCGAGAGGCATGAAAGCTCCAGACCATAGTCGGCTCAGCATCCCGAACGTGGCTCATGTTACAGGTTTCTTGGAACCCTGATGGGCATAACCAGGAGCTTGAAGCGAGTGAGAAGTCCTGATGCCCCTTCCATGGGAGACATAACCAAGGATTAGGGGGGAAGTAAATAACGCAGGGTTAGGTATTTAAATCACACGGTACCGATGAATTATCATATGATACCCACTTCCAACAATACCGACAGGGAACCCTCGGAATAGTGGTCGATCACGTATCATATCTCTTCCAGAGACCTCCACACCGTGGGATGTCACCAAGCTGTGGGTGGCTGGTTTCTCTGGTGTTTTGTGCGATGGTTGGCCCACTGTGGGAATGGCCACCACAAACTGTATTTAGTCTGAGCTGCGTTTCTTTTCCTAAGGGGTTGTCACCTCAATCAACGAGCACACTCCAGTTTCTCCCATCACGCACTTCTTCTCTAGCCCTTCTCAGGATGCTTGCCTCACGGCTACCGTATTTCACAGTGGTGCTTCTTCCCGGCGGTTTCTTCCTCGCGTGCGATCAGTCTTGCAAGTTGCAACAGAGTGTTGCCATCACATCATACTCGCGACATTGTTCCGCATTCACATACAGTACGAGTAGGAGCAGTGATAATTGAGAATCTCGCTAGGACGTTGGAGTCGCTTCTCCCAGTAAGATCTGTCGTCTCGACTAAGAAACTAAAAGGGACCCATCCAC
This sequence comes from Tuber magnatum, assembly GCA_003182015.1. Classification (NCBI taxonomy): domain Eukaryota; kingdom Fungi; phylum Ascomycota; class Pezizomycetes; order Pezizales; family Tuberaceae; genus Tuber; species Tuber magnatum. Next base: position 895,016 of record PYWC01000016.1, on the reverse strand, counting down.
TGTTCCCCCCCTTAATACAAAGTGGGAAACTCCTGACCTCCTGAAGCCATTCTCAGTTATCCCAGTTCTTATGGCGCACTCGTCAAGTGCCGAGTTATGGGGAATGTATGTTGGTGGGGCAACTGTTTCCTCTTTAGTTGGTGGGCTCGCACCGAAGAAATTGAAAAACAATTTCATCCCACTACCGTAGCGACACGACAATCCGACAACACTGGGATTTCCCCAAGCAGTCAACAATTAGCATGGCATAATTCTGGTAGAAACTTGGAAAACCCCGTCCAGCCGTGGGGCATCACTGAGTTTGACGCAACGCTGTGCTCCTGGTCAAGAAGCTAGTGAGATAGCATGAACATGGACAAACCCGAGTGATAATCAATGAGTATCGCCTCAGAAGGATCAAATGCAGAAACTCTCGCGGGCCAATGTCCGTGGATGCGCAAATATGTCGGTCTAACTCCTACTCAAGGCTTAGCTAACCTGGACTCCTTTTTTATTCTTGTTTTTTTTTTTCCCCCTCCAAAACCACTGCCGTATCCATCCATTCACTGACGTATGATACGGATCTTGGCTAGCCACGGGGTTAGGGTTTTTCCACCGGCGGCGTGAATGCCTACCGAAGCGGAATAAAAAAACCCCAAGTTATCATAACTCAAACTCTATCTCTACGTCAGTGACAAGCACACCCACGGACGGACAGAACAGACACCGGCTCCCCCACTACTAATCGCCTCAGTTTGCATCACCGTTGGCCGTCGGCCCGACAGACGAGCAGTAGGTAAGGCGCAATGCCCTCCAAAAACCCCACCCCGTCAAATCGCCGCCGTGGCTCCCGCCCGCCAAACCCCCAGAAGCCAAAGTCCCGCAAACCAACGTCAATATCCACCGCCACCGCCAACAACCTTTCCCTCGTAGCGCAGAAGGAACACCAGGAGGTCCTGGACGTGTTCAGAAGCTCATTCCATGGACTCTTCACGCCGGCTCTGCAACCGCTCCTCCAGACTGTCAAACAGCACCTGTTTAATCGGGATTATACGGCGGCGTTCGNGACAAGTTTGATTTTCCAGATGGCTTCAAGTAGCATCATGTTGGTGGCTGAAGTTTCTTTGTCGAATCGGTCTTTGAACGCCTGCCAGACCTCCGCTGCTGAGCTTTTGGCAGAGATGTCGGCATGGTAGATGGAGTTTACTGCTTGGTAGAGGTAGAATCTAGCTTTAGTATCCTTTTTCTTCCACGTAGTGACTTTTGTCGCATCTTCGGTTGCTCCAATCGTAGGGATCTCAGGCTTCTTCCCCGTTCCAAATACTACCTCTGACAGTCCAAGGACTTCGAAGGCAACCAGCCAGGCTTGCGCCCAAGTCTGGTAGTTCTCTTGTCCTGGTGGTTTTGGGTAGTCGGTTACAGATAGCTTGAAGACAGTTTTGGTATCGTTCGACATATTGCTTTATCATAGTACGTTTCCGATTACTGTCATTTCTGATCGTCTGTTTTGTGGAAGAGGTCGGTTTCTTTGTGACCAAAATCACCAACTATTTATCTTGCTCAGGTTCCTGATTGCGCCACGGTGTAGATCGTCGTAGTACTTTTCACAACAGGGAGGGAGAAGATAATCAGGTAAAAGAGGGCGTATTTTGTTGTAGTAAGAACACGTCCACCAGTCTAGTGCATCAAAGTACTGGCGGGCCAGGTTGGTTTTTGTTGAAGGAGGTGTTGGCAGGGAGGATTAATGGTATACACTCGCTTAGGAGTGCTCTTATGGCCTTGTGGTATATGATGTTCAGGTTTGCGGAAGATCTTACAAACCCGGGCTCATAACCTGAGAATATTTGTATCAAAGTCACTTGCACTTGTAATAGTGGAGTAGACCTGGTGAACAAGATATATCATTAAGACTCATAGATTAATCCAAGCTTGTGTGTTCTTCTAAATGAAAGGAAAAATACACCCCTATTTATACCCTTCTATGGTTACACAAACACTGACGCATACCAAGGAAATCTATCTAACCTGGTAGAATCTTCTAGCATAACAATAGGTCATATAGCTGTGTCACATGACCGACACAGTCACACCACCGTACAGGGATGAGATACCGTATTTTGAACAGATTGTAATGGGGGCACCCCGAGGAAGATGGATCCCAAGGTTGCGACCGCACCGAACAACTTCAAACTTAGCGCCAAAAGTTTACACAAATGTAAGAGGAAAGTAAATGGTAAAACTTAATATCGTTAAGCCTGATGCTTCACTCAATTAAGGTCTCGAGAGGATTGATTGTTGGAGTAGGAGAGTTCTCGCATAGACTTTCAGGTAGTTTTATTTTATGCCAGAAACTTCCCCATCAATTTACTTCAACTATTCGAGCACACCCTTCTCCGCTAAGGGTGGTCTGACACGTCTCCTGGTACACCCTTCGGGCAGGCATGTGTCGACACACTCTAGTCGGCGTTCACCTTATGCGGTTATCGTTTCTGTGGTGCATTTCCATTTTGCCCACCGGAGTGAAAACTTCTGCGCATTGGTGTCTTGCCAGTGGCTAACAGTCAAGGCACCTCATGAACTGGACTATCCATGACACCCTTCCCATATGCATTGATCTCTACTTGACTCCGGAAGCTACTGTGAGTGGTTTATCTATTTACTATTTACAGGTCTTGGGCTTCCGGTGTCTTCCGCAGGACACAGTAGTCCGCGAGTGATCCAATAGGCGCTACCCATGACCACTAACTCGGATCTACCTCACCTGTGGTAGAAATCATGCTTTTAGTGTCTCTTCACTTCCCTTTCAGAGCCTATCGCGTTGGGGACACTTTCGGGCTTGGTAGGTGTAAAACTCTCCCAGTCACCCCAGCACCACCCGGGACTACCTTCGGGACCCCCACGGTTAACACCCATTAACTCCGTCTGTTTTGGTCTGTTTTACTCCGAACAACTTGGAGGAGGTACTCCACCTTCCACCCTATGCCCGCTTATATATCATGCGAAGAGCTTACAGTCGACCGGACGGCAGCAACATATACGGTGTTGCAAGCATGTCTACAAAGATTCCTCTTTGCTAGACTGCGCACAACTACACAACCATTTGCCCATGACATCCGGGCCTCAAGGCAGGGCCCGAGGGGTATGATAGGAATAATGTCTCCAATTTACAGCTTCATCATAGCTACGTAGCTCGCCCAATAGCACCCCCCGGAACCCGAGATTCCAGTATCTTGCATGGCTCCGCATGACAAACATTCCAGTGAATTTTCCCGAACTCCCCGAGGGACTTCGCATTGAAAGGTAGGGTAACTCAGGACTTTGGGCAGGGTAACCCAAGCCCCATGGCAGGGTAACCTGATCCCAAGGGTAGGGTAACCTTGTCCAGCAGACCAGATAACTTTTCCCTGTTACCTTGTCTATCCCGTCACTGGCGATAGACATTTCTGACCTGTCTCCAGTTACCCGGCCTAGTGGAGCAACTGCCCCTTCAGAAGTCCCTAAGTACACTGACACCGCTTCCAGGTGTATCCAGGTACCTAAGTCCCTGACCAGCCAATTCTGTTCATTCTCGGAGCCCGGGGATGTCGGCATGGTA
>PYWC01000016.1:859654-877180 GCA_003182015.1 Tuber magnatum | reverse complement strand
GGCTCGCGAGGCGGGCAGGTTCCACCCCTACATGTGCAACCCAGATATACCAGACCTATACATGGATCCCGACGGTAAATGGAGAACCTCCCCCGTCCACCAGCCACAATTCTCGAAGCGGGACTGGCCGGAGCACATCAGGGCGAAGGCGGAGAAGATGATGAACAGCGCGAAGGGGATGCAGGAGAAGGGCCAACATGTAATTGACAATGATCCCGCTTACCAGAAATCCCTTCGGGAGAAGGAGGAGGCGCGAGAGAAGGAGTTGGCTACAGCGGCCAAAACTGAAGCTGTGGAGGAGGAAGAGAATCCCTTGGACTTGCTCCCGCCGACCGGGAAGAGCAAGGGTGCTGCTGCTGCTGAGCCCAATCTCAAGGCTTACCCGGGCGACACGCTGGATGATATAACGAGTCCCCCGCCGCAGAATATCCAATCGAGCTCCAACACCACGAAGGTTCCGAAGCACCCGGCTGATCAGGGACAGCTGAAACAACCGGCGCAGCCAGCGCAGAAGTGGCCGAGTGCCAATGCTGCGACACTTCTTAAGAATATTAACAGTGCCTCGCGGAAAAAGAAGCGCCCGATGGGCAACTTCCTGAAGCAGGGTGGGTTCAAGGACAAATTCAAGAAGAGGCCTATAGGGAAGCGTGATATTACATATCCTGCTGGGCACGTATCCATCCTCTCACTCACCAGTTCACTAATTCACAGACTATCACTCGCTGGATAGATTGCTAACTGACGTTTCCGATTAACATGACCATACAGCCCAGAGTATCCCCCGGGGACCATGATCACCCGCAAGAAGAAGTGCGACGATGCCGGTAAGTGCGTGACGGTAGTCCAGCCTGTGGCCGTCGCCGCCCCAGTGCTCGAGGGGAAGACCTTCGTCGGGCAGATCAACGACGGACAGCCCCAAATCCACCACGGCATCGTGCCCCAACCCATCGCTCCCACCGCCCCTACAATCCGAACCCTCAAACAAGTACCCGCACCGGCCCCCACCCCCGAAGCCATCGTCCAAAAGGTGCATGCTCCGCAAGTTCACACACCGGCCATCATCGAAGCACCAGGGCAGCCCCACCTCTCGGTCTCTTACGTCCCCGTGATTAGGCCAGGGCTAGTACTCCACCCAGAGGAGATCACGGAGGAAGCCGAAGTGGAAAAGGAGGTCGTCAAGAAGCCCTGCGGGTGCGAGTGTTCCTGGTGCTCCTGTGAATTCGAAACGTGTCCTTGCGGGGATCCCGAATGCGGAAAAAACAATATGGGACCCGAGGGGTGCACTTGCGGCGCCCCGGGGTGTAAATGTAACGGTGGTGCGGGGAGTTCCAGGAGCTTTTCCAGCTCTTATTCGAACGGGGTTAAGAACGTCTCGCGCAAGAATGGTCCCGGCCGTAACACTTCCAAGACTAGCAGTGGAAGCCTTGCGCACCCGCGTGGGCACGCGACCCCGTCGACGCCCGCCGAGTTGGAGGCGTTCTGGAGGAAGCGGGCTCCTGAGGAGTTCAATTAATTAAGGATGGTCGAGGGCTTCTTGGGCGGTAGTGGTTGGGGAGGTTGATTGTAGGGTTTTTGGGAAATCACGCTCGATATTGGCATTACACTCCTTCATGTTCCTTATCCCTTTCACTCCCATTACGATACATTCTGTACTTTCCTTGAACCATTTTCGCGTTTTTAGACACCTTTCCTTCTTTCCCTCCCCCCTCCCCCCTGTTTGTTCCTCTCCCTCTCCTACCTTCCATCACAAAAGCTACGGCTCTTCAAAAAGCCACTCGTTCTTTTTTTTTTTTTCAATTTCACAAACTACTGATGAGACTCGGTCTGTGAGCCGGTCTTTACTCCGTTCTTTACACACCAGAGAAATAAAAATTAAAATGAATAAAAGAACAAAAAAATAACCATTGCTTTCCTTCAATTCGCGCTCTTAACACTCTTCCTACGCTAGTAGTGAACGAATAATTTTCTGAAAAAGCTGGGGCCGATCAAGTTGACCAAAGTGTTAAGTTATGATAGATGGTATCATAGTACTGGCGGTTACCCTCAAGGTTGTTAGGGCATTGGGAAAGCTACAAGCAAGGCTTGGCAGTCATGTAATTCCCTTTATATCATGGCTTCCGTTGTAGATATCATATGTACATAGGAAATACATCACGTTTCCTTCCTTCCTCCACCGACGCACACCAGTGCTTGCACAACGTGAGTGCGATCCACTACGAATACTGTTGTCACTACTATAATATGTATGAAATTGCGGGTACGATAACAATAGTTACCACCCATCACTAATCCCCACCTCCTTCTCCTTTGCGACCCTCGCATCATTGCACTCCCACCACCACTTGTGCGTGAAGTACTCGCTCTCGCGATTTTCCCATGGCTTCGGGCTGAGTATGTAATGCACGTTCTTGACCTCATCGTCGTCCCAGATCTCCGGGTGACACGAACGCATGGTCTTGAGTGCATTGTAGATGTAACCGAGCGGGGCCCAGCGGCCGTGGAAGGTATCGGAGAGGAGGCTCTGGTCAGCAAAGTCGTAGTTCGCGATGACGTCGGGGGAGTTGAGGACCTTGATGATCTGGTCGTAGAGCTCTTGCGAGGGCTGTATTACAAGGAGACCACCATTGCACATGCCCAGGCCGAAGGCGCTAGGGGCACCGATCTCGAGGTTTTTTTTGGGTGTGGAGTTTTGGGAAGTATAAGCGCAATTTGAGGGGATCCTAATTAATTGGTTGGTTAACGGGCACTTGGAGGAGGAGGAGGAGGAGGAGGGTATCTCTTTTTTTTTTTTCGAGCAGTGGGAGGGGAGAGGAAAGGTGCAGTACCAATCCTTGGGGTAATGAGCCTTCTGCGAAGGATTACACACGCACGCGTGCGACGCTGCAAATACCCTATCTCCCTTAATGTCCAGCGCCAAATCCATCAACTCGTCCATATTCTTGCGGACAATCATGTCGCTATCCAATATAATCACGCGCTCATACTCCACCAAGGAGAATGGCTGCAGTTTGGCTATATTCCCGCCCACGCCACACCTCCATCAACTTCTTCCCAATTCCTCATCTCTCACCCGCAGGGAACTTGGAAGGGACTTACTCCAGCAGTCATAAAACCTAACGTCATTCCCATAGTCTTTGTGCACACTGGGCAGCAAATACTCTACCCGCTTGGTGGGAATATTCCGCAACTTGAGCGCTTCGCGGCCCTCCGGCTCAAGGCTGTCCGTGTACAGGACTATCAGGGGATACCTTGACCCGACGGATCTTAAGGAGAAGTTAAGTGCCAGTAGGCCCGGAAGGTACTTGGTATTAGTAAGGAGGGTTGCCCAGACTTATAACCGTCAGTCCTGTATTTTCAGTTGCCTCACTCGAGTTATCTAGGGGAGGGCTAAAGATATGCATACCCTTAGGAGTATCGACGGCGGCCATTTTTACTATGATAAGAATCTGATTATGATAAGATTGTGGTAGAATAGAGTCTTGTAGGGCAGAATAAGAATCGAGATGGTGGTTAGACTAGGTAGAGTAAAGGACAAAGGGCTGGAAGAAGGGCTTTTGTACGTGGGTCGTATGGCATTAGACACAAGATTGGGGGCGGGGCTCTCATCGCGGGGCAGAGAAAACCTTGTCTGACAGACCCCCCCCATATTACTACCTGTATGCGGTACAGTGCACTTGCTACCGGCATCATATGATACTGTACAGTACCGTATCGCATGCCCCAAGTCAGAGTGAACCCTTACCCATGGAGTGCATCTCTTTCTCTCCCCATTTTTCTTTTGAGAGGGGGGATTAGCGCATTGCCATGCTAACCTCCGCCTACCGATCCACCATCGGAAGCTACCCTCAGCTATTCTACCATGGATGGTGGAGGCCCTGCCTCGGCGAGAAAAGGGCAGGAAATTTCATCGGGATACCGTGCTCCTACTGTAGAGGCTACTCAGCTGTAAGGGTATCGAAGGATTGTGTTTAGATAGGGAATACGCGTGAGAACTAGCATTGGAGTGTGTTTAAGTGTTTAGTAATGTGGTAATCGGTTGAAAACTATTGAACGGACAGGTATCCAACACGATAGCTTTACCAGCTCTTAGGATACCAGAACTTTACCATACTTTGAAAGCGTACTGCCATCTCGAACCAAATCACTCGCTCCCCTTCCTCCCCCCTCATTCTCCTAAACCACCACCATAAGCACATCCAACCCAACCCTCAACTCGCAAAAGAAGGTATCGTATATTCATATTCGGTAACAAACGCGACTACAATACATGCCTCCATCCCTCGCTCTCCCCCTCAATCACCGGTATTCGGTCCCCTTCCCTACCCAAGCGTCGGCGGCTTCCCAGCATGCAGCACACTCCAAACCCTCACCAAGCTCTCATACCCAACTGTATCCCCAGCCCTAAGAACGGCCGCTGCGTCCACATTAAGAGGTGAATCCCATTCAGGGCTGGCAAGTAACTGCTGCACCGACGTCAATGTCGCCGAGATCGAGCACACCGCGGACCAATTGTTCTTGAGCAAATCTAAACAAATCTCCCCTGTCTGCCCCCAACATCGCCATCAGCAATAGCACTCCCGCAGGTAGAGGGTAGAGCAAGGGTGACCTTAAGGTGAACATTCGGGTGACAAATGCTCGTCAAAAACTTCATTTCAGGGGCTTTGTGTGGATAGTTTTCGGGAATCTTGATGTCGATCTTCCAGCGACCACCCTCGTACGCGGTCCCTTCCACGCCTTTTAGCACCGCGGTCCAGTGGAAGAGGTCGTCTTCCGAGACGGGGCCTAGGGATTCCAGCGCGGGATTGGGCTCTCTGCGGTAGTTTGCCAGTTCGTTCATGATGCGGGTTGTCGGGTTTAAGGAAGAGGAGGAAGAGGATGAGGAGGTCATGGTTGTGGTAGAAAGTCGTGAGAGTGAAACCTTGGTGGTATTGGGATTGTAGGTTGTGGTTGTGCTTCGCTGTTATGGTGAGTGTTGGGGAAGATCGAGAGTTTGTTTGGGATGGGAGCTGACTGGGTGAGTTGGCCAAGCTTTCGGTTGTTGGGAGCCGCAAATCGGAATATCAGAAATTCACGTGCATTCTACTGGCTATCAACCGTCCATAACTATAGCAGAAGTTCAACTTCACTCGCACTTCATACCACGACTGCGATCGAACATTGTGAAAGGAAGGAAAGGGGAGATTGTTTTTTTTCTGTATACAATTATGTACCCGAAAAGAAGCATCCGCACTCTCAATCTACCGCAGAGGATAAAATAAAAGAAGGAGATTACCCACAAGACCTATCGGAGTCAAAACCCAAACCTCTCAATTATTCCCCTTCTCCCCCTTAAGTCCTCAACGCAAGCATGATATTCGACCCACCCCCACCACCAGGCAAGTACGTAACATTCGGATTATTAGCTAAAGTCTGCGCAACCTCCTTCGCGGCCTCAATCCTACGAATAAAGATCAACCCATCACCAGCCCTGTCCACAGCTCTGGAGATGGTCTCAGCGCTCTCAGCCTCTCCCTCGGCACGGATGACATTGGCCTGACGCTCCTGCTCGGCCTTCTCGACAATAAATCTGGCCCTCTCGGCATCCTGCTGCGCGATCTGCTTCTGCTCGACGGCGCGGGTGAATTCGCGGCCAAAGGTCATGTGCGTGATGGAAACGTCCTCGAGTGCGATGTTGAATTCCTGTGCTCGCTTGAGGAGGTCGGCACGGATGCGATTGGAGACTTGCTCGCGCTGGGTGATGAGCTCTGCTGCGTCGAATTGGGCCACAATGGACTTTAAGACTTCGTTGCCAATGGAAGGGAGGACTCGCTCATCGTAGTCCTGGCCGAGGGACTAACAATCCAATCCTGTTAGGTTTTGATGTTGAGAGGGAGAGAGGGGGGGAGGAAGGGAGGGCAAACCTGGTAAATCTTAGGCAAAGCCGGCACCTCAGGTCTATGCAAGACCCTCAAGGTCAAAGATACCATCTGGAGATCTTTACTCCCGGTAGTAGTAGAGATATTCCTAGGCTTTGTACGAACATCATAGATAATCGCCTTCTGCAACCAGGGCACCAAGAAGTGAGTCCCCTCATTAACGACCTATTCTCCCGGGTCAGTAACCTTCATCCTCATCTCCTTCGAAAGCCGGAAAACAAACATTCTCCTTGACCCCCGTCAACCTATCGAAAATCACCGCTCTGGTTCCACCCCTGACGTCATATATGCTCAATTGAAAAAGCGAAACCCCGACGGCAGCGGGAATCGCCAGGCGGGAGATGAGATTGAGAGCTCTGGACATGTCTTTCAATCAGCGTTGGCAGTTATGAAGCAACAGGAAGAACAAGAAGAGAGGAAGGAAGAGAAACGTGTGAAATTCTGGGCCAATTTTTCCTCCCGATGTCTTTTTCCCCCCAACTTAGGGCCAAACAAACGGTGGGGTGGATGGTGGGTTGCCGGCTTAGTCATGACGGCAATCAGAAGAAAGAAATACCGGTGGAGGGGCTCCGGGTAGGGAAACCCTGTCTCTCCCTGCTCTTCGACTCCCATCGTTCCACCCAGCCCCTCTCAACTCGACTCCACACCAACGACATTAGAGTCCCAAACTCTACATCACCGCCACCACCACACACTACAAAACTCTCCACCTCTATCTACTCCACTCACCCAAACAGCAAAATCAATGGGCGGCGGCGGTGAAAAAGTCCCCGGACAGCACGTTTTCCCGCCCCTTTCTCCCTGCACAAAGCACCAAACTAACAATGGTTTCAAAAATAGATACATGGGTTGGTGGGGCAGCTTTGGTTCCCCTCCACAAAAGGGAATAACTGCCTATACGCTCTCGGCGAATCGTCAGCGTCCGCTAGCCGGTAGCATGCATTCGGCCGTTTTCAATTCCTGGCGCAGGTTCAAGAGTCAGGTGCTGTACGTTGTGCCGCCATTCATTGTTGCGTACTTGGTTATGGATTGGGCTGTTAAGGAGTATGTACCCTCTCTTTTCCTCATAGGGTTGTACGGCAGGCTGATCGCGATGACTTTAGAAATCACTTTTTGAATAGTAAGGAGGGGCGTAAGCTTCACGGGGCGGAGGAAGAGTAGATGGGAGGCTCCAGGGGTTGATGGGTTGGTGGATTGATGGATTGATGGATGGGTGGGTGTATTTGCCCGGGAGGGCTCTCGTGGGTGTTTGTGGTTACGCCGGATATCCCTGAGAGAATCCAGCTTACATAGAGAATCGAAAAGTCGACATCTTTGCTTTTTCATAGGACCTGGTTTGATATTGAGTTCCGATGATCTTTGCGGCGCTCGAAGCTTTACATTGTCAAATCGTCGTGAGAATACATAGGCTCATGGCCCATGGTCAATACAGATGGGGGAATTGTGCGGGCGAACGGATGATCGATGGGTAGTTAACAATGATAGTCTACTCGTATATTAAAAAGGAAAAAAAAGGCACAAATCAATGTGAAACAAAGCTCATCAAACTGTGATATCATAGCTTATAGTTATAGAGAGAAGTACTACTGATATAGCCTAACCAAGGAGGAAGGCTGGACGTCACTATCACAAAATGAAACCTCAGACCTACCCCACCACCACTACCAATTATCAATCAACTTTCAGCACGACACTGCACCTAACCCGACAGTTTCTTAGCACGATATAACTTATATCCCCAAACAATAGCCCATCCCCTCCACCAGGCAAACACTTAAAAGCAAAGAAGAACCCTACGGTACTTTTTGCGGTATGATATGATAATATCATAACTATGAACCTCCCGACACCACCCCCCCACCGTCATTCCATAAACATGGATAATTATCCCCATCCCAGAAGCCTCGAAACGATCCTCAGCACCCAGCAAGACAAACGCGCCCACCACCCTAAACTTCAAATCGGCAGGCAGCTTATAAACGCCATAGTGGATATCCATGAATCCCCCCCTCCCCCCAATTTACCTACCCGCTCGACATGGAACTCGTTCCCGCTTTGTCCACCAGATTATGTGATAGTACGCATGGTACTCGTAAGCCCCTTAAGTGTGTCTTCGTCGCTATATAATACAGTACAGCTTCCTCATCCAGCATGATACTCCACTATAGTGATACCTCGAGGTATCCGCCCGGCTTGACGAACCCGTAGGTTTCGACCATAACTTTGGTGTCTCTGGTCTTTGATCGAGCCAGTCAGACTGAGTGGTGGATGTGGGCAAGATGGGACGGATTAATCTTTAATCTTCTCACACACCCAGGTCCTGGAGTCCTCTCTACATTGTTCATTCTCGAGAGTGGGGAAGGGAGAAGGGTTTCGGTTTCACTGGCCCTACTCCGAATTTGTGTATCATATACAGGTGCTGTTTTGTGAAAAGGTATACAATAGCATTTGTGGACTTTTGAGTTGTGTCCACTTTTAGTTTGCATAGAAATCAAGGTCACCTTGAGAAAACAGCAAAAATATTTCTCTCCCACCGAAATTGAAATAACTCCACAACAAGAGCAGTAAAATTATTATAAATTAAATAGAAATAGAACATATCTTTGTCCTAACAATTCTATGTAAAAATATTGGTTTTTTATAAGTATGCTGTTTTCTCATATAGGGCTCAAAGTTTAGAATGTAAAAATAAGTAAAGATGGATATTGATTTAGGTTTTAGCTATTATTAACTCTCTTGTGTCACAGATAGTGACTTAGCGAGGTTGTGGCATGTGGTGGGAATTAGTAGATGTAGCATATGCTGGGAATTAGTAGACGAGTTGGAAGGTTTCAGTTAGGCTTACTAGTAAGGCAGATTGGTCAAGCTTACCGGTAAGGCAGATTAGTAAGACTTTTACACCATGACTTATATTAGGGTCATGGGGTCTCACATGACTCACAGTTGTAAGTTGTTGATATGTTATGATTGGTTGATGTACTTGAGTGGCTTACAGCTGTAGGTTACATGATGTTATAACTTGTGCACATAGCTCAAATGGTAAGTCAGGGGTTTCACGCATGTGACATGGTTAGTGTACATAACTATGGCAGGTGACCCAAGGGTATGAGTTACAGGGTTAGGGTTGAGGTGAAGAGTAAGTATAAAAGAGGTTGTTAGGACCCAGGATGATAAGCTCTTCACACTATCATCTTTGTATCTTTTTACCTGTAACTTTACTAGTATACTTTTCACCTAAGAGATAATATTGTGTATATACTACCATGGAAGAGTAATGAGATTGGAGCCTGGAGTGCTTAGTAATCTGAATTGAAGAAGAAGAAGGGAAGTCTTATATGAATAAAGCTCAGGTATCATTACTGCTGTTAAGAGTTCACTAATGTGTAGCGAATATTATATTTGATAGTATCTTCTCGAAATACACACAACAATACAGTGAGAGAAGGGGATAGCAACACCAACCCCAAGAGACAAACAAAACAGATAGTTATAATAGAAATAAGTTCAACAACCATCTTGAGCTTCTAGGACTAGGTAAAGAATTCAGTTAAATAGGGTCTTCCTAAGGGGAGGGCAGACCTACGAGCCTGACCATACTGGAGGAATAATAACAAGAGACCACTTCACCTTCCAAGAAAGGACAAGAAACAAGAAAGTCCAAAATCACTGTAACTACAACAGGCCCAAGACTCCAGACAGTAATATTGACAAGCAAGCAAGACATGGCATTGCTGGATACTATACAAGCTAGCAGACCCAGTAGAGACAGCACCCTAAAAGCAAAGGAACCTGATATTTTCACCAGTGAAAGGATAAAGCTATGAGAATTTCTCTCGCAGCTGAAATAGTACGTTTGAGTTAAGGACTACAGGAAAGATGGCAACCACACCAAGGTAGCATATGCTGAATTGCTGCTATGCGAAATGGCCGGTAAGTGGATCACCCCCTACATTAAAGGATTGAAAGTCAGAGAATGAAAAACCCAGAATAGTATCAAGTAGGTTCTTAAAGAATGTTTCAAAGATATTAATACCAAATAAGGAGTATAGAATAAGCTGGAGACCATGCAACAAGGCAAAAAGAAAGTAACAAATTTCTGAAATGAGTTCCAGTACCTGACAGTAGAGGCCAAATACAACGATACAACTCTCAAGCGTTTCCTGCTAAAAGCAAGCAATACTCAGCAACAAGATGCATGGGGCAAGGCAGAGACCAAATACACCACGATGGCAGATTTTGTAGTATAGGCAATTGAAAGAGAGTGAAGGCCAGACATGGACAAATACATCTAGGAAGAAAGAATAACTATAGAATACAGGACAACACCACAAAATCAAGATAGTACATTTAGGCTACTACTGCTTAATACTACTAAGAGAGGTGATACAATAGATCTGGATATGAGTAGGAGAAGGCTAAACCTCTACCTGTTAGGACAGGAACACCAAGGAAGGATAACAAGCAAACTATGCCTGGAATGTAGGAAGAGTGGCCATGTACTGTGCAACTGCCAGCTCCTTAGAGACAGCCAAAATGGCATCCAGCAGAACACATGAGACCAATCAAGGACAACACTATAGGCTTCAGCCCTTACCAGACCATGTAGGGTGAATCTTAATAACAAGACTAAGGAAAGAGAAAAAGATAACAATCTCTAGCATTAGGTAGTCTAAGGGATAGGAAACAACCAAAACCTATCACCCTGGCAAATAATGATGTGATATTATCTACAGAACTCCTGGAACATGAAGGAGAGGGCATTATGGTTAAGATATCACTTAATGGTAAAAAGGAAACAGTTACGATACATGCGATGATTGACTTAGGAGTAACAGAAAACTTTATTGACAAATGAATATGTACAAAACAGGGCCTCATGACCATTTAGGCTAAAGAACTAAGTGATATATACCTAGCAGACAGAATAAAGAGTGTTATAAGGCCAATTACCTATATGGTGCAAGTTCCTATAGACATTAGCAGCTATCGGGAAGTAGCAGCCTTCCAGGTGGCCAAGCAACAAAGCCATGTGGCAGTTTTAGGGATAACTTAGTTGAGACAATACAGCCCCACTATTGAGTAGGAAAACTACAAGATGACATTTACAAATGAACGTTGCATAACTTGAACCAAATATCTGCATAGTTAACTGATGGTATACACTATCCCCAAAGTGGAAGCCCTGAGAGAGAACTTGATCACAAAGTTCTTCAAACTCAAGACTCTGTAAAAGCCAAGCACCCAGAGTGGCCAAAAGGATTAATAGATCTAAATCAAGAAGTTGATAAGAGAGGTAAAAGTGCCTACCAAGGGTTCAGCAAGAGTGGTAGGACACAACCTATATGCTAATAAACAACAGACAATTCCTGCCAGAGCGCAGATAATGATAGCCACAGGAATAACCATAGGTGTAATGTGTTCGGGCCAGGCCCTAGTCATGTAGCGGTACGATAGGTGCGGATGGCTTCTTGATCAACAAGAAGCGAGCGCTGCTTACTAAAGGAGTCTTCGAATGGGTTGTAATAGAAGATCAAAGAAGTAACCGTTCAACCAAGTATATTAAGAATACTGTCTGTCGAAGTCTGCTGTTTCCACTGCGCGAATTAGCGGTCTTTAAATACAGCATATCACTTATCTCCAGTATGAGCGATATTCCAAAACATTGTGTGTATCAACTGATAGCACACAAAACAATACAAGTATCAAATGATACTGTAAAACAAAACATAAAACAATGTGTGTATCAACTAATAGCATACAAAATAATACAAGTATCAAACGATACTATGAAACCAAACATAAAACAATGTGTGTATTAACCGATAGCATACAAAACAATACAAGTATTAAACGATACTGTGAAACCAAACATAAACCAACCTAGTACCCATACCAGTTACAATAGGGCTATCATCAGGCACCTATGAGCAAATTGCCCCATGCAGTGGTTTAGAACTTAATATAATAGGCAGGGTCCATGTAGGGTCAAGGGCAGATAGTTCAAGGCACACTATAGTAGGAGATACAGGAGAAGAGCAGATGTACTGACAAGAACTATTGGTATCAAGGCTCAAGGGGTTCAAGGACAGGGGCTCAGGGGTCAGGGTCAGGTTTCACAGGTTCAGGTGATAGTGACGTGAAGAAGAAACAAAGTTGTAATTCCTAAGTACAGGTGTAGGCAGGAAATTACCAGGTTGTGTAAGAAAGGAAAATCACAGATTGGCACACTACTTCATATATGGTGCAAAGCACTTAGAATGTATAGCAAGGCCATTGTATCCTGTAATGCCTCGTTTGTATTAGGGTAAAGGGTAAATGCACGAATGAATATTCCTGAACAGCACAAGTTCAATTCAGGCTCATAATGTAGTTTTTTTTTTTTTTTTTAAATATAAAGTATAAGAAATGAATAAGTTTGCAGTAATATTAGATCTGTAGTTGTATTCTCCTTGTTGAATCTACTTAATACTAACCAATTACCTTATACCAACAACTCTACCAGAATGGTACAAATTATTTCTTCAGAGTCTAGAGAGACTTTTGTCAATCCAAATACTGCTAGAAGTCAAATGAGGTGGGAGCAATTAAGGTTACAAAAGTTGCAAGAACTACCTGTGGTAAGTTGTAATTAACTAAGCAAAGACCTATTTGAAATAAACAAAATCACTTGATGTAGAATTTAATTTCTGATATTGTTTTGAATTTCAGGAGAATTCAGGAGATAAAGGTATACAACTGCCACCAACAGCAAATACTCTTCATATACACCAATTCCATGAACACAAGAAGGCTGAACAAGCTGCTGCCAAAGAAGCCTTGCAGCCAATAGCGTGTTCTAATCCTATTGAGGTAACAGAAAATCTTCTGAAAGTCCATACCCCAAAACAATCAGGATGAACTTAAGATGTTTTATGAGAAGTAGCCATGATGACAGTATTCCCAAGGAAAACTATGTGAAAAGCGGTTGAAAATTCTGCAGGCGGCAATGGAAGCAATTTCAAAGCTCATATCTAGCCGCAAAGCAAAGGCAACCTACAAGCCAGTGGGTCAGTATTTTCCCTGGCATTACCAGGTTTATTTTTTCCTGAAGATGCAAGTAAAGAATGAGCAAAAGGTGCTTGAAGATATTGATTTATATACTGGAATAGAGCAAGTATTACAGTCATGTAAAGTACTGGCTCAGAGGATTGCTAATACTGGTGGATGGGGAAGAAGGGTCGTTAATCATATTTTACAGCATGAGATAGAGTGGGTAACTAAGTGCTAAATTCCCAAACTAAACCTTAGAAAGCATAGTCGTATTATGAGTCTGCTGGAGGATCCTGATATGTTATTGGCTGTAATACAGCATATTCAACAAGTTTGAGACAGTAAACAATTCCTATGAGTAGTTATTTGTAAGAATATAAGTAGTAATTTGCTTGGAACTATAGAATTAAGCTTTAGAAATTTGGCAAGGGCTATTGCTAGCTTCTGGAAAAGCCAGAATGAAGAGTCTGAAATTGCAAATCGCTCAACCAGTAATGTGGCCAGAGAGGTTGAGAAAGTTATGGCATCATCAACAGCTGCATGGTGGTCAAAGTGCCTAGGATTTAAATACAAGGAGTACCAGAAAGACATCTACAATGATGGCCATGAATGATCAGATGGCAAAAAATATCATGATGAGTAGTTTCTTCATCGAATTGCCTCCTACCAAGATCAGTTCATGATATTGGATGAGAATTTAGATATTATTCCAAATCCACAGTAGTGATCAGGAGAGGTCCAGTTAATCACCCTTATAACGTAGGACGAATGTACATTTAACTCTAATAATGGACGACACTTCCTGTAAGTCCATCGTGAGCATAAACCTTTATGTAAAAAGGGAGGTGACCAAGGCCTCCATGTATGTGATTTCCTAACTCTGATTGGTAGACTCTGCAATGGTGATACCACTGTTACAATGAAGTATTGCGTAGATACATGATGGAACAGAGACACGCTTTTAGAACAGATTTGAGATAAGGCTATTCCAGCCTTTGAAGCCCAATTTCCAGGATGCAAAGCACTTTTTGCATATGACAACTCACGCAATCATCTAAAATGTACAGATGATGCCTTAAGGGCATCGGAAACAAATTTAGACCCAGGTGGTAAAACCAGAAAAGCTAGGCGAGTTACCTGGGTTATCGATATAGGTCCTTCAAGTGGTAGATACATCTAGCAAATGATATTCACTAATAGAACTCACAAGGGTCACAAGGCTATTCTTACTGAGCATGGACTATGGCCTCATGACCTCCCACATTTTCATGCTCAATGCGCAATCTGATCAACAACTAAAAAGTGTTACATATAAAATGAACTGGTACAGTGTAATAGACATGTCATGTGATCATTGGCAACAGATCATGTGTTCAATCCCCGGGTCCGTTGGAGCATTGGGTGGATAAGTTAATTTCTACCAATACTATGTTGGCACAAAATCCCTGTTTATGCCACCACCAAAGGTTACCGAACCAGGGGTTTTCACTGAGTTTTCAGGAGAGGACTCTTGGCTATCCAGACAAGGTCGAACGAACTAAATCGGTCAGTTGGTGGTGGAGATAAATGCATACAAAGATCCCTCAGTTGTGCTAAAGGATTGATACCAACTGGGGGGAGGTTGGCTACTCTGACAGTAGTCCCGGGCTGCCATGCAGGCAGTAAGAGCGAATTTTTCTAGTCTGTTGGTGGAGGAATACGGAGGAAAATCCAGATGAGGGGATATTGCACTAGAGATGATTATTCGCCTACACCCAGAGGCATGATAAGGTAGAGCCCTGTGATGGCCTACTGCTTGAAAGGTCAACACAGTATAACGACCAACAATACATAAGCTATGTCAGCTGGAACCTACACCCATACAGGCAGCCAGGAGGTGAACTGGTAGGAACCGGCAGGCAAGTAAGTACTTGACCCACGGAGACCCAATGGCCTGGTCTCTGAGATGAACAGAATTAACTGGCAGGGTCCTTAGGTACCTGGCTACACCCGGGAGTGGTGTCAGTGTACTTAGGGATCTTGGAAGAGGCAGTTACTCAGCTAAGCCTGGTAATTGGGGAAAGGTCGGAAGTGTCTATCTCGGGCGATGGAATAGACAGAGTAACAAGGTAAAGTCATCCTGTCCACCGGACAAGGTTACCCTACGCTCAGGATTAGGTTACCCTGCCATGGGGCACGGGTTAGTACCCTGTCCAAAGTCCTGTGGTACACTACCTTTCAATATGAAGTCCTTCGGGGAGTTCAGGAAAAATGACCGTAATGTTTGTCACATGAAGCCATGCATAATACCGGAATCTGGGGTTCTGGGAGATGCTATTGGGTGAGCTATGCAGCTCTGAAGAAGCTGTAAATTGCAGATATTATTCCTCTCATATGCCTTCAGCACCGCCTTGAGGCCCCGATGTCATGGACAAACAGTTGTGTAGTTGTGTGCAGTCTAGCAAGGAGGAGTTTTTGGAGACCTGCTTGCAACACCGTATACATTACTGGTGTGTGGGTGACGGGAAGCTGTTCACAGGGTATATAAGGGGGCATAGGGTAGAAGGTGGAGTACCTCCTCTAAGTTGTGTGGAGTAAAACAGACCAAAGATGATGGAGTTAATGGTGGTTAACCATGGGGATCTGAGAGGTAGTCCCAGGTAGTGCTGGGGCGACCGCATGAGTTTTACATCTACCAAGGCCGAAAGTGTCCCCAACGCCATAGGCTCTGCAAGGGCAGTGTGGAGAAACTAAAAGCATGATTCCTACTACAGGTAATATAGATCTGAGGTAGTGGTTGTGGGCAGTGCCCATTGGACTACTCCTGGACCACCGCATCCTACGGAAGACACCAGAAGCCCAAGAATTGTAAATGGTAGACAGATAAACTGCTCACAGTAGCTTGCAGGATCATGTAGAGATCAATGCATATGGGAAGGGTATCATAGATAGTCCAGTTCATCAGGTGTCTTGACTGTTAGTCACTGCCAAGACAACGATATGAAGAAGTTTTCACTCAGGTGGGCAAAATAGAAATGTGCTATGGAAATGATAAGTGCATAAGATGGACGTCAACTAGAGAGTGTCAAGACATGCATGCCCGAAGGGGGTGCCAGGAGATGTGTCAGACTACCCTTAGCAGAGCTGGGTATGCTCGCATAGTTGGTGTAAACTGATAGGAGAGTTTCTGGCATAAGATAAAACCACTTGAACATCTATGCAAGAACTCTCCTACTCCAACAATCAATCCTCTTGAGACCTTAATTGAGTGAAGTGTCAGGCTTAACGATATTAAGTTTTACCATTTACTTTACTCTAACATCTGTGTGAACCTTTGGCGATAAGTTTGAAGTTGTTCGGTGCGGTCACAACCATGGGATCCATCTTCCTAGGAGGGCCCCTGTTACAGTATATCGTTAAGTGACCTCCTCACTTAACTTCTCTCCTGATTAATTGTTTTCTGACCTGCGGCATTGACCTTGCGTGAACACTGGTAACCTTGTCTAGAACAAGTAGCCCAGGGTGGAAATCGCAATGGCCAGCACCAAACTTTGAACCTGAATGGAATCCCACTCTGATTCATACCTGGACCTTGACGAGAATGCCACCAACACGTTTTGTGCATTGGTGTTCATGAATGTTCACAGCATTGAATGGAACGGCCACCAGTTTCTTTTAGAGGCCGCCCCTATTCAGTTACCTGATGAATGCATTGATCTTATGATTATAGACCCTTGCGCTACAGCGCTTTTGCTTTACGAAGACTCCACTCTTGTTCATAACATGTGCCCTCCACCGGTGGGAGGTATACCCTGTGTCCAATTCTCGCACGAGTTTGTTGAACCTTACATTGTCTGCGAGGTAGCTAAGTTACACGCTGAAGCCAGGCGCGAAATGAGAAACTGGAACAACCAGCAACAGCAGGTGTCCCGCAAACAGATTACTACAGCAGTGATGGAATGGATAAAAGTGCAGCAGGAGGCATACCTGTGGATGCTGAAAGACCAGAGGACCTTGCAGGATCGTATAGCAGTGTTGGAAAAGGCCTTTGAAGAAGGGTATAGTATTGATACTGAGAATGATGTACTGATGATAGGGGCTACGCCCCACTTCTACTCGTCCATACCATATCTCGCAATTTCAGGATGGTATTGGCCATAAGAGTCAGAGACTAACAAAGGAGGGCATACCTAAGCCCGGTGGGTATATGAATATTAGAAAGCCTCAAGGGCGAAGGCTATAGCTACACCCTTACTTCACAAGAGCATCTATAAGCTCTCTACATATCCCCTCCTCAATCGCCTGCAGTTATTCGGGAAATCCAGTGACTGTACCAACTGATGGACATTCTGTCAAGAAAAGGATGTCGAGGCCAAAGGGTCTCATGGCACCTGATATGCCTGACTCTACTTATAACGTGTTCGGGCCTGGCCCTAGTCACGTAGCGGTACGATAGGAGCAGATGGCTTTTGTGATCAACACAAAGCGAGCGCTGCTTGCTAAAGGAGGCTTCGAACGGGGTGTAATTGGAGATCAAAGAAGTAACCGTTCAACCAAGTATATTTAAGAATACTGTCTGTCGAAGGCTGCCGTTTCCATCGCG
>PYWC01000016.1:808306-852025 GCA_003182015.1 Tuber magnatum | reverse complement strand
GGGAATCAGCGGTCTTTAAATACAGCATATCGCTTATCTCCAGTATGAGCGATATTGCAAAACGTTGTGTGTATCAACTGATAGCACACGAAACAATACAAGTATCAAACGATACTGTGAAACCAAACATAAAACATTGTGTGTATCAACCGATAGCACACGAAACAATACAAGTATCAAACGATACTGTGAAACCAAACATAACATCCTAGTAACCCGTACCGGTTACACTACTCCTCGTCCAACCCCTGCTCCTATCATTTCTTCTGCAACACCTTCAGTTGCAACTCCCATACCTCCCATTGCCACCATAAGACCCACACCTCTGCCAGTCTCGTTGCCCGCCCTTGATACCTTTCCTACCAAAGCCTTCCTACCAGCAGTAACGGTTACCCCTGGGTTCTGGCCACTGTGAGCAGTCTTACCAGGATTTTTTGAACAGGCACGGCACCCACAAGGGCGAGTACTCGCGGCTCTATCATAGGGAGCTCCAATCCGTGGATCCGGGACACCTGGCCCCTCTGTTCCTTGGGCACCTGTGATTCCCCCTGCCCCCTCAAAACCAACTCTTCCCTCTGTGCTCGCTACGACTACAAGCAGCGTGTCAGATAGTCAAGACGAGTTCTGTCTGTTGGGCTGTAAATCAGAAGAGGCCCTTATGGGGTGGATTTCTTACTACCCATATGGGTGCAGGAAGGGACCAGGGACCTCAGTGAAGCACAGAAGAAGGCAGAAGGAAGGAGATAGATGACCAACATGTGGGTATTGTCGGTCATTGAGGCACGCTGGCCCCCCAATGTAACCCCTGAGCTGTCCAGAGCTTCAGGCATTTCTGCAGATAACTCAGGTAGCTCATAACCCAAATCCTGAGAATGGGGGACGCCCTGTTCTACCACGGGTATTAGTACTATCAGGGGCTAACCCTGCCAAGGATGGGAATCAGGATGGCCAGGAGGAATGGTTTGATGGATACGATAGACCATGGGAAATGCTATGCGGAAAAGCCAGGGGCAGTGGAGATGGAAATGTACCACCTGGCACTGGTACAGCGGGGGCGGAAGGAGATCCAGGGGATTCTGATCATAACAGTTTTGGTGATAATCATGCTGGCTCTCTCCCTGGTTTGACCCTCTTTCTCGGCGCTTGTAAGAAAGATTTGAGTGATGAGAAGAAATAACACTGGAACCACCGTGGTAAGAAGCTATCATGGGAATTATGGCGCAGGTCGACCACACAGCCATCCTCCAGACAGCGGCGGAAGAAGCTGGAAAAGCTAAGTGGCATTCTGGCGTTTGAGGAAAAAGTCACTGAACTTGCAAGATTCCTGACACTGGTAGAGTTGAAGTTTGAGCATTTCGCCAGGTGCAGTTTGACCGATATCGACAAGGTAAACCATGTGATACCCCTTTTAGAAGACTCTGCCTGAGCATGGTATTTAGGGCTGCACTCCCACATCACTAAGGACGTAGCCAAGTGTACGGGGGTTCCTGTTAACAAAAGCAATGCGTTGAGAACCTAGAAAAGATTCTACGAACAGCGCAATTGAAGTTTCAGTAGTGATCAAGGAGAACAACACCGATCCCTTCTCAAGTGGCGAGACCTGGTAATGAAGCCATATCATATTGATGAGTACCTGGACAAGATAATTTACTACATGTATAAGCTTAGCTATACAGACCCAGTGCAGGTATGAGGTAAGGTATGGTCGGGCATTACCCAAGAGGTTCGGAATGTATGGGCACTTAAGGAGCCCAATCCAACTGACTTGAATGACCACCTGAATCTACTTCAGAAAGTTGGACATACATTAGAAGACAACAACCAGCTCAGTAACTGCGTTGTCCATCCTGCTCAAAGGTCGCAGCCAATGGAGAGGAAGGATGATAGGTCATCGACTTTGGAGAGGTTTAAAAAGAAGGATAAATGTTTGGGCAGACAGAAGCAGAGGCCTGCCAAACCTACTAAGTTCAATGTGGGAAAGCAGGCAAAGCCAGCGACTTCTGAGTATGCCATAGCATATAAGGAAATCCCGTTGACTTTGACCAAAGGTCGGAGAAAGCACAACCAGTGCACCAAGTGTGGACAAACAGGTCACTTCTGGAGGAAGTGTACCGTGGCGTCCCCAGTCATTAGTTCATCCAAACAGGCTCATGGGTTGCAGCAGTCAGCCCCGGGAAGTGCGCTCTCAGGTACGGAGAAATGGCTAAACCGCATCAAAGCACCACCTCTGGCTTCCTTGTCGATAGTACCTGAAGTCTGAGAGACATCACCTCAGATCATGGAGGTAGCTACTGACAGCTCAGAATAGGTAAGAACCAGCTCTGCTTAAGGTATAACCTTACTAACCTGTATCTATGGACCTGTGAGGAATAGATAGAAAGTAACCCCAGAAGTGCCTTCTGGGATGGGTAAGTACCCCTCTACAGCATGACCAAGCCTGTTACTGACTACACCTAGGGAGTATGGGCAGATAGAGGTTACAGGTCACGTGCGGTACAATGGGCTATCTTTCCTTTGTTGGGTTTCTGGTTATTTCCTTTGTTCTAGTTATATGTATTTCTTGCAGGATTTCCTTAGCTGGATGGATAAGTCATAGGACATTATTTCAGTTGAGGCTGGGCGAGGTCTTGTTGTGGGAGAGGCTCGATATTGGGGAAGTAAAGGTGCTTCACTTGGAACCATTCCAACAGCCGACCTCTACCCATCTTGGGGAAAATTGTTATGTTTAGTACAAGTGGAATTGGTTCAGGCTGGACTTGATCAAATAAACAGTGTTATTTTCAAAGATACCAGAGGAGGGTTTAGTACCTGAAATCATGCAGGCATGATAGTAAACACCTTAGCAATTCATAAAACGAATCCCAATCCCTTAACGTTTACCGACCAGTTGTGGCCGGTCTTGTGGCGAAAGGCAAGAGACCTAAAGATTTATTGAACCAAGATGACTAAGTCCCTGAGACAAGAAAAGAGTCAGAAATGTGACAACCTGCCTCACCATACCAAGTCTGTCCACCTGTGGATGAAGTTAGGCTGAAAGTTTGGAGCTAGACAGGTAAGCACAGAAGTACTACTGCTACTAGATAGTGGAGCTACTGGGCAGGTGCTTAGCAGGCAATAGGTTAAACAAACTCAGGCGACTTGTGTACGGTGAGAGGTACACGTGCCAATAAGCGATGCAAGCAGTAATCACATTCCTGGGTCAGGTCTGCACTATAGCAAGTTACTGGAGATGAGAATAGGTGACCACTATAATGAGCTGCACTTTGAAGTTGTGGATATGCCTGACACCAAGTTGGATGGGTACCTACTGATGTCTTGGTTGAAGGACCACAACCCTGACATAGATTGGAAGACAGGATCACTAACCTGGTACTCAGATTTCTGCAAGGCTAACTGCCTAGCAGAGCAGGGATGGTTAGTGTTCATGACCGATGAAGGGTTAATAACCGAAATCCCTTGTAATGTGTACCATTTGGAAATTGTACAATTCTCCTATGAAGAAGGTGCCGACATTACAGTCAAGCTACTCCGCCAGTATAAGGACTATGGGGATATCTTCAGTCAAGAAGGGGTTGAGGCACTGCAGGAGCACGCAAAGTATGACCATACGATCGAGTTGCAACCCAGGACTCAACCTCGGTTTGGACCTATCTATCTATTATTGGAAAAGGAGCATAAGGCACTCCCACAATATCTCAACCAGACGCGGTGAACTGAAAAGCTACAGCCATCGAGTTCCTTGGCAGCAGCCACTATCCCCTTCGTGCTAAAACAAGATGGTACATTAAGATTGGTAATAGATTACCGAGGGCTGAACAAAATCACGGTTAGGAATAAGTATCCTCTACTACTAATGAATGAACTGGGAGATAGGTTAGGAAAGGCCACTGTGTTTACAAAGTTGGACTTGGAGAACAGCTATTACCTTTAGAGGGTAGCAGAAGGTGAGGAATGGAAGACAGTCTTCCAGTATAGATATGGACTGTATGAATACATAGTCATACCGTTTGGGTTATGTAACACCCCAGCTGTAATAACCCAGCATACATGAGCAATGGCAGCAGGAACCTTCACCCATACAGGTAGCCAGGAGGTGAACTGGTATGAACCGACTGGCAAGTAACTACTTGACCTATGGAGATGGGATGGCGCGGGCTCTGAGACGAACAGAGTTAGCTGGCCAGGTACGTAGGTACCTGGGTACACCCGGGAAGTGGTGTCAGCGCACTTAGGGACCTCAGAAGGGGCAGTTACTCACCTAGGCCAGGTGACTGGAGAAAGGTCAGAAATGTCTATCTCTGGCAATGGGAGAGACAGGGTAATACAGAAAAGTTATCTTGTCTGCCAGACAAGGTTACCCTACCCTCAGGATCAGGTTACCCTGCCCAAAGTCCTGGGTTACCCTACCTTTCAATACGAAGTCCCTCACGGAGTTCGGGAAAAATGACCAGAATGTTGGTGACACGAAACCATGCATAATACTGGAATCTGGGGTTCCAGGAGATGCTATTGGGCGAGCTACACAGCTCCGAAGAAGCTGCAAACTGGAGATATTATTCCTATCATACCTCTGCGGCCCCGCCTTGAGACGCGGACATCCTGGGCAAGCGGTTGCGTAGTTGTGTGCAGTCGAGCAAAGCAGGATCTTTGCCGAACTGCTTGCAATACCTTATCCGTCACTGCCATCTGGTCCACCATAACCTGTTCACAGGATATATGAGGGGGTATAGGGTGGAAGGTGGAGTACCTCCTCCAAGTTGTTCGGAGTAAAATGGACCAAAACTGGTGGAGCCAATAGGTGTTAACCGTGGGGGTCCCGAAGGTAGTCCCGGGTGGTGCCCTGGAGGCCGTGAGAGTTTTACACCCACCCAGCCCAAAAGTGTCCCCAACGCCATAGGCTCTGAAAGGGAAGTGCAGAGACACTGAAGGCATGATTCCTACTACAGCTAAGGTGGATCCCAGGTAGGGGTCATGGGTAGCATGCATTGAACCCCTCCCGGATCACTGTATCCTGCGGAAGACACCAGAAGCCCAAGAACCGTAAACAGTGGACAGATAAACCACTCGCGGTAGCTTCGGGGGCCGAGTAGAGATCAAGGCGTATGGGAAGGGGGTCATAGATAGTCTAGTTCATGTGGCGTCTTGACTGTTAGCCACTGTAAGGATGCTGATGCGCAGAAGTTTTCACTCCGGTGTGGTAAATGGAAATGCACCGCAGCAATGATAACCACATAAGATGAATGCCGACTAGGGTGTGTTGACACATGCATGCCTGCAGGGTGTGCCAGGAGACATGTCGGACCACCCTTAGCGGAGAAGGGTGTGCTCAAATAGTTGGAGTAAACTTATAGCGGAGTTTCTGGCATAAGACAAAACTACCAAAAGGTCTATGCGGGAACTCTCCTGCTCCAACAATCAATCATCTTGAGACCGTAATTGAGTGAAGCGTCAGGCTTAACGATATTAACTTTTACGATTTACTTCACTCTTATATTGGCGTCAACTTTTGACGACAAGTTCGAAGTTGGTCGGTGCGGTGGCACCCTGGGGACCCATCTTCCTAGGGGAGCTCCCGTTACAGTATATCATTAAGCGACCTCCTTGCTTAACTCCTCTCCTGATTAATTTTTTTCCGACTTTCTGCACTGACCTTGCGTGAATACTGGTAACCTTGTCTAGTACGAGTAGCCCAGTGTGGTAAGCGCAATGGCTAGTACCGAACTTTGCACCAGAATGGAAGCCAACTCGGATTCCACCCTTCACCTTGACGAGAACTCCGCCAACACATTTCGTGCCTCGGTTTTCATAGATGTTCATGGTATTGAATAGGATGGCCACCGGTTACTCTTGCAGGCCGCCCCTATTCAGTTACCTGATGAAGGTGTTGATCTTATGATTACAGACCCTTGCGCTGCGCTGCTTTCATTTTTCCAAGACTCCACTCTTGCTTACAACACCAGCCCTCCACTGCCAGGAGGTATCACCTTTAGTCAATTCCCTCATGAGTTCGTTGAACCTCACATCGTCCGTGAGGTAGCTAAGTCACGCCACGAAGCCAAGCGAGAGATGAGAAACTGGAACAACCAGCCACAGCAGGTGTTCCGCTAACAGATCACTATGGCAGTGGTGGAATGGATGGAAGTGCAGCAGGAGGCATACCTGCAAATGCAGAATGAACAAAAGGCTTTGAAAGATCGCATGGCAGCGTGGGGGAAGGCCTTTGCCGGACGGTATAGTATTGATGTGGAGAATAATGTGCTGGTGATAGAGGCAGCACCCCCACTTCTACTCATCCATACTAAGCCCGACAACTGCGGAATGCAATTGGCTTGGAGAGCCAGAGACGAACAATGGAGGGCATACTTAAGCCCTGTGGGGATACGCATGTTGGAAAGCCTCAAGAGTGATGGCTACAGCTGCACCTCCTCCTTCACGAGGGCATCAACGGTATCTCTATCTATCCCCTCCTCAAGCGCTAGCAGTTGCTTGGGCAGCCCGGCGCTTGGACCAACAGATGGATGTCATGTTAAGAAAAGGACCTTGAAGCTGTAGGGTATCATGGCACCCAATACGCCTGACCCTACTCCTCATCCGATCCCTGCTCCTATCATCCCCCATCAACACCATCAGTTGCAACTCCTGTACCTCCCATCGCTGCCCCAAGACCCACACCACTACAAGTTTCATTGCCCGCTCCTGGTACCTTTCCTGACACAGCCTTCCCCCTACCGGTATCAGTTACCCCAGGGTTCTGGCCACTACGCACAGGGTCATCTGGATTTTTCAGCAGGTAAGGCACCAGGAAGAGCGAGCACCCATGGCTCCATCACGGGGGACTCCAATCCCCGGACCTGGGACACCTCCTCGTTCCATTCCTTGGGCACCCGTGATTCCCTCTGCACCCTCAAAACTCACTCTTCCCTCCATGCTCACCATGATCACAAGCAGCGAGTCGGACAGCCAGGACGAGTGCTATTTCTCAGGTGGCAAATCGGAAGAGACTCGCATGGGGCGGATTCATTACCACACGTATGGGTGCAGAAAGAAACAATGGACCCTGGCAAGGCACAGAAGAAGATGGAAGGAGGGAGATGGAGGAGCAACATGTGGGTATTGTGGGTCATGAAGGCACACTGGGCCCCCCATGCAACCCCTGAACTGTCCAGAGCTTCAAGCATTTCTGCGGATAACTCAGGTGGCGCCTAACTCAACTCCTGACAGTAGGCGACGCCCTGTTCCACCACCGGCATCAGTACCATCAGGGGCTGACCCCCCCAAGGATGGGAATCAAGATGGCCAGGAGGTATGATTTGATGGGTATGACACACCACAGGAGACACCAGGTGGAAATGCTGGGGGCAGTGGAGACGTAAATGTGCCACCGGGCGGTGGTACAGTAGGAGCGGGAGGACACCCAGGGGACTCCAACTGTAACGACCCAGCATACATGAGCTATGGCAGCCGGAACCTACACCCATACAGGTAGCCCGGAGGCGAACTGGTAGGAACCGGCAGGCAAGTGAGTACTTAACCTACGGAGACCCGATGGCCCGGGCTCCGAGATAAGCAGAATTAGTGGGCACAAGTATTTAGGTACATGGCTACACCCGAGATTGGTGTCGACATACTTAGGGACCTATGATGGGGAAAGACACAGCTAGGCTGGGTAACTGGAGAAAGGCCCAGTGTGTCTATCTCCGGCAGTTGGATAGAATAGGGTAACAGGAGGAAGTCCACTTGTCCACTGGACAAGATTACCCTACCCTCAGGACTGGGTTACCCTGCCTTGAGGCCTGGGTTACCCTGTTCAAGGATCTGAGTTACCCTACCTTTCAACACGAAGTCCCTCGGGGAGTTTGGGAAAAATGACTGGAATGTTTGTCACACGAAGCCATGCAGAATACTGGAATCTGGAGTTCCGGGAGATGCTATTGGGCGAGCTACGCAGCTACGAAGAAGCTGTAAATTGAAGACATTATTCCTATCATGCCCCTCCGGCCCCGCCTTGAGGCCCGGACGTCATGGGCAAACGGTTGCGTAGTTGTGTGCAGTCTAGCAAAGGAGGACCTTTGGAGACCTGCTTGCAACACCGTATACGTTGCTGCCGTCCGGTCGACCGTAAGCTGTTCGCAGGATATATAAGGGGGCATAGGGTGGAAGGTGGAGTACCTCCTCCAAGTTGTTCGGAGTAAAACGGACCAAAACTGACGGAGTTAACGGGAGTTAACCGTGGGGGTCCCGAAGGTAGTCCCGGGTGGTGCCGGGACGACTGGGAACGTTTTGCACCTACCACGCCCAAGGATGTCCCCAACGCCATAGGCTCTGAGAGGGAAGTGCAGAGACACTAAAAGCATGATTCCTACCGCAGGTAAGGTGTATCCGAGGTAGTGGTCGTGGGTAGCGCCCATTGGATCACTCCTGGACCACCGTACCCTGCGGAAGACACCGGAAGCCCGAGACTCGTAAATAGTAGATAGATAAACCGCTCACGGTAGCTTCCGGCGTCAAGAAGAAATCAACGCGCATGGGAAGGGTGTCATAGATAGTCTAGTTCAGCAAGGGGTCTTGACAGTTAGCCACTGGCAAGTCCCCGATGCGCAGAGGTTTTCACTCCGGCGGGCAGAATGGAAATGCGCCGCAGAAACGATATGCACATATGGTGAACGCCGACTAGAGCGGGTCGACACATACATGCCCGAAGGGGGTGTCAGGAGACGTGTCGGACCGCCCTTAGCGGAGAAGGGTGTGCTCGAATAGTTGGAGTAAACTGATGGGGGAGTTTCTGGCATAAGATAAAACTACCTGAAGGTCTATGCGAGAACTCTCCTACTCCAACAATCAATCCTCTCGAGACCTTAATTGAGTGAAGCATGAGGCTTAACGATATTAAGTTTTACCGTTTACTTTACTCTTACATCTGTGCGAACTTTTGGCGATAAGTTTGAAGTTGTTTGGTGCGGTCGCAACCTTGGGATCCATCTTCCTAGGGGTGCCCCTGTTACACCAACCATGACAGTTCGGATAATGATGATGCCGATTCTCTCCCTGATTTAACCTGCTTCCTTGGCGCTTGCAAGGATGACTGGAGCGATGCGAACAAAGGATGGTGGGACTACCGGGCTAAGAAGCTGTCAAGGGAACCACGGAGCAGACCGACCTCATGGCCATCCTCCAGAAAGTGGCAGAAGAAGCGGGAAAAGCTTAGTGGCATTCCGGCATTCAAGGGAAAGGTTACTGAACTCGCCAGTTGGTTGACGCTGGTAGACGTTAAGTTCAAGTATTTTGCTAGGTACAGGTTGACCGATATGGAGAAGGTAAACCTGGTGATCCCGCTTCTAGAAGACACCGCCAAAACATGGTACCTCGGGGTGCACTCCCACATCAACAAGGAGGCAGCCAAGCATACTGGAGTTCCGGTTAATAACAATAACCCGTTGAGAACGTGGAAAGGATTCCGGGAACAGCTGGAAGGGAGTTTCAGCAGTGACCAAGGGGAACGAGACCGATCCCTTCTCCAGTGGCGAGGTCTAGCGATGAAGCCACATCACATCGATAAGTACCTGGCCCAGATAATTGACTACATGTATAAGCTTAGCCATAAAGACCATGTTCAGGTGCGAGATAAGGTACGGTCCGGTATTACCCAAGAGGTTCGGACCGCGTGGGCACTCACGGAGCCCCATCCAACTGACTTGAGCGACTACCTTGACCTTCATCGGAAAGTTGGATGCACGCTGGAAGACAGCACCTGGTTCAGGAGCCATGTTATCCACCCGGTCCAACGCTCTCAGCCAACGGATAAGAAGGACAATAGGTCATCAACTTCTGGAGGGTTCAAAAAAAAGGAGAAAGGTTCGTGCAGACAGAACTGGAGGTCTGCCAAACCTACTAGCTCCAATGCTGGGAAATGGGCAAAGCCAGCGAGTTCTGAGTATGCAATAGTGCATAAGGAAATCCCGTTGACTTTGACCGAACGTCAGAGAAAGCGCAACCAGTGCAAAAAGTGTGGACAATCGGGTCACTTCTGCAGAAAGTGTACTGTGGCATCCCCAGTCATTGGTTTATTCAAACAGGTGCGTGGGTTGAAACAGTCAGCCATGGTAAGCAAGCTCTCATGTGCAGAGAAGCGGCTGAAGCGCATTGAAGCGCCATCTCCGGCTTCCTCGTCAAAGATACTTGAAGTCCAACCAGCATCACCTGAAATTATGCAGGTTGATAGTGACGGCTCAGAATAGGTAAGAACCCATTCTGCTGAAGGTATAACCTTACTAACCTGTATCCATAGACCCATGAGCGATGGATGTAAGGAACTCCAGAAGTGGCTTCTGGGATATGTAAGTACCCCTCTACTGCATGAAGGAGCCTGGTACTGACTAAACTCAAGGGGTGTGGGCAGGTAGATGTTGTGGGCTGTGCATGGTGGAAGGGGCTATCTTTCCTTTGTTGGGTTTCTGGTTATTTCCGGGGTTCTAGTTATACGTATTTCTTTCAGGATTTCCTTAGCTGGATGGGCAAGTCATAGGACATTATTTCGGTTGAGGCTGGGTGAGGTCTCACTGAAGGAGACGCTCAACATTAGGGAAGCAAGGATGCTGCACTTGGAACTGGTCTGACAGTGGACCTCTACCCATCTCGGCAAAATTGTTATGTTCAGTACAACCGGAATTGGTTCAGGCTGAACTTGATCAAAACAAACACGGTTATTTCCAAGTTAACCTGAGAAGGGTTTTGTACCCGAAATGATGCTGGCATGATGGTAAACACCCCAGCGGTTCATAAGACAAATCCCGATCCCTCAATGTTTACTGACCTGTTGTGGCTGCTCTTGTGTCGAAAGGCAAGAGACCAAAATTATTAAGCCAAGATGACTAAGCCCCTCAAACAAGCAAACAGGCAGAAATGTGACAACCTACCTCGTCATACCATGTCTATTCACCTGCAGGTGAAGTTAGACGGGAAGATTGGAGCTAGACAGGGAAGCGGAGAGGCACTCCTGCTACTCGATAGTGGAGCTACTGGGCCAGTGCTTAGTAGCTGCTGGGTTAAGAAAACACAGGCACCTTGTGTACGGCGAAAAGTACATGTGCCAATAAGCAACGCAAGTGGTAATCACATTCCTCGGTCAGGTCTGCACTATACCAAATCATTATAGATGAAAATAGGCGACCACCATAATGAGATGCACTTTGAAGTCGCGGCTATGCCTGACAATGGGGTGGGTGGGTACGTACCTATATGTTGGTTGAAGGACCATAACCCAGACATAGATTGGAAGACAGGATCACTAACCTGGCACTCAGATTTCTGCAAGGCTAAGTGCCTAGTAGAGCAGGGGCAGTTAGTGTTCATGACCAATGAAGAGTTACTAGCCAGAGACCATAGCAATTTGTAGGTGTCGGGAAATGTACAATTCTCTGATAAGGAAAATGCCGACATTACAGTTACACTACTCCCCGAGTGTGAGGATTATGGAGATATCTGCAGTCAAGACCTGATTGAGGCACTACCAGAGCACTCGAAGTATGACCTCCTGATCGAGTTGCAGCCGTGGACTCAACCTCCGTTTGGGCCTTTCTAACCGTTATTGGAAAAGGAGCTCAAGGCACTCCTGGACTATCTCAATAAAATGCTACAAGCGGGAAAGTCACGGCAATCTAGTTCCTCGGCAGCAGCCCCTATCCTCTTCATGTCAAAACCAGATGGTACGTTAACACTGGTAATAGATTACCATGGGCCAAACAAAATCACAGTTTGTAACAGGGGTGCCCCTAGGAAGATGGATCCCAAGGTTGCGACCGCACCGAACAACTTCAAACTTATCGCCCAAAGGTCACACCAATGTAAGAGTAAAGTAAACGCTAAAACTTCATATCGTTAAGCCTGACGCTTCACTCAATTAAGGTCTGGAGAGGATTGACCGTTGGAGTAGGAGAGTTGGCGCATAGTCTTTTAGGTAGTTTTGTCTTATGCCAGAAACTCTCCTATCAGTTTACTCCAACTATTCAAGCACAACCTTCTCGGCTAAGGGTGGTCCGACACGTCTACTGGCACACCCTTCGGGCATGCATGTGTCGACACACTCAAGTCTGCGTTCCTCTTATGCAGTTATTGTTTCTGAGGCGCATTGCCATTTTGCCTGCCGGAGTGAAAACCTCTGTGCATCGGTATCTTGCCAGTAGGCAACAGTCAAGATTCCGCATGAACTAGACTATCTATGACAGCCTTCCCATATGCATTGATCTCTCCTTGGCCCTGGAAGCTACCGTGAGCGGTTTATCTATCTACTGTTTATGGTTCTCAGGCTTCCGGTGTCTTCCACAGGATAGCGTGATCCGCGAGGGGTCCAATGGGCGCTACCCATGACCACTACCTCAGATCCGCCTTACCTGTGGTAGGAATCATGCTTTCAGTGCCTCTGCACTTCCCTTTCAGGGCCTATGGCGTTGGGGACAATTTCGGGCTTGGTAGGTGTAAAACTGTCCCGGTTGCCACGTCACCACCCAGGACTACCTTCGGGACCCCCACAGTTAACTCCCATGAACTCCGTCAGCCTTGGTCTGTTTTACTCCGAACAACTTGGAGGAGGTACTCCACCTTCCACCCTATGCCTCCTTGTATCCCCTGCGAACAGCTTGCGGTCGACCGGATGGCAGTGACGTATACTGTGTTACAAGCAGGTCTGCACAGATTTCTCTTTGCTAGACTGCACACAACTACACAACCGTTTGCCCATGACGTCCAGGCCTCAAGGCAGGGCCGCACGGGTATGACAGAAATAATGTCTCCAGTTTACAGCTTCTTCGGAGCTGTGTAGCTCGCCCAATAGCATCTCCTGGAACCCCAGATTCCAGCATTATGCGTGGCTTTGCATGACCAACATTCCGGTCATTTTTCCCTAACTCCGCGAGGGACTTCGTATTGAAAGGTAGGGTAACTCAGGACTTTGGGCAGGGTAACCTGATCCTGAGAGTAGGGTAACCTGATCCTGAGAGTAGGGTAACCTTGACCAGTGGACAAGGTAACTTTTCCCCGTTACACTGTCTATCCTATTGCTGGAGATAGACACTTCTGACCTTTTTCCAGTTACCCTGCCTAGCTGAGTAACTGTCCCTTCTGAGGTCCGTAAGTACGCTGACACCACCCCCTGAGTGTACCCAGGTACCTAAGTACCTGGCCAGCTACCTCTGTTCATCTTGGAGCCCTGGCCGTCATGTCTCCTTAGGTCAAGTACTTTCTTGCCTGTTGGTTCCTACCAGTCCACCTCCTGGCTACCTGTATGGGTGAATGTTCCGACTGCCACAGCCATGTATGCTGGGTCTTACACAGTTCAGAGTAAGTATCCTCTACTGTTGATGAATGAACTGTGAAGGAGGTTAGGAAAAGCCACTGTATTTACCAAGTTGGCCTTGAAGAACGGCTACTACCTTCACAGGATAGCAGCAGGTGAAGAATGGAACACAGCCTTCTGGCGCAGAGATGGACTGTATGAAAACAGGGTCATGCCTTTGGGTTGTGTAATGTGTGACAACTTTCCCGCGCATGATAAAGGAGGTCTTCTGGGACCTCATGGATGAAGGTGTAATTGCCTATATAGGTGACCTCCTGATCTGCTCCGAAACCAGGGAAGAGCATGTCGCCATAGTAAGGTGCATGGGGGAGAAATTGCGGAAAGCCAGACTATGGGTAAGCATGAAGAAATCCAGTTTGCACCAACTGGAGGTTGAATTCCGCACGTACAAGATCTCCGATATGGGGATCTCTATGTTGTCGGAAAAGGTGCAAACAATCAGGGATTAGGCACCTCTGACATGCGTTGTCAACACCCAAAGCTTTATGGGCTTTGCCAACTTCCATCGTTGGTTCATAGACGGTTTCAGCAAGATAGCGAAACCTCTGACAGACTTGACCAAGAAAGATGCTTGATGGGAATAGACACCTACGTGTGAGCAGGCCTTCAACCATTTGAAGAAGGCATTCACGTCCCAACCTATCGTGGGAAATTTTGACCCTGAATGGCCAACACAACTGGAAACCGATGCTAGTGACTTTGCATTAGGAGCCGGCCTCTCGTGGTTCTGTGAAGATTAGAGATAGCATCCAGTGGCCTACCATGGTCAGAAGTTTCACCCAGTGGAGATTAATTATGGTGTCCATGGCAGGGAAATGACTACCATCGTGGCGGCATTCAAGGAATAGGATCATCTGCTACGCTTGGTAAGGGACCAATTGGTGATCTATATAGATCATAAGAATTTCGAGTACTTTAATAGTACCAAGGTCCTCAACCATAGGCAACACCGCTGGGCTGAGTTCCTGCAACCGTTTAACTTCAAGGTAGTTTACTGAGAAGGATTGTTCAATGAGAAGGCAGATGCCTTGTCGGGGCGTAGGGACTACCGCCCTGAAAGGGGAGTGATTTTTGGGCACAATCGTTTTTTCGCCCCAGACATTGTATTGGCAGCCAGGAACAGGACATCTTGCAACTACAAGTGTTGCAGGTGTACCAAGGATTTCGGCTGCAGTCTTCCTTTTTGGATCAGCTGCGGGTAGTGATAAAGCAAGACCAGGAATACTTCAGAATCGTGAAGGCAACGGCTGCTGGTGACAAGGAGGGCGACCAACACTTTACAACGCTAAAGGGATTACTTCTGTACAAGAACATGTGGTATGTTCCCAAGGGTCCGAATCAGAAGCGGACAATCAGGGAGGCTGAACATGACTCCCGAGTTGCAGGACACTTCGGGACTTACAAAACCATGGGCAGGGTTAGGGCTAACTTCTATTGGCCTAAGGCGGACAAGCACATCACCAACTAAGTGTGGACATCTGATGCGTGACAAAGAAATAAGTCCATCAGGCACAAGAAGTGCTGTCTGCTGAAACCTACTGATATTCGTATGTGACCGTGGACAGTGATTTCAATGGCCTTCATTGTGGTGCTGCCAGAGTCCGAAAGGTCTACCAAGATCTGGGTCATAGTGGACAGATTCTCAAAAATGCCACATTTCATACCCCAGGCCACTGAGGTACCAATCAAGGAGCTTGCCTTGATATTCCCAAAAGAAGTTTTGTGCCTTCATGTACTTCTAGAGTTAACCATCTCCGCTCGAGATAGCCAATTCACATCCAAGTTCTTGCTGAGTGTAACGCACTGGTTGCAAGTAAAACCAAACATTTCGACTGCATTCCACACGAAGACTAATGGGCAAACCGAAAGGGTTAATCAGATACTGGGGCAGTACTTGCGTAGCTACTGCTCCTACCAACAGGATGATTGGGTTTCGCTACCACCGTCTGCAGAGTATAAATACAACACCTCAACATCGAAATCCGCTAGGTTGTCACCATTTGAGATCAATTATGGGTTGAACACACGGACAAACTGGTTGGGTGTGTTGTCTGTATAACGACTCAGCACACATGAGCTATGGCAGTCGGAACCTACACCCATACAGGTAGCCTAGAGGCGAACTGGTAGGGACCGGCAAGCAAGTGAGTACTTGACCTACAGAGACCTGAATGGCCCGGGCTTCAAGAGTGAACAGAATTAGCTGCCCAGGTACTTATTTACCTGGGTATATACGGGAGAGGTGTCAGCGTACTTAGGGACTTCGGAATGGGCAGTTGCTCAGCAAGGCCAGGTAACTGGAGGCAGGTCAGAAATGTCTATCGCCGGTGACAGGATAGACAGGGTAACAGGGAAAAGTTATCTTATCTGCTGGACAAGGTTACCCTGCCCTCGGGATCAGCTTACCCTGCCATGGGGCTTGGGTTACCCTGCCCAAAGTCCTGAGTTACCCTACCTTTCAATACGAAGTCTCTTGGGGAGTTTGGGAAAAATGACCAGAATGTTCGTCACGCGAAGCCATGCATGATACTGGAATCTGGGGTTCCGGAGGATGCTATTGGGTGTGCTAGGCAGCTCCGAAGAAGCTGTAAATTGGAGACATTATTCCTATCATACCCCTCCGGCCCTGCCTCAAAGCCCAGACGGCATGGGCGAACGGTTGCGTAGTTGTGTGCAGTCTAGCAAAGTGGCAGGTTAGGAGACAGGCTTGGAACACTGTATACGTCGGTGCCGTCCCGTCGACCATAGGCTGTTCGCAGGATATAGAAGGGGGCATAGGGCGGAAGGTGGAGTACCTCCCCCAAGTTGTTCGGAGTAAAATGGACCAAAGCTGACGGAGTTAACAGGAGTTAACCGTAGGGGTCCCGAAGGTAGTCCTGGGTGGTGCCGGGGCGGCCGGGAGAGTTTTACACCTACCAAGCCTGAAAGTGTCCCCAACGTCATAGGCTCTGGAAGGGACGTCCAGAGACACCATAAGCATGCTTCCTACCACAGGTAAGGTGGGTCCGAGGTAGTGGTCATGGGTAGCACCCATT
Source organism: Tuber magnatum (assembly GCA_003182015.1). Lineage (NCBI taxonomy): Eukaryota > Fungi > Ascomycota > Pezizomycetes > Pezizales > Tuberaceae > Tuber > Tuber magnatum. The sequence continues at coordinate 835,642 of PYWC01000016.1, read as the reverse complement.
GGACTACTTCCAGATCACCGTACTCTGCGCAAGACACCAGAAGCCCAAGAACCATAAACTGTAGATAGATAAAACACACACGGTAGCTTCCGGGGCCAAGTAGAGACCAATGCAAATGGAAAAGGTGTCACAGATAGTCTAGTTCATGCAGCGTCTTAACTGTTAGCCACTAGCAAGACACCAATGCACAGAAGTTTTCACTCCGGCGGGCAAAATGGAAATGCACCGCAGAAATGATAACCGTATAAGGCGAATGCCGACTAGAGTGTGTCGACACATGCATGCCCGAAGGGTGTGCCCAGAGATGTGTCGGACCGCCCTTAGCAGAGAAGGGTGTGCTCGAATGGTTGGAGTAAACTGATGAGGGAGTTTCTGGCATAAGATAAAACTACCTGAAAGTCATTGCGAGAACTCTCCTACTCCAACAATCAATCCTCCCAAGACCTTAATTGTGTGAAGCATCAGGCTTAACGATATTAAGTTTTACGGTTTACTTTACTCTTACATGGGGGTGACCCTTTGATGATAAGTTTGAGGTTGTTCAGTGCGGTCGCAACCTTGGGATTCATCATCCTAGGGGTGCCACCGCTACAAAGATAAGCTTGGTCATCCCCCTTCTTGAAGACTCAGCCTGGGCATGGTATCTGGGGTTGCATGGGCACATTACCAAGGAAGCCGCCAAGCACCCTAGGGTTCCTGTAAAGGACAGCAACCCCTTACGGCCATGGAAAGGGTTCTGATAATGGTGGAAACGAAGTTTCGGCGGAGACCAGGCCCAGCCAGATCGATCCCTTCTTGAGTGGTCCAACCTTGTGCTGAAGCGACATCACATCGATAAGTACCTGCATGAGATAATTGATTATATGTATAAGCTTAGCTATGCAGATCCAGTGCAGGTATGAGACAAGGTTCGATCAGGTATTACGCAAGAGGTTCGGAATGAGTGGGCACTTATGCAGCCACCACCGACCGACCTGAACAAGTACCCTGATCTTCTCCAGAAGGTCCGGTACAGGCTGGCGAACAACAATATGTTCAGTAACCGCATCATCCACCCCGCCCCCCAGTCTCAGCCAGCAAATAAGAGGGAAGATAGATCCCAGACATTGGGCAGGTTCCAGAAGAAGGGAAAAGGTTCGGGCAGATGGAACCAGAGGTCTGCCAAACCTACTAATTTCAATGCTGGGAAACAGGCACAGCCGGCGACTTCTGAGTATGCAATAGCGCATAGGGAAATCCCATCGACTTTGACCGACAGCCGGAAGAAGCACAACCAGTGCAGCAAGTGTGTGCAAACAGGTCACTTCTGCAGAAAGTGTACCGCAATGGCCCCTGTTATTAGTTCATCCAAACAGGCTTGTGGGTTAAAACAGTCAGCCCCGGTAAGCGAGCGCACTGGAACAAACAAGCCACTAAAGTGCATTGAAGCACGCCCTTTGGCTTCCTCATCAAAGATACTTGAAGTCCACCAGGCATCACCTCAGATCATGGAGCTTGATACTGGCGGCTCGGAATAGGTAAGAACCCAATCTGCTTAAGGTGTAACCTTATTAACCCACGTCTGTAGACCCCTGAGGGAGGGAAGGACCGAAGCCACAGAGGTGGCTTCGTGGATGGGTAAGTACCCCTCTCCTGCATGAACGACCCTGATACTGACTATACCCAGGTAGTGTGGGCAGGTAGATGTTGCAGGCCGTATGCAGTGGACTGGGCTATCTCTCCTTTGTTGGGTTTCTGGTTATTTCCTTTGTTCTAGTTATACGTATTTCTTTCAGGATTTCCTTAGCTGGATGGGCAAGTCATAGGACATTGTTTCAGTTGAGGCTGGGTGAGGTCTTGCTAGAGGAGGTGCTCGACATCGGGGAAGCAAGGATGCTTCGCTAGGAACTGGTCTGACTAGGGACTTGTACCCACCTCAGCAAAACTTGTTATATTTAGTACAAGCGGAATTCGGTCAGGCGGGACTTGATCAAATAAACAATATTATTTCCAAGTTTACCTGAGGAGGGTTTGGTACCCGAAATGATGCTGGTGTGATGGTAAACACCCTAGCTATTGATAAAGATGAATCCCAATCTCTAAATGTTTACTGACCCATTCTGGCCGCCCTTGTGTCGAAAGGGAAGAGACTAAAGGATTCACTAAGCCAAGATGACTAAGTCCCCAAGACTAGTGAAGAGGCAGAAGCGTAACAACTTGCCTTGTCATACCAAGTCTATCCACCTGCAGGTAAAGTTAGACTAGAAGATGGGAGCTAGACAGGTAAGCGCGGAAGCCCTCCTGCTACTCGATTGTAGAGCCACTGGGCTGGTGCTTAGTAGCCAATAGGTTAAGCAGACTCAGATACCTTGTGTACGACAAAAGGTATATGTGCCAATAAGCCACCCAAGTGGTAATCGCATTCCTGGGTCAAGTCTACACTATACCAAGTCATTGGAGATGAGGGTAGGTGACCACCATAATGAGATATGCTTTGAAGTCGCGGATATGCCCGACACTAAGGTGGATGGGTACCTACCTATGTCTTGGTTGAATGACCATAACCCCAACATAGATTGGAAGACTAGATCACTAACCTGGCACTCAGATTTCTGCAAGGCTAATTGTCTAGCACAGCACGGGTGGTTAGGGTTCATGACCGATCAAGAGGTACTAGCTCAAGCTCCTAGTAATGTGTACCAGTTGGGAATTGTTCAATTCTCCGATGAGGAAGGTGCCGACATTATGGTTAAGCTACTCCACGAGTATACGTACTATAAGGATATCTTCAGTCAAGAATGAATTGGGGCACTGCCGGAGCACTCGAAGTATGACCACAGGATCGAGTTACAACCCGGGACTCCAACTCCATTTGGGCCTATCTATCCGGTATCGGAAAAGGAGCTTCAGGCACTCTGTGAATATCTCAATGAAATGCTACGAACAGGAAAGCTGCGGTGATCCAATTCCACGGCAGCAGCCCCTATCCTCTTCGTGCCAAACCGGATGGTATATTAAGACCGGTAATAGATTACCGCGGACTAAACGAAATCATGGTTCACAGTACGTATCCTCTATCATTGATGAATGAACTACAAGATAGGTTAGGAAAAAGCCGTTATGTCCACCAAGTTGGACTTGAAGAATGGCTACTACCTTCCGAGGATGGAAGAAGGTGAGGAATGGAACACGGCTTCTGGTGCAGATAGGGACTTTATGAATACACAGTCATGCCGTTTGGGTTATGTAACATCCTGGCAGCTTTCCAGAGCATAATAACCGAGGTCTTCCAGGACCTCATGGATGACGGAGTCACTGTGTACCTGGATGACATCCTGATCTACTCTGAAACTATGGAGGAGCATGTTGCCATAGTGAGATGTACGATAGAGAAATTGCAGAACGCCGGACTGCGCATAAGGAAGAAGAAGTCCAGTTTCCACCAGTGGGAAGTCAAATTCCCCAGATACAAGATCTCGGACATGGAGATCTCTATGGTGTTGGAAAATGTACAAACAATCAGGGATTGGCCACCTCTGACATATCTCGTCGATGTTCTAAGCTTTATGGGCTTTGTCAACTTCTATGATTGGTTCATAAAGGGTTTCAGCAAAATAGCGGAACCTCTAACAGGCTTGACAAAGAAGAGTGTCCGATGGGAATGGACACCTGCTTGTGTGCAGGCCTTCAACTAGTTAAAGAGGGCATTTATGTCCAAACCCACCTAGCACATTTTGACCCTGAATGGCCAACCCGGCTGGAAACTGACACTAGTGACTTTGCATTAGGAGCCGTTCTCTTCCAATACTGTGAAGATGGGAGATAGCATCCAGTGGCCTGCTATAGTCGGAGCTTTCACCCAGCGGAGATTAATTATGATGTCCATGACAAGGTAATAACTGCCATCGTGGCAGCATTCAAGGAATGGGATCATCTGCTATACTCAGTAGCGGACCAATTGGTGATCTATAAAGATCATAAGAATTTGGAGTACTTTAATGGTAGCAAGGTCCGGAACCGTAGGCAGCACTATTGGGCTGAGTTCCTGCAACCGTTTAACTTCAAGGTGGTTTACCGAGAAGGACAGTTGAATGAGAAGGCAGATGCTTTGTCATGGCATAGGGACTACCGCCCTCAAGGGGGGAGTGATTTTCCGCCACAGTTGTTTTTTCACCCCGAACAGTGGGTTTGGAGCCAGGAACGGGACATCTTGTGACCACAAGTGTTGCAGGTGGGCCAAGGATTTCGGCTCCAATCTTCCTTTTTGTATCAGCTATGGGTAGCGAGAAAGCAAAACCAGGAATACTTAAGAATCCTGAAGGCAACGGCTGCCGGTAACCAAGAGGTCGAGCGACACTTCCTGACAGAAATGGGCTTACTCCTGCACAAGAACGGGTGGTATGTTCCCAAGGGTCAGAACCTGAAGCGGACAATCATGGAGGCTAAACATGACTCCCAAATCGTGGGACACTTCAGGAGTTGGAAGACCATTGGCAGGGTTAGGGCTAACTTCTATGGGCCTAAGATGGCCAAGCACGTCACTGACTACATGCGGACAGGTCATGCATGCTAACGGAATAAGTCCATCAGGCACAAGGAGTTCAGTCTGCTCGAACCTATTGATGTTTCTATGCGACTGTGGACAGCGATTTCAATAGACTGCATTGTAGCGCTGCCAGAGTCCGAAGGGTATACCAAGATCTGGGTCATAGTGGACAGATTCTCGACAATGGCACATTTCATACCCCTGACCACAGAGGTACCGATCAAGGAGCTTGCCTTGATATTCCGGAAGGAAGTTTGATACCTTCATGAACTCCCAGAGTCAATCCTCTGTGACCAAGATAGCCGATTCACATCCAAGTTCTGGATGAGTCTGATGCACTTGTTCCCAGTGAAACTAAACCTCTCGACTGCATTGCACCCTGAGACTGATGGGCAAACCGAGAGGGTTAATCAGACACTGGAGCAGTACTTGCGTAGTTACTGTTCCTACCAACAGGATGATTGCGTTTCGCTGCTACCCCTTGCGGAGTATGCATACAATACATCGACATCAGAATCCACCAGGTTGTCACCATTTGAGATCAATTATGGGTTTAACCCACAGACAAACTGGTCTGGTGTCATGTCTGATCATCAAGGAATACATCCTAGCAGTGAGCTCGTGGTCAAGGAATGGGAAGGAACTTGGCAAGAGATTCGAGAAACGATGCAACAGGCGCAGGAAAGGCAACAGAAATGGTATGACCAGAAAAGGTGGCTATCACCGGACTATGTTACCTTGGAGGATGTGGCCATTGGGTGGGCAAAGAAAGTGCACTGTGTGCTATTAAACCAGAAGAACATGCGCAGGAAACGTACCATGGAGAAGCTAGACCACCACATGTTCGGCCCTTTTGTGGTCAAACATCAGGTGGGTGCCTGAGCATGTGAACTCCCACTGCCCACCAGAAGGAGTATCCACCCGGTTGTCAAAGTCCCATTGCTCGAACCATATCGTGATGATGCGGGATCAGGTAGGATCAAAGAGGTCCCTACCCCAGAACCTTTGGACAATGGGCCAAGTTACATTATTAAAGCTGTTGTGGACAGTCGCTAGTATGATGGAGTAAAGGCGAAGTTTCCGTCGCGCATTGTGCAGTACCTGGTCTCATGGAAAGGCTACGGGGCTGAGTTGAATTCATAGGAGCCCTATGAGATGCTGGAAGGGACAGGGTTACAGGCCATCCTAGATTTCCACCAATGATATCCGTCCAAGCCCAGGGACCATAGAGTCTTGGTGGAATCAAGTCGTTGAAAGAAGAGACGATGCTAATGGTCTGGGACGGAGCATAGAGAAGAGGGAAGTGATGTAACGACCCAGCATACATGAGCTATGGCAGCCGGAACCTACACCAATACAGGTAGCCAGGAGGCGAATTGGCTGGAACCAGCAGGCAAGGTAGTACTTGACCTATGGAGACCCGATGGCCCAGGCTCCGAGATTGACAGAATCAACTGTCTAGATACTTAGTTACCTGGGCACACTGGGGAGTGGTGTCAGCATACTTAGGGACCTCAGAAGGGGCAGCTACTTGGTTAGGCCGTGTAATTGGAGAAAGGTCAGAAGCGTCTATCTCAGGTGACAAAGTAGACCGGGTAACAGGGAAAAAGTCATCTTCTCCACTGGACAAGGTTACCCTACCCTCAGGCTCAAGTTACCCTGCCATGAGACTTGGGGTACCCTGTCCAAAGCCCTGAGTTACCCTACCTTTCAATACGTAGTCCCTCCGAGTATTCAGGAAAAATGACTAGAATGTTTGTCACATGAAACCTGGCATAATACCAGAATCTGGGGTTCCGGGGGATGCTATTGCGCGAGCTACACAGCTCCGAAGAAGCTGTAAATTGGAGACATTATTTCGATTATACCCCTCCAGCCCCGCCTTGAGGCCTGGACGTCATGGGCAAACGGTTGTGTATTTGTGCACAGCCTAGCAAAGAGGAATCATTGGCAACCTGCTTGCAACACGAGATACATCACTGCCGTCCTGTCGACCGTACGCCATTCTCAGGATATGCAAGGGGGCATAGGGTGGAAGGTGGAGTACCTTCTCCAAGTTGTTGGGAGTAAAACGGACGAAAACTGACGCAGTTACCAGGTGTTAACCGTGGGGGTCCCAAAGGTAGTCCTGGGTGCTGATGGGGTGACTGGGAGAGTTTTGTACCTACCAAGCAGGAAATTGTCCCCAACGCCATAGGCTCTGAAAGCGAAGTGCAGAGACACTAAAAGCAGCATTCCTACCACAGGTGAGGTAGATCCAAGGTAGTGGTCATGGGTAGCACCCATTGGATCACTCCTGGACTACCATATCCCACAGCAGACACTGGAAGCCCGTGACTCGTAAATAGTAGATAGATAAAGCGCTCACGGTAGCTTGCGGAGCCAAGTAGAGATCAATGCATATGGGATGGGTGTCATAGATAGTCCGGTTCATCTGGTGTCTTGACTGTTGGCCACTGGCAAGACACCGATAGGAAGAAGTTTTCACTCCGGTGGGCAAAATAGGAATACACCGCAGAAAGGATAAGCATATAAGATGAACGCCAACTAGAGTGTGTCAACACATGCATGCCCCTAGGGTGTGCCAGGAGACATGTCGGACCACCTTCAGCGTAGAAGGGTGTGCCCAAATAGTTGGAGTAAACTGATAGGGAAGTTTCTGGCATAAGATAAAACTACCTGGAAGTCTATGCGAGAACTCTCCTACTCCAACAATCAATCCTCCCGCAACCTTAATTGAGTGAAGCATCAGGCTTAACGATATTAGGTTTTACCGCTTACTTCACTCTTAGATTGTATGACCATTTGGTGATAAGTTTGAAGTTGTTCGGTGTGGTTGCACCCTTGGGATCCATCTTCCTAGGGGAGCCCCAGTTACAGTCGAGAACCAGTGGCCCAGGGTGGAAAGTGCAATGGCTAGTATGGAACTTCGAACGCGAATGGAATCCAATGTGGATTCAGGTCCTTGACCTTGATGAGAACACCGCCAACACGCTTCGTGCATCAGTTTTCGCAGATGTTCGCGGTATTGAATGGGATGGCAACTAGTTGCTTTTACAGGCCACCCCTATTCAGTTACCTGTTGTATGTGTTGATCTTATAATTACAGACCCTCGCGCCTGTGGCACTTCCATTTTTCCAAGACCCCACTCTTGCTGATAACATGAACCCCCCACTGGTGGGAGGGATCCCCTTTGGCCAATTCTCGCGCCAGTTCATCGAACCTTACAACATCCGTGAGGTAGCTAAGTCGCTCGATGAAGCCAAGCGAGAAATGAGAAACTGGAACAACCAGCAACAGCAGGTGTTCCACAAACAGATTACTACAGCACCACTAGAATGGATGAAAGTATAGCAGGAGGCATACCTGTGGATGCTGGAAGACCAGAAGGCATTGAAGGATCATATGGCAGCGTTGGAAAAGGCCCTTGAAGGAGGGTATAATATTGATACTGAGATTGATGTACTCATCATAGAGGCTGCGCCCCCACTTCGACCCGTCGATACCAAACCCCCAAATTTCATGATGGAATTGGGCATGAGAGCCAGAGACGAATGATGGAGCGCATACCTAAGCCCTATGGGTATACAAATGCTGGCAAGCCACAAGGGCGAAGGCTGCAGCTGCACCACTTCCTTCACAAGAGCATCTATGAGCTCCCTATCTATCCCCTCCTCGATTGCTGTCCTGTCGTGCGGGAAGTCTGGTGATTTGACTAACTGACGGACGTCGTGTCAAGAAAAGGATACCAAAGCCACTGGGTATCACAGCACCAGATATGTCTGACCCTACTGCTCATCCAATCCCTGCTCTTATCATTTCTTCTGCAACACCTTCAGTTGCAACTCCCATACCTCCCATTGCTGCCCCAAGACCCACACCACTGCCAGTCCCGTTACCCACTCCTGATACCTTTCCTACCTTCCCTACTACCCACAGCATCGGTTACCCCTTGGCGCCAGCCAGAACGAGCAAAATGACCTGCGTTTTAGGAATGGGCACGATGCCAACAAGAGCCAGCACCCGCAGCTCCGTCATAGGGAACTCCCATCCCTGGACCTGGGACACCCGCATGCTCTGTTCCTTGCGCACCCGTGATTCCCTTGGCCCTCTTAAAACCAACTCTTCCCTCTGTGCTCCCAACAATCACAATTAGGGGGTTGAATAGGCAAGACAAGTACTGTCTGGCGGCCTGCAAATCGGAAGAGACTGTAATGACCCAGCATACATGAGCTATGGCAGACGGAACCTATACCTGTACAGGGAGCCAGGAGGCGAACTGGTAGAAACTGGCAGGCAGGTAAGTACTTGACCTATGGAGACCCAATGGCCCGGGCTCCGGGAATGAACAGAATTGGCTGGTCAGGCACTTAGGTACCTCGATACACCAGGGAGCAGTGTCAGCGTACTTAGGGATGTCTGAAGGGGCAGTTGCTCGGCTAGGCCAGGTAACTGGAGAAAGGTCAGAAGCATCTATCTCCGGCAACGGGATAGACAGGGTAACAGGGAAAGGTTATCTTGTCCACCTGACAGGTTGCCCTCCCCCCAGCATCAGGTTGCCCTGCCGTAGGGCTTGGGTTACCCTGCCCAAGGGCCCGAGTTACCCTACCTTTCAATACGAAGTCCCACAGGGAGTTTGGGAAAAATGACCAGAATGTTGGTCACGCGAAGCCATGCATGATACTGGATTCTGGGGTTCTGGGGGATGCTATTGGGCGAGCTACATAGCTTCGAAGAAGCTGTAAATTGGAGACATTATTCCTATTATACCCCTCCGGCCCCGCCTTGAGGCCCGGATGTCATGGGCAAACGGTTGGGTAGTTGTGTGCAGTCTAGCAAAGAGGAAACTTTGGAGACATGATTGCAACACCGTATACGTCGCTGCCATCCGGTCGACCATAAGCTGTTCGCAGGATAGACAAGGGGGGATAGGGTGGAAGGTGGAGTACCTCCTCCAAGTTGTTGGAAGTAAAACGGACCAAAACTGACGGAGTCAACGGGTGTTAACCGTCGGAGTCCCGAAGGTAGTCATGGGTGGTGCCAGGGCGACTGGGAGAGTTTTACACCTACCAAGCCCGAAAGTGTCCCCAATGTTATAGGCTCTGAAAGGAAAGTACAGAGACACGAAAAGCATGATTCCTACCACAGGTAAGGTCGATCCGCGGTAGTGGTCATGGGTAGCGCCGATTGGATCACTCCAGGACTACTGTACCCTGTGGAAGACACTGGAAGCCTGAGACCCGTAAATAATAAAGAGATAAACCGCTCACGGTACCTTCCGGAGTCAAGTAGAGATCAATGCATATGGGAAGGGTGTCATAGATAGTCTAGTTGATGAGGTGCCTTGACGGTTAGCCACTGGCGAGACACCGATGCGCAGAAGTTTTCACTCCAGTGGGCAAATTCGAAATGCACCACAGAAACGATAACCGCATAAGGTGAACGCCGACTAGAGTTTGTCGACACATGCATGCCCGAAGGGTGTGCCAGGAGACATGTCGGACCACCCCTAGCAGAGAAGGGTGTGCTCACATGGTTGGAGTAAACTGATGGGGGAGTTTCTGGCATAAGATAAAACTACCTGGAAGTCTATGCAAGAACTCTCCTAATCCAACAATCAATCCACTCGTGACCTTAATTGAGTGAAGCGTCAGGCTTAACGATATTAAGTTTTACCGTTTTCTTTACTCTTACATTGGTGTGAACTTTTGGCGATAAGTTTGAAGTTGTTCAGTGCGGTCGCAACCTTGGGATCCATCTTCCTAGGGGTGCCCCCGTTCCCGGGAACCTCCTGAGGGGGATTTCTTACTACCCATATGGGTGCAGGAACAGACTGCAGACCCTGGTAAAGCACAGAGGAAGGCAGAAGGAGGGAGATAGATGACCAACATGTGGGTATTGTGGGACATGGAGGCACGCTGGCCTCTCAATGCAACCTCTGAGCTGTCCAGGGCTTCAGACATTTCTGCGGATGACTCAGGCGGCTCCTAACCATAGTCCTGAGAGTGGGCGACACCCTGTTCCACCACTAGTATCAGTACCATCAGGGGCTAACCCCCCCAAGGATGGGAATCAGGATTCCCAGGAGGATTAGTTTGATGGGTACGACAGACTGCGGAAAACCCCAGGTGGAAACACCAGGGGTAGTGGAGACGGAAATGTGCCACCTGTTGGTTGTACCATAGGAGCAGGAGGAGGTCCAGTGGACTCTGACTATGACGGTTCCAATGGTGATGATGCCCACTGTCTCCCTGATTTGACCCCCTTTCTCCGCGCTCAGAAAGATGATTGGGGCAATAAGAAGAAACAGCAGTGCGACCGCTACACTAAGAAGCTATTGTGGGAATTATGAAGCAGAACGGGCACATGGCCATCCATGTGACAGGGGCAGAAGAAGCTGGAAAAACTGAGTGGCATTCCCGCATTTAAGGGAAAGGTCACCGAACCCGCCAGCTTCCTGACGCTGGTAGAGGTTAAGTTCAAGTATTTTGCCAGGTGCAGGTTGACTGGTATAGATAAGGTAAACCTGGTGATACCCCTTTTAGAAGACAACGCCCGAGCATGGTATTTAGGGCTGCACTACTACATTAATAAGGAGGCGGCCAAGCGTACTAGAGTTCCTGTTAACGACAGTAACCCATTGAGAATATGGAAAGGATTCTGGAAACATCTTGAACAAAGTTTCGCCGGTAACCAAGCAGAATGAGACCGATCCCTTCTCGAGTAGCAAGACCTAGTGATGAAGCCACATCACATCGATGAGTACCTAGCCAAATAATTGACTACTTGTATAAGGTTAGCTACACAGACCCAGGGCAGGTACGAGACAAGGTACGGTCAGGCATTACCCAAGAGGTGTAGAATGCATGGGCACTCCAGGAGCTCCATCCAACTGCCATGAATGACTACCGTGATCTTCTTCAGAAAGTTGGACACATGCTGGAACACTATAACTGGTTTTGTAACCGTGTTATCCACTCTGTCGAATGGTCTCGACCAACAGACATGAAGCATGATAGGTCATTGACTTCCAGAAGGTTTAAAATAAAGAAAAAAGGTTTGGGCAGACAGAACCAGGGGCCTGCCAAATCTACTAATTTCAATGCAGGGAAACAGGCAAAGCTGGCAACTTCTGAGTATGTCATAGTATATAAGAAAATATCAGCTTTGACTGAACATCGAAGAAAGCACAACCAGTGCATCAAATATAGACAAACTGGTCACTTCAGGAGGAAGTGTACCGTGGTGTCCTGAGATGTTAGTTCATCCAAACAGGCTGGTGGCTTGAAATGGTCAGCCCCGGTGAGCGAGCCCTCGGGTATGGACAAGTCGCTAAACCATATTGAAGCGCCACCTCCGGCTTCCTCAGCGAAGGTACACAAAGTCCGACAGGTATCTCCGCAGATCATGGAGGCTGATACTAACAGTGCGGAATAGGTAAGAACCTATTCCGCTTAAGGTATAACCTTACTAACCCATATCCATGGACCCATGCGTGATGTATGGAAAGAAACTATGGAAGTGGCTTCCGGGATGGGTAAGTACCCCTCTACTCCATGAACAAGTCTGGTACTGACTACACTCAGGGGGTGTGGGCGGATACATGTTAAGGGCCGCACATGGTGGAATAGGCTATCTTTCCATTGTTGGGTTTCTGGTTATTTCCTTTGTTCTAGTTATATGCATTTCTTGGCGCATTTCCTTAGCTGGATGGACAAGTCATAGGACATTATTTCGGTTGAGGCTGGGTGAGGTCTTACTAGAGGAGACACTCAACATTGCAGAAGGAATGATGCTTCACTTGGAACTGGTCTAACAGTGGACCCCTACCCACTTAGGGGAAAATTGTTATATTTGGTACAAGCAGAATGGGTTCAGTCTGGACTTGATCAACTAAAGAGCATTATGTCCAAGTTTTCTGAGAAGGGTTTAGTGCCCAACATCGCGCTGGCGTGATAGTAAACACTCTAGCTATTGATAAAACGAATCCCAATCGCTTAACGTTTACCGAACCATTGTGGCCACTCTTGTGTCAAAAGGCAAGAGACCAAAATTATTAAGCCAGAATAACTAAGTCCCTGAGACCAGCAAAGAGGCAGAAACATGGCAACTTGCCTTGTCACACCAAGTCTATCCACCTGCAAGTGTAGTTAGACTGGAATATTGGAGCTAGACAGGTAAGCGCAGAAGCGCTCCTGCCACTGGATAGTGGAGCTACTCGGCCATTGCTTAGTAGCTGAGGGGTTAAACAGACTCAGGCACCTTGTGTGTGGGGAAAGGTACATGTGCTGATAAGCGACGCAAGCGGTATTCACATTCCTGGGTCAGGTCTACACTATACTAAGTCATTGGAGATGAGAATAGGTGACCACCATAATGGGATGCACTTTGAAGTCACTGATATGCCCGACACCAAGGTGGATGGGTATCTACCTATGTCTTAGTTGAAGGACCATAACCCTAATATAGATTGGAAGACAGGATCACTAACCTGGCCCGCGGATTTCTGCAAGGCTAACTGCCTAGCAGAGCAGGGACAGTTCGTGTTCATAATCAATAAAGAATTAAGAGCCGAAGACCCTAGTATTGGGTACCTGTTGGGAATTGTACAATTCTCCGACTAGGAAGGTACCAACATTGCAGTTAAGCTACTCCCAGAGTATAAGGACTATGGGGATATCTGCAGTCAAGAACGGATTGAGGCACTGGCAGAGTACTCAAAGTTTGACCATAGGATTGAGTTGCAACCCAGGACCCAACCTCTGTTGCGGCCTATCTATCCGTTATCAGAAAAGGAGCTTAAGGCACTCCAGGAATATCTCAACAAGAGGCTATGAACTGGAAAGCTGCGACAATCCAGTTACGTGGTAGCAGCGCCTATCCTCTTCGTACCCAAACGAGATCGAACATTCAGATTGGTAACCGATTACCGCGCGCTGAACAAAATCACAGTTAAGAGTAAGTATCCTCTACCACGCATAAATGAACTACGAGATAGGTTAGGAAAGGCCATTGTATTCACAAAGTTGGACTTGAAGAATGGCTACTACCTTCTGAGGATGGCAGAAGGTGAGGAATGGAAAATGGCCTTCCAGTGTATATATGGACTGTATGGATACATGGTCATGCCGTTTGGGTTATATTACGCCCTGCTAACTTTCCAGAGCATGATAAATGAGGTCGTCTGGGACCTCCTGGATGAAGGAGTCATTGCGTATATAGATGATAACCTGATCTACTCCGAAACCATGGATATGTATGTCGCACTAGTGAGACCCGTGATGGAGAAATTGTGGAAAGGAGGACTATGTGTAAGCATGAAGAAGTCCTGTTTCTACCAGTGGGAAGTTTAATTCCGCGGATACAAGATCTCTAATATATAGATCTCTATCTTGTCAGAGAAGGTGTAAACAATCAGGGATTGGGCACCTCCGACATGCATCAATGACATTCAAAGCCTTATGGGCTTTGCCAACTTCTATCGCCGGTTCATAGAAGGTTTCAGCCAGATAGCGAAACCTCTGCCGGACTTCCAAAGAAGGATATTGTAACCGGTACGGGTTACTAGGGTTTTTATGTTTGGTTTCACAGTATCGTTTAATACTTGTATGGTTTCGTGTGCTATCGGTTAATACACACATTGTTTTGTGTTTGGTCTCACAGTATCGTTTGATACTTGTATTGTTTCGTGTGCTATCGGTTGATACACACATTGTTTTATGTTTGGTTTCACAGTATCGTTTGATACTTGTATTGTTTCGTGTGCTATCGGTTGATACACACATTGTTTTATGTTTGGTTTCACAGTATCGTTTGATACTTGTATTGTTTCGTGTGCTATCGGTTGATACACACATTGTTTTATGTTTGGTTTCACAGTATCGTTTGATACTTGTATTGTTTCGTGTGCTATCGGTTGATACACACATTGTTTTATGTTTGGTTTCACAGTATCGTTTGATACTTGTATTGTTTCGTGTGCTATCGGTTGATACACACATTGTTTTATGTTTGGTTTCACAGTATCGTTTGATACTTGTATTGTTTCGTGTGCTATCGGTTGATACACACATTGTTTTATGTTTGGTTTCACAGTATCGTTTGATACTTGTATTGTTTCGTGTGCTATCGGTTGATACACACATTGTTTTATGTTTGGTTTCACAGTATCGTTTGATACTTGTATTGTTTCGTGTGCTATCGGTTGATACACACATTGTTTTATGTTTGGTTTCACAGTATCGTTTGATACTTGTATTGTTTCGTGTGCTATCGGTTGATACACACATTGTTTTATGTTTGGTTTCACAGTATCGTTTGATACTTGTATTGTTTCGTGTGCTATCGGTTGATACACACATTGTTTTATGTTTGGTTTCACAGTATCGTTTGATACTTGTATTGTTTCGTGTGCTATCGGTTGATACACACATTGTTTTATGTTTGGTTTCACAGTATCGTTTGATACTTGTATTGTTTCGTGTGCTATCGGTTGATACACACATTGTTTTATGTTTGGTTTCACAGTATCGTTTGATACTTGTATTGTTTCGTGTGCTATCGGTTGATACACACATTGTTTTATGTTTGGTTTCACAGTATCGTTTGATACTTGTATTGTTTCGTGTGCTATCGGTTGATACACACATTGTTTTATGTTTGGTTTCACAGTATCGTTTGATACTTGTATTGTTTCGTGTGCTATCGGTTGATACACACATTGTTTTATGTTTGGTTTCACAGTATCGTTTGATACTTGTATTGTTTCGTGTGCTATCGGTTGATACACACATTGTTTTATGTTTGGTTTCACAGTATCGTTTGATACTTGTATTGTTTCGTGTGCTATCGGTTGATACACACATTGTTTTATGTTTGGTTTCACAGTATCGTTTGATACTTGTATTGTTTCGTGTGCTATCGGTTGATACACACATTGTTTTATGTTTGGTTTCACAGTATCGTTTGATACTTGTATTGTTTCGTGTGCTATCGGTTGATACACACATTGTTTTATGTTTGGTTTCACAGTATCGTTTGATACTTGTATTGTTTCGTGTGCTATCGGTTGATACACACATTGTTTTATGTTTGGTTTCACAGTATCGTTTGATACTTGTATTGTTTCGTGTGCTATCGGTTGATACACACATTGTTTTATGTTTGGTTTCACAGTATCGTTTGATACTTGTATTGTTTCGTGTGCTATCGGTTGATACACACATTGTTTTATGTTTGGTTTCACAGTATCGTTTGATACTTGTATTGTTTCGTGTGCTATCGGTTGATACACACATTGTTTTATGTTTGGTTTCACAGTATCGTTTGATACTTGTATTGTTTCGTGTGCTATCGGTTGATACACACATTGTTTTATGTTTGGTTTCACAGTATCGTTTGATACTTGTATTGTTTCGTGTGCTATCGGTTGATACACACATTGTTTTATGTTTGGTTTCACAGTATCGTTTGATACTTGTATTGTTTCGTGTGCTATCGGTTGATACACACATTGTTTTATGTTTGGTTTCACAGTATCGTTTGATACTTGTATTGTTTCGTGTGCTATCGGTTGATACACACATTGTTTTATGTTTGGTTTCACAGTATCGTTTGATACTTGTATTGTTTCGTGTGCTATCGGTTGATACACACATTGTTTTATGTTTGGTTTCACAGTATCGTTTGATACTTGTATTGTTTCGTGTGCTATCGGTTGATACACACATTGTTTTATGTTTGGTTTCACAGTATCGTTTGATACTTGTATTGTTTCGTGTGCTATCGGTTGATACACACATTGTTTTATGTTTGGTTTCACAGTATCGTTTGATACTTGTATTGTTTCGTGTGCTATCGGTTGATACACACATTGTTTTATGTTTGGTTTCACAGTATCGTTTGATACTTGTATTGTTTCGTGTGCTATCGGTTGATACACACATTGTTTTATGTTTGGTTTCACAGTATCGTTTGATACTTGTATTGTTTCGTGTGCTATCGGTTGATACACACATTGTTTTATGTTTGGTTTCACAGTATCGTTTGATACTTGTATTGTTTCGTGTGCTATCGGTTGATACACACATTGTTTTATGTTTGGTTTCACAGTATCGTTTGATACTTGTATTGTTTCGTGTGCTATCGGTTGATACACACATTGTTTTATGTTTGGTTTCACAGTATCGTTTGATACTTGTATTGTTTCGTGTGCTATCGGTTGATACACACATTGTTTTATGTTTGGTTTCACAGTATCGTTTGATACTTGTATTGTTTCGTGTGCTATCGGTTGATACACACATTGTTTTATGTTTGGTTTCACAGTATCGTTTGATACTTGTATTGTTTCGTGTGCTATCGGTTGATACACACATTGTTTTATGTTTGGTTTCACAGTATCGTTTGATACTTGTATTGTTTCGTGTGCTATCGGTTGATACACACATTGTTTTATGTTTGGTTTCACAGTATCGTTTGATACTTGTATTGTTTCGTGTGCTATCGGTTGATACACACATTGTTTTATGTTTGGTTTCACAGTATCGTTTGATACTTGTATTGTTTCGTGTGCTATCGGTTGATACACACATTGTTTTATGTTTGGTTTCACAGTATCGTTTGATACTTGTATTGTTTCGTGTGCTATCGGTTGATACACACATTGTTTTATGTTTGGTTTCACAGTATCGTTTGATACTTGTATTGTTTCGTGTGCTATCGGTTGATACACACATTGTTTTATGTTTGGTTTCACAGTATCGTTTGATACTTGTATTGTTTCGTGTGCTATCGGTTGATACACACATTGTTTTATGTTTGGTTTCACAGTATCGTTTGATACTTGTATTGTTTCGTGTGCTATCGGTTGATACACACATTGTTTTATGTTTGGTTTCACAGTATCGTTTGATACTTGTATTGTTTCGTGTGCTATCGGTTGATACACACATTGTTTTATGTTTGGTTTCACAGTATCGTTTGATACTTGTATTGTTTCGTGTGCTATCGGTTGATACACACATTGTTTTATGTTTGGTTTCACAGTATCGTTTGATACTTGTATTGTTTCGTGTGCTATCGGTTGATACACACATTGTTTTATGTTTGGTTTCACAGTATCGTTTGATACTTGTATTGTTTCGTGTGCTATCGGTTGATACACACATTGTTTTATGTTTGGTTTCACAGTATCGTTTGATACTTGTATTGTTTCGTGTGCTATCGGTTGATACACACATTGTTTTATGTTTGGTTTCACAGTATCGTTTGATACTTGTATTGTTTCGTGTGCTATCGGTTGATACACACATTGTTTTATGTTTGGTTTCACAGTATCGTTTGATACTTGTATTGTTTCGTGTGCTATCGGTTGATACACACATTGTTTTATGTTTGGTTTCACAGTATCATTTGATACTTGTATTGTTTCATGTGCTATCGGTTGATACACACATTGTTTTATGTTTGGTTTCACAGTATCGTTTGATACTTGTATTGTTTCGTGTGCTATCAGTTGATACACCCATTGTTTTGCAATATCGCTCATACTGGAAATAAGCGATATGCTGTATTTAAAGACCGCTGATTCCCGCGATTGAAACAGCAGACTTCGACATATAGTATTCTTAAATATACTTGGTTGAACGGTTATTTCTTTGATCTCCTATTACACCCCGTTCGAAGCCTCCTTTAGCAGGCAGCGCCCGTTTCGTGTTGACCACGAAGCCATCTGCTCCTATCGTACCGATACGTGACTAGGGCCTAGCCCGAAGACGTTACAGATATCTCACCGGAATTGACACCTGCTTGTGAGCAGGCCTTCAACAATTTGAAGAAGGCATTCACGTCCAAACCTATCCTGGCACATTTTGACCATGAATGGCCAATCTGGCTGGAAACTGACCCTGGTGACTTTGGATTAGCAGCCGCCCTCCCCCAGTTCTGTGAAGATGAGACATGGCATCCAGTGGCCTATCATAGTCGGAAATTTCACCAAGTGGAGATCAATTATGATATTCATGATAAGGAAATAACTACCATCATGGCGGCATTCAGAGAATGGGATCATCTGCTATGCCCAGTAATGGACCGGTTGGTGATCGATATGGATCATAAGAATTTGAAGTACTGTAATAGTACCAAGGTCCTTAACCGTAGGCAGCACCGCTGGGCTAAGTTCCTGCAACTATTGAACTTCAAGGTGGTTTCCCAAGAAGAACGGTGGAATGAAAATGTTAGGCGGTAGCCGACTCTAAGGACAAGCGAGTCTGGACTAGGGCCCGATACGTGATGAAGTGATTTCTAGGAAGGCTCACTTAAAATTGTCAGAGGAAAATGTAGGTTGTATCATAGAACGAATATATTGATAAGATCTCTTCTCCGTCGCTGATGATCTGTAAAGCGTGGGAGGCACCTCGATATTTATATTCCGTGTCTGGGTGTTCGCGGCCTATCTATTCCTCCCACTTTTCCACCGTGTGAACTTCGTAGACCCTGAAAACCAATACCCCGCTTGACTTTGATTTCCTCAGACAGCGGGGATGGTGTTCTATCCCTCTCCTCGCCGTGTTGGGGCAAATCACAGCCACTTGAACCCCTTCACCGTGGCAAGCGGTTACTGGTCCTTTCTCTGCATACGGAGTGATCAGCTCCGGTGACAGACTTGTCGATGCAGGTGGATTTCCCATCTGTCTGCATCAACCCGCAGGAAGCATGTTCCTATCTTATCGCCGCAATGGCGGTTAGGCCTCATTGCGCTCAGGGTTGACCTTTTCACGCGGTAGGCCCTCATCTGACTCTACCTTATCATGCCTTTGGGTGTAGGTGAACGATCGTCTCTTCAGTGTTGTTCCCTCATCAGGATTTTCCTCCGCATTCCTCCATCAATGGACTTGAAATTCGGTCTTACAGCCCTCATGGCAGCCGGGGACTCCTATCGGAGTACCCAACCTCCCCCCGGTTGGCATCCATCCATTGACGCAGCTGAGGGATCTTTGCATGCGTTTATCTCCACATCCAACTGACCCATTTAGTTCGTTCGACCTTGTCAGGATAGCTGAGAGTCTTCTCTTGAGAATTCAGCGAAAACCCCTCCGTCGGGGACCTTCGGTGGTGGTGTAAATGAGGGTTTTGTGCTGCTGTCATATTGGTAGAAATTAACTCATTCTCCAAATACTTCGGCGGACCCTGGGATCAAACACGTGACCTTTTGTCAATGATCACGTGACATGCCCATTACGCTATACCAGTTCATCTTATGTGTAACAGAAAAGGCAGATGCTTTGTTGCGGCATAGTGACTACCACCCTGAAAGAGGGAGTGGTTTTCCACCACAATCATCTTTTGGCCACAGAAAGTGTGTGGGGAGCCAGGAATGGGACATCTTGTAACTACTGGTGTTGCAAGTGTGCCAGAGACTTCGGCCGCAGTCTTCCATTTTGGATCAACTATGGATAGCGATAAAGCAAGACTAGGAATACTTAAGAATCCTGAAGGCAACAGCTGCCGGTGACAAAGAGGTTGGCCAACATTTCAGGACGGAAAAGGGCCTACTCCTGTACAAGAACAGGTGGTATATTCCCAAGGGTCAGAATCTGAAGCATACAATTATGGAGGCTGAACATGATTCCCAAATCGTGGGACACTTGGGGACTTACAAAACCATTGGCAGGTTTAGGGCTAACTTCTATTGGCCTAAGATGGACTAGCACATCACTGACTATATGAGAACATGTGATGCGTGGCAAAGAAATGTATGTATTAGGCACAAGAAGTTTGGTCTGCTGGAAAGTATTGAGGTTCCTATACGGCCTTGGACAGCGATTTCAATAGACTTCATTGTACCGCTGCCAGAGTCAGAAGAGTATACCAAGATCTGGGTCATTATGGACAGATTCTCGAAAATGGCACACTTCATACCCCTGACCACTGAGGTACCGATGAAGGGGCTTGCCTTGATATTTCTGCAGGAAGTTTGGCGCCTTCATGGACTCCCAGAGTCAATCATCTCCGACCAAGATAGCCGATTCACACCCAAGTTCCGGATGAGTCTGGTGCACCTGTGGGAAGTAAAACTAAATGTTTTGACTGCATTCCACCCTGGGATGGATCGGCAAACCAAGAGGGTTAACCAGACACTGGAGCAGTACTTGCGTAGCTACTGCTCCTACCAACAGGTTGATTGGGTTTCGCCACTACCCCTTGCGGAGTATATATACAATACCTCAACATCAGAATCCACCAGGTTGTCACCACTTGAGATCAGTTACAGGTTTAACCCAGGGACAAACTGTTCAGGTATAGTGTCTGATAATCAGTGGATATACTCTAGCAGTGGGCTCTTGGTTAAGGAAGGGAAAGGAACCTGAGAAGAGATTTGAGAAACTATTAAACCGGCAGAAGAAAGGTAGCAGAAGTGGCAGGACCAGAAATGACTGCAATCACTAGACTATGTTACCTGGGAGGATGTGGCCACTAGGTGGGTAAAGAAAGCAGACCGTGTGGTGTTGAACTGAAAGAACATCCGTACGAAGAGTCTGATAGAGCTGTGGGACCCCCAGATGTTTGACTCTTGTGTGGTTAAGCGGTGGGTGGGTACCAAAGCATACGAACTCCGATTGCGCGCCAGATAGAGCATCCACCCGTTTTTCAATGTCAAGTTGCTCGAACCATATCGTGAGGATCCAGGATCGGGTAGGGTCAAGGAGGCCCGGACCCTGGAATTTGTGCACAATGTGTAACGGGGGCTCCCCTAGGAAGATGGATCCCAAGGGTGCGACCGCACCAAACAACTTCAAACTTATTACCAAATGGTCACAAAATGTAAGAGTAAAGTAAACGGTAAAACTTAATATCATTAAGCCTGATGCTGCACTCAATTAAGGTCACTAGAGGATTGATTGTTGGAGTAGCAGAGTTCTCGCATAGACTTTCAGGTAGTTTTATCTTATGCCAGAAACTCCCCCATCAGTTTACTCCAACTATTGGACCACACCCTTCTCCACTAAGGGTGGTCCAACACGTCTTCTTGCACGCCCTTCGGGCATGTATGTGTCGACACACCCTAGTCGGGGTTCACCTTATGCGCTTACCATTTCTGCAGTGCATTTCCATTTTGCCCGCCGGAGTGAAGACTTCTTTGCATCAGTGTCTTGCCAGCGGCCAACCGTGAAGCCACCTGATGAACCGGACTATCTATGACACCTGTCCCATGTGCATTGATCTCTACTTGGCTCCAGAAGCCACCATGAGTGGTTTATCTATCTACTGTTTGCGAGTCATGGGCTTCCGCTGTCTTCCGTGGGATACAGTAGTCCGGGAGTGATCCAATGGGTACTACCTATGACCAGTACCTCAGATTTGCCTTACCTGTGGTAGGAATCATGCTTTTGGTGTCTCCGTACTTCCCTTTCAGAGCCTGTGGCGTTGGGGACACTTCAGGGCTTGGTAGGTGTAAAACTCTCCTTGTCACCCCAGCGCCACCCAGGACTACCTTCAGAACCCTCACGGTGAACACCCATTACCTCCATCAGTTTTGGTCCATCTTACTCCAAACCACTGGGAGGAGGTACTCCACCATCCACTCTATGCCCCCACGTATAACCTGCGAACAGTCTGCAGTCGACCGGACGGCAGGGACGTATACGGTGTTGCAAGCAGGGCAGCAAAGATTCCTCTTTGCTAGACAGTGCACAAATACACAAGCATTCGCCCATAATATCCGGGCCTCAAGGCGGGGCCGGAGGGGTATGATAGGAATAATGTCTCCAATTTACAGCTTCTTCGGAGCTGCGTAGCTCGCCCAATAGCATCCCTCGGAACCCCCAATACGAGTATTATACACGGCTTCACGTGACAAATATTCTAGTCGTTTTTCCCAAACTCCCGCAGGGACTTCGTATTGAAAGGTAGGGTAACTCAGGACTTTGAACAGGGTAACCCGAGCCTCATAGCAGGGTAACCTGAGCCTGAGGGTAGGGTAACCTTGTCCTGTGGACAAGATGACTTTTTCCCTGTTACCTGCTCTACTCCGTCACCGGAGATAGACACTTCTGACCTTTCGCCAATTAGCCGGCCTAACTGAGAAACTGCCCCTTCAGAGGTCTCTAAGTATGCTGACACCACTCCCAAGTGTGCCCGGGTACCTAAGTAGCTGGGCGGTTGATTCTATTTATCTCGGAGCCTGGGCCATCAGGCCTCCATAGGTCAACTACTACCTTGCCTGCCGGTTCCTACCAGTTCGCCTCCTGGCTACCTGTATAGGTGTAGGTTCCGGCTGCCATAGCTCATGGATCCTGGGTTATTACACAATGAGCCAAGTTACGGTATTGAAGCTGTTGTGAACAGTCGATGGTCAGTGGAACAAAGGCGAAGTTCCTGTCGTGCTTCGTCCAGTACCTGGTTTCATGGGAAGACTATGGAGCTGAGGAGAACTCATGGCAGCCCTATGAGATGCGAGAAAGGACAGGATTACAGGCCATTCTGGATTTCCACCCAACATATCTGTGCAAGCCCAAGGACCATATGGCCTTGGGGGAATTGGGTCATGCAAATTAGGGACAACACTAATGGTCAGGGACGGACCATAGGGAAGAGGGAAGTGATGTAACAACACAGCATACATGAGCTATAGCAGCCGGAACCTACCCCCATACAGGTAGCCAGGAGGTAAACCAGTCAGGAATGGCAGGCAAGTAAGTACTTGACCTATGGAGACCCAAGGGCCTGGGCTCCGAGATGAACAGAATTAGCTGGCAAGGTACTTAGGTACCTGGCTATACCCAGGAGCAGTGTCAGTGTACTTAGGGATCTCTAAAGAGGCTATTACTCAGCTAAGCTGGATATCTGGAGAAAGGTCACCAGTGTCTATCTCCGGCAATGTAATAGACTGAGCAACAGCAAAAAATCATCTTGTCTACCGGACCAGGTTACCCTACCCTCAGGATCAGGTTACCTTGCCATGGGGCTCCGGTTACCCTGTCCAAAGGCCTGAGTTACCCTATCTTTCACTACCAAGTCCCTCAGGGAGTTCAGGAAAAATGACTGGAATATTTGTCACATGAAGCCATACATGATACTACAATCAGGGGTTCCGGGAGATGCTATTGGGCAACCTACACTGCTTCGGAAATGCTGTAAATAGGAGACATTATTCCTATTATACCCCTGTGGCCCCACCTTAATGCCCAGACGTCATGGGCAAACAGTTGTGTAGTAGTGTGTAGTCTAGCAAAGAGAAACCTTTGGAAACCTGCTTCCAACACCCTGTACGTCGCTGCCATCCGGTCACCTTTAAGCTGTTCACAGGATATACAAGACAGCATAGCGTGGAAGGTGGAGTACCTCCTCTAAGTTGTTCACAGTAAAACGGACCCAAGTTGACAGAGTTAACGGGAGTTAACCATGGGGGTCGCAAAGGTAGTCACCAGTGGGGCCAGGGTGACCACCCGAGTTTTACACCTATCATGCCCGAAGGTGTCCCCAACGCTGTAGACTCTGTAAGGGAAGTGCAGAGACACTAAAAGCACGATTCTTACCACAGGTAAGGGGGATCCGAGGTAGTGGTCATGGGTAGCGCCCCTTGGACCACTCCGTGACCACCATATCCTGCAGATGATACTGGAAGCCCACGAATTGTAAATGGTCGATACATAAACCGCTCACCGCAGCTTCCGCGGTTATATAGAGATCAATGCATATGGGAAGCGTGTCAAAGACAGCCCAGTTCATCAGGTGTCTTGACTGTTAGCCACTGGCAAGACACCAATGCAAAGAAGATTTCACTCTGGCAGGCAAAATGGAAATGCGTCGCAGAAACAATAACTGCATAAGGTGGACGCCAACTAGAGAGTGTCAACACATGCGTGACCAAAGGGGGTACGGAGAGAGGTGTCAGACCACCCTTAACGGAGAAGGGTCTCCTCAAATGGTTGAAGTAAACTGATTGGGGAGTTTCTGGCATAAGATAAAACTAGTTGAATATCTATGCGAGAACTCTCCTACACCAACAATCAATCCTCCACAGATCTTAATTGAGTGCCGCATCAGGCTTAATGATATTAAGTTTTACCGCTTACTTTACTCTTACATCTCTGTGAACTTTTGGTGATAAGTTGAAGTTGTTTGGTGCGGTCGCCACCTTAGGATCTATCTTCCTAGGGGCACTCCCCATTACACCTATTTACCGATCACCAAAATCTATAATACTTCCTCACAACCAAGGCCTGCAGCGCCAGGCAGATAAGGTGGGCACAGAAGTTAGCAGATTTTAACTTCAAGATTGTGTATGGACCAGGGGTGGGTGGCAGAAAACTGGACGTATGAAGCCGACGGCCGGAGTACCGTCCCGCGGGGGGTGATGCGCAAAGCGAGAAACTCTCAATCTTAAACCCCATACATTTCAACCAGATGATGCTTCTAGTGGTAGGAAGAGAGAATGAACCTGGTCCAAGTCAAAGAATACCTAAGCTGGAATACACCCGAGCTATGAGACTACAGCCAGAAGCTCAGATTCCGACACGGGGCTCAAGCGCAGTGGCAGGATGTGACATCCACACCCTGGAAGGGACTGTAGTACCTGCTCATGGACAAGGAATGGTAGCCACCAGAATAGCCTTAGCGTTACTCTCGGGAACCTACAGCCTAGTAGCTCCTGGACGTAGTCTTGCTACCTGCTATGGAATCATGGTTGGGGCAGGAGTTATTGACAGGAACTATTGAGGCGAGGTGAATGTGTTGCTATTCAATTTGAAGTACATGGACTACCGCATAGGGAACAGCGACTAGGTTGTGCGACTCATAGTAGAAAGGATTCATAATAAGAAGCTCAGCAAAGAAATGAGACTAGGTGCTACTGAGAGGGGCCAGGCAGGGTTCAGAAGCACGGGAACCAGTGTGGTCGAACCATCCACCACAGCCAGTCAGCGGAGAGGAGAAAGGGGGCTAAATCAACACTTCGATAAGTTTGATCAAGCAAGGCACATGGCCCTGACAACTGAAGAAACCATGCTGACCAACGCAGTGGTTATTCAAGCAACAGCACAGAAATTTGATGCCCAATTCTTAAAACAGGTAGAGGGAAAAGAAGGGACGGACCAGGACTGGAAATTAAGAAGTGAGGAGTTCGAAAGGCTTCAAAATGAGGGAAAGGAGATGCCGACGCAGGGGGCTTTAGCAGATGGTCTCCTTTACTACAAGGGATGGCTATTTATCCTGAAGGACAGGGCCCTACAAATGCTGATTGCTTAGAGCAGCCATGACTCCAAAGTTCTTGGGCATTTCAGCCAGGAAAAAATAGCTGAAATCATAGCTCGAGACCTCTACTGAAAAGCGCTCGCAGAATGGATAAACGACTACGTACGATCCTGTAATGAGTGTCAACATAACAAAGTGCCATGACATGCAAAGTATGGGTTTCCGTAGCCCTTAGAAATATCCTATGCAGCATGGACATCTATCACAATGGTCTTCATAATGCAGCTACCGAAGTCCGAAGATAACACTCTGATCATAGTAGTAGTCGACTGCTTCACCAAGATGGACTATTTCATAGAGCTCAAAGAAAATGCGACGGCAAAGGAGGTAGCGCAGACCTTTCTGTCGGAAGTAGGGAGGTTGCATGGGCTACCAACAGAGATCATCCCAGACATGGACACGAAGTTTGCCTGTGAATTTTGGGAATCCCTCTGCAAACTATTAGGCATTGAGTGAAAGATGTCAACGGTGTACAATCCTCAAACGGACAGGCAAATGGAGAGAACCAACAAAGTGCTGGAAGACTATCACCGAGGCTTTGTTAACTACAATCAGGTTGACTGGTACCAACTGTTTCTGCTTGTGGAACATGCCTACAATAACTCCGTTATGAGTGTGCATGGACTAAACCCGTTTTATGTGAACTATGGATACTACCCGCAGACAGAGTGGGTGAAGGAGCAAGAAGCTCGAAATCCAGGAGCCACCATGTATGCTCACTGGATGTGGGAAATACATGTACGGGTGATGGCTACACTAAGGACAACGAGAGAAGCAATAGGGCGGTACCACAACAAGAGAGCTAGGCCACAGCCAAACTTTCAGACAGGCAACTTGGTCATGCTAAACGCCAGGAACGTTCGCAGCAAGCGACTCTCCAAAAAGCTTAGCCCTAAGTTGTACGGGCCATTCAAAATAATGGAGCCACACGGCAACCGAGCATTTAAGCTAGAAATCTCAAAAGGCTAGAAGATTCATCCCATCTTCCATGTATCATTATTGGAGCCTTGTCAGACATCAGTTCGACCTGCTCAAGAGCAGCCTGCCAGAGCATCTGAGGAGATAGGCAGCGACTTGGAATGGGAGGTTGAAAAGATAGTAAAGGGCAAGGTCATTTCCTATACTCACAGGGTTCACGGGCACAATAGGAGGATCCATGAACTCAGGTACCTTGTGAAGTGGCAGAGGTGTGCAGAGGATGAAAACCCCTGGGCACCGCCTGTAACGACCCAGCATACATGACCTATGGCAAACGGAACCTATACCCATACAGGTAGCCAGGAGGCGAACTGATAGGAACCGGCAGGCAAGTAAGTACTTGACCTATAGAGACCCGATGGCCCGGGCTCCGAGAATGAACAGAATTGGCTGGTCAGGGACTTAGGTACCTGGGTCCACTCAGGAGCGGTGTCAGCGTGCTTAGGGACTTATGAAGGGGCAGTTGCTCAGCTAGGCCGGGTAACTGAAGACAGGTCAGAAAGGTCTATCACTTGTGATTGGATAGGCAGGGTAACAGGGAAAAGTTAACTTGTCCGCTGGACAAGGTTACCCTACC
>PYWC01000016.1:787155-802052 GCA_003182015.1 Tuber magnatum | reverse complement strand
GACCACAAGTGTTGCAGGTGTGCCAGGGATTTCGGCTCCAGTCTTCCTTTTTGGATCAACTGCGGGTAGCGATAACCGAAGACCAGGAGTACTTAAGAATCCTGAAGGAAACAGCTGCTGGTGACAAAGAGGTCGACCGACATTTCACGACGGAAAAGGGCTTACTCCTGTACAACAACAGGTGGTATGTTCCCTAGAGTCAGAATCTGAAGCAGACAATCATGAAGGCAGAACATGACTCCCGAATCGCGGGACACTACGGGACTTACAAGACCATCGGCAGGGTTAGGGCTAACTTCTATTGGCCTAAGATGGATGAGCACATCACTGACTATGTGTGAACATGTGATGCATGCCAAAGAAATAAATCCATCAGGCACAAGAAGTTCGGGCTGCTGGAACCTAGTGATGTTCCTATGCGGCCGTGGACAGCGATTTCAATGGATTTCATTGTAGCGCTGCCAGAGTCCGAAGGGTATACCAAGATCTGGGTCATAGTGGACCGATTCTCGAAAATGGCCCATTTCATACCCCTGACCACGGAGGTACCTATCAAGGAGCTTGCCTTGATATTCCTGAAGGAAGTTTGGCGCCTACATGGACTCCCCAAGTCAATCATCTCCGACCGAGATAGCCGATTCACATTCAAGTTCTGGATGAGTCTAATGCACTTGTTGCAAGTAAAACTAAACGTTTCGACTGCATTCCACCCTGAAACTGATGGGCAGACCGAGAGGGTTAATCAAACACTGGAGCAGTACTTGCGTAGTTACTGTTCCTACCAACAAGATGATTGGGCTTCGCTGTTACCCCTTGCAGAGTATGCGTAGAACACCTCGACATCAGAATCCACCAGGTTGTCACCTTTTGAGATCAAATATGGGTTTAACCCAAGGACAAACTGGTCGGGTATCGTGTCTGATAACCAGAGAATACACCCTAGTAGTGAGCTCTTGGTTAAGGAATGGGAAGGAACCTGGGCAGAGATTCGAGAAACGATCCAACGGGCACAGGCAAGGCAACGGAAATGGCATGACCAGAAAAGGTTGCCATCACCGGACTACCTCACCCTGGAGGATGTGGCTGCCGGGCAGGCAAAGAAAGCGGACCGTGTGATGTTGAACTGAAACAGCATCCGCACGAAGCATCCAATGGAGAAGCTGGACCAGCGCATGTTTCGGCCTTTCGTGGTCAAACGTCGGGTGGGTAAGCGAGCTTATGAACCCCACTTGCCCACTAGATGGAGCATCCACCCGGTTTTCAATGTCACGTTGCTCGAACCCTATCGCGAAGATCCGGAAGCATGTAGGGTAAAGGAAGCCCCTACCCCGGAACTTGTAGACAAGAAGCCCAGTTACGTTATCGAAGCTGTTGTGGACAGCCGATGGTACGGAGGAGCGAAGGCGACGTTTCCGTCGCACTTTGTCCAGTACCTCGTTTCATGGGAAGGCTACAGGGCAGAGGAGAATTCATGGGAGCCCTATGAGATGCGAGAAGGGAGAGGCTTGCAGGCCATTCGGGATTTCCACCAAAGATATCTGTCCAAGCCCATTGACCATAGGGTCTGGGGGGAATCGAGTCGTGGGAATAAGAGACGACGCTAACGGTCCGGGATGGACCGTAGAGAAGAGGGGAGTGATATAACGACCCAGCATATGTGAGCTATGGCAAATGGAATCTATACCCATACAGGTAGCCAGGAGGCGAACTTATAGGAACGGGCAGGCAAGTGTGTACTTGACCTATGGAGACCCGATGGCCCGGGCTCCGAGAATGAACAGAATTGGCTGGTCAGGGACTTAGGTACCTGGGTACACGCGAGAGCGGTGTCAGCATACTTAGGGACTTATGAAGGGGCAGTTGCTCAGCTAGGCCGGGTAACTGAAGACAGGTCAGAAAGGTCTATCGCTGGCGACGGGATAGACAGGGTAGCAGGGAAAAGTTAACTTGTCCGCTGGACAAGGTTACCCTACCCTCGGGATCAGGTTACCCTACCTTGGGTCTTGGGTTACCCTGCCGAGAGTCCTGAGTTACCCTACCTTTCAATACGAAGTCCCTCGGCAACTTCGGAAAAATTGACTGAAATGTTTGTCAGGCGAAGCCATCCATGATACTGGAATCTGGGGTTCCGGGGGATGCTATTGGGCGAGCTACGTGGCTTCGAGGAAGCTGTAAATTGAAGTCATTATTCCTATCATACCCCTCCGGCCCCGCCTTGAGGCCCGGACGTTATGGGCTAACGGTTCTGTAGTTGTGTGCAGTCTAGCAAAGAGGAATCTTTGGAGACATGCTTGCAACACCGTATATGTCGCTGCCGTCCGGTCGACCGTAAGCTGTTCACAGGATATATAAGGGGGCATAGGGTGGAAGGTAGAGTACCTCCTCCAAGTTGTTCGGAGTAAAATGGACCAGAACTGACGGAGTTAACGGGGTGTTAACCGTGGGGGTCCCGAAGGTAGTCCCAGGTGGTGCCAGGACGACTGGGAGAGTTTTACACCTACCAAGCCCGAACGTGCTCCCAACGCTATAGGCTCTGCAAGGGAAGTGCAGAGACACTAAAAGCATGATTCCTACCACAGGTAAGGTAGATCCGAGGTAGTGGTCATGGGTAGCGCCCATTGGATCACTCCCAGACTATCATGCCCTGCGGAAGAGACCAGAAGCCCGCGACCCGTAAAGAGTAAATAGATAAACCGCTCACAGTAGCCTGCGGAGTCAAGTAGAGATCAATGCATATGGGAAGGGTGTCATAGATAGTCTAGTTGATGAGGTGCCTTGACTGTTAGCCACTGGCAAGACACCGATGCGCAAAGGTTTTCACTCCGGCGGGCAAAATGGAAATGCACCACAGAAATGATACCCGCATAAGGTGAACGCCGACTAGAGTGTGTCGACATAGGCATGCCCGAAGGGTGTGCCAGGAGACGTGTCGGACCACCCTTAGCGGAGAAGGGTGTACTCAAATAGTTGGAGTAAACTGATGTGGGAGTTTCTGGCATAAGATAAAACTACCTGAAAGTCTATGCGAGAACTCTCCTACTCCAGCAATCAATCCTCTCAAGACCTTAATTGAGTGAAGTGTCAGGCTCAACGATATAAAGTTTTACCGTCCACTTTACTCTTACATCTGTGTGAACTTTTGGTGATAAGTTTGAAGTTGTTCGGTGCGGTCGCAACCTTGGAATCCATCTTCCTAGGGCTGCCCCCGTTACACCGCCTGAGCACTTGTAGCATGAGGCACAATTGGTACAAGGGTTTCACAGGGAGAACCCGGAGATGCCACAGATATTGCAGAAGGATGGCATGGAAAGGTTTTCCAGGGCCTCCCCAAGTAACCACGCAAAAGTTTTTCATCCTATCTTGCCGTGTCCTTAAAGGAATTTAATTTGTACACTATTAGAGAAATGGATTATAGAGATTCAAGCTGAACTCTTAGAAAGGGGAGCTTGTGTTACACATAAGATGAACTGGCAGGTAATGGGCATATCACATGATTATTGGCAAAAGATCACGTATTTGATCCCAGGGTCCATCGGAGTATTGAGAGGATAAGTTAGCTTCTACCAATACAACGTTGGTACACAACCCTTATTTACACTACTACCAAAGGTCGCCGACCCCGGGGTTTTCACTGAGTCTTCAAGAGAGGACTGCTGGCTATCCCAAGAAGGTTGAACGAACTAAATCGGTCAGTTGGTGGTAGAGATAATCGCATGCAAGAATCCCTCAGCTGCGCTAAAGAATGGATGCCAACTGCGGCGAGGTCGGCTACTCCAATAGGAGTCCCCAACTGCCATGCTGGTAGTAAGACCCAATTTCAAGTCTGTTGGTGGAGAAATAAGGAGGAAAATCCTGACAAGAGGACGACACCCAGGAGATGATCGTTCGCCCACACCTAGAGGCATGATAAGGTAGAGCCCTCGGATGGCCTATCACCTGAAAGGTCAACACAGAGCATAAAGAGGCCTAAACACCATCCGCGCGATAAGACAGGAGTATGTCTCCGCCAGGTTGACGCAGACAGATGAGGAATCCGCCCCCATTGATAAGTCTGTCGTTGGAGCTGATCAGTTCGTATGCAGAGATAGGACCAGTAACCGCTTGCCACAGTGAAAGGGTTCAAATGACTGCAATTAGAGTGAACACTGCAAGAAGAGGGATGGGACACCATCCTCACTGTTTGAAGAAATCAGACCCAAGTGGGGTAAAGGTTTTCAGAGTCTACGAAGTTCGCACATGGAAAAGTGGAAGAAATAGATAAGACGCGAACACTCAGATACAGAATATAAATATCGCGGTGCCTCCCATGCTTTACAGACATTATCAGCGACGGAGAAGAGGTCTTATCAATATATTCGTTATATGATACACGTCTTACAATATTTCTATCTTAACATTACAAGTGAGCCTTTCTAGCAATTACTTCGTCACATATCAGGCCTTAGTCCAGGCTTGCATGTTCTTAGAGTCAGCTACTGCCTAATAGAAAGAGTACTAAGCCCAATCCTCGATATCTTGATGGTGGGACCCGCTGCGCTCATACCCTTTTGGCTGTCCAGCTTGACTTTAAATCTCAAAAAAGACAACTTGAGGAAGCAATTTTGCTGGCTGGACATGAGGTGACTTTCTATCCAGCCTTCCATTGTGAGATTAATTTTATTGAATACTATTGTGGTATAGCAAAGGTGTATACCAGAGAGAATTGTACTTACGACTTTGAAGGATTACAGCACTTGGTCCCTGAAGCTTTTGCTAAGGTGCCAAATAGAACTATTTGGAAGTATTGGGCAAAAATACAAAGGATCATCAAAGCCTATCAGGACAAAGTAGTTTATGCCTCGCCCTAATATGAGAAACTTACTGGTCAGAGCTACAAGTCTCATAGGGGGGTCAGTAATTTGACTTGTAATTGATTGTTATAACTTTCTGCATTGTATACTTAATATTATAAGTGTAATATTTTATCTTATTGATATCAATTTGACAATTGAAATAGCTGGAGAGGTAAAATTAGAAAAAGAATCTTGACTTAATGGTGAATTGAACTTAGGACCTTGAAAATTTATCATTCCAACATATCACCCTATACCCTGGTAAATTTGAAGCATTACAGGATGCAACAGTCTTGGTACATGTTCTAAGCACTTTGCACAATAACAAAGGAAAATGCTCTGCTGACAAATCCCAATACCCATAGCACCTTCCTCATGTGCAGCCACAATCTTCTATTACTTTCCATGAGGTTCTATTATGTGGAACATCAGCTAATCTACTGTAACAATCCAGCATACATGCGCTATGGCAGACTGAACCTACACCCACGTAGGTGGCCCTGTGGCAGACTAGTAGGAACAGGAGGGCAAGCAAGGGTTTGACCCATAGAAGCCCAATAGTCCGGGTTCAATTATGAACATTAAAGCATACATTAATGGGAGGTGTTAGCATACTCAAGGATTTGCTGAGGACAGGTTGTCCTGCTTGCCTGGGTAACTGGGTGGGCGTAGAAGACAGAAGTCTATCTGCACCATAGAAATAGACAAGGTAACAGGATAAAGTTACCCTGACCTCCAGAGTGGCTTACCCTACTCAGAGATCACAGTTACTCTGCCTTGGCACTCAGGTTACCCTGTCTAGGGACCTGAGTTACCCTACCTGGCAATACGAAGTTGCTCAGGGAGTTCAGAAGAAATGACTGGAATGTTTGTCACACAATGCCATTCATAATACTAGAATCTGAGGTTCTAGGAGATGCTATTGGGCAAGCTATGCAGCTCTGAGAAAGCTGTAAATTGGAGATATTATTCCTATCATACCCCTCCAACCCCACCTTAAGGTCTGGACGTCATGGGCAAAGAGTTGTGTGGTTGTACGCAGTCTAGCAAAAGGGAATCTTTGCAGACCTGCTGGCAACACCATATGTGTCATAGCCGTCCAGTCAACCATACACTGTTTACAAGATATATAATGGGGCATAGGGTAGAAGGTGGAGTACCTCCTCTAAGTTGTTCCGAGTAAAGAGGACCAAAACTGACAGAGTTAACAGGAGTTAACCATGGAGGTCCTGAAGGTAGTCCTGTGTGGTGCCAGGATGACTAGGAGAACTTCCCACCTATTAAACCCAAACATGTTTCTAACATAATAGGCTCTGTAAGGGAAGTGTAGAGGCACTAAAACCATTATTCCTACCACAGGTAAGATGGATCTGAGATAGTGGTCATAGGTAATGCCCATTAAAACACTACACAAGTACAATATCCTGCGGAAGACACAAGAAGTTAGCGAATCGTAAATAGCAGATAGCCAAACCACTCATGATAGCTTCCGGGATCACGTAACGATCAATGCATATAGGAAGGGTGTCAAAGATAGTCCAGTTCATCAGGTATCTTGACAGCTAGCCACTGGCAAGGCACCGATGCAAAGAAGTTCTCACTCTAGCAGGCAAAATGGCGATACATGGCAGAAACGATAACCATATAAAGTGAATGCTGACTAGAGTGTATTGACACATGCCTGCCTAAAAGGTGTACAAGGAGACATGTCGGACTACGCTTAGCAGAGAAGGGTGTGCTCAAATAGTTGGAATAAACTGATGGGAGAGTTTCTAGCATAAGATAAAACTACTTGAAAATCTATGCGAGAACTCTCCTACTCCAACAATCAATTCTCTCGAGACCTTAATAGAGTGAAGCGTCAGGCTTAATTATATTAAGTTTTACTCTTTACTTTACTGTTACATTTGTGTGAACTTTTAGTGACAAGTTTGAAGTTGTTCAGTGCAGTCACAAACTTGGGAGCCATCTTTCTAGTGGTGCCCCCATTACATCTACCTCTTTCTATCACCAAACAACTGTACAACCCTGGCTCTCATATATGCAACCAAAAACCCAATTCCACCATATCCCTATCGAGTGGCCATGACACTAGCTCCACTCTCACATGCTGAAGTGCTCTAAGGTGCATTGCTACTATTCGGAAAGCATACCAGACTTATTCAGGTAGTGGCAATGGAACTTGTCTAAGGCTTGCAATCTGTCCACAGTTTCTGCTGGTTCTCAGATGACTTCCTCATATCCTCTCCATCATACCAGATATCGCAGGTAGCCTCAAACCATCTTCGCATCCTCTATCTGTTCTACTTGCCATTCTTCCTCACAATTGACTTCTACTGGGGGTTGGAGCAACACCACCTGTCATGGTTGGGGGTCACGGTCAGCAAGTTTGAGGAGCAAAATATGGAAAATGTTATGTATCTGCATGGTGGCAGGGAGGTTGAGGTGGTAGGCATACATACCTATCTGAGCGGTTACTGGATAGGGGCTGAAACACTTATTGACTAGTTTCTGGAAGGGTCAATGGGTTCAGATGTTCTTAGTATTAAGCCAAACTAGATCGCCAACCTCGAAGTGGTATACTAGCAGGTATCCTCGATCAGCATACTCCTGTTGTCAGCCCGTGGCATAAGCAATCTCAGCATAGAGGTGGGCATGGATGTCTCTCATTCATTGCAAGAATTCTCCAGCCTCAGGTTCCTTCAATAGTCCTGTAGGTGCATCCAAGAAGTCCATATGGGGGTTGCAACCATGGTTCACAAAGAACAGGGGGAGGCTAGTGGACTCAGAGGCATGGTTGTTGGTGGCAAACTCAGCCATGGATAGCCATAGTGACTAGTCATCCTGCTGGTAATTGACATAGGCGCATAGGTACTGTTCCATGATGGCATTTAATCTTTTGGTCTGGCTGTCTGTTTGGGGATAGAATATGATAGAAAGCTTCCAAGACACCTGCAGGCAATCACAGACTGTCTTCCAGAACTCCAAGGTAAACTGGGTACCATGGTCCAAGTTGATAGTGGTGGGGAGACCATGGTGTTTCCATACATGATGGAGGTACAATTCAGCCATCATTGGGGCATCAATAGCAGTATGGCAAGGGATCAAGTAGTACATTTTGGTAAGTCTGTCGACCATGACTAAAATAGTGTCATGTCCCTGACTCCAAGATAACCCAGTGACAAAATCCATAGACACAAGTTCTGAGGGTTTATCAGGAATTGGGAGAGGGTATAGTATACCAAAAGGGGCATAATTTGAGGTGTGGCTACATTGGCAAACATGGCAGTTCTTCACAAAGTAGCCAATATCCCAACACATGCCAGGAAAACCCTAGGTGCCCAAGTTAGGCAGCTCACAAGGCAGTATCATAACCCTAGCCTGAAGGTCAGTCCCATAAGTTTGGTATAATACCGTGCCCGCTCCTCGAAAGCAGGATCCACGGCGATTACATTCTGCTTTCCACCCATAAACCTTAGACCAGTGTGGTCCGTATTCGACGCGTCTCCCAGCAAAGGACAGAATATCGACAACGGTTGGTCTATTGGTCCGTAGGTAAGAGGAAGAAGCAACCAGTTTTCAACCCCAGTTCGTCCCGATAACCGACATTCATACGAACAACTAACCATCACAAGTTTTGGGCCCTAGGCATGGATCGCTAGGGCAGAAGTGTTCAGTGTTCCAACATCAGCAAGTCGGTCCCAGATAGAAAGTTCCTCACCGCAAACCGAAAAAGATCAGGCGGGGAAGCACTTCCATTCCCAGAATCGAACATTACTATACCCGCGGTTGTGGCACTCCCTCTACGAAAGCTATTATAGTGCCCATTATCAACTCAAGAACTTCAGATGGACG
Organism: Tuber magnatum; assembly: GCA_003182015.1. Classification (NCBI taxonomy): domain Eukaryota; kingdom Fungi; phylum Ascomycota; class Pezizomycetes; order Pezizales; family Tuberaceae; genus Tuber; species Tuber magnatum. The sequence continues at coordinate 793,365 of PYWC01000016.1, read as the reverse complement.
ATTGTCCCAAAGGTTCAAGGGTCAATCTTCTCCGATGACCTTGAAAGTGTGCGAACCTGCTTTACTCCGAGTACTTCCAAAAAGCTCTCGAATTGGCCACAGCGCTGATCGGAAAGGTATAAGTATTCTGATCTCCATCCGCCTTGTTACTGTCCTAGTGAGGAAGCTCCCCAGCGTGAGTATCCACACCAGTAGCGCGATATAACTACGTCTACTCCTTATGATACCCCCCCTGCCATAACTATGCGACCCGAAATTCTTCCACTATAGGCGCTAAAGCCGAAGATAGAAGCAACCCGAGATGACAAAAATAAACACTGGTCTGCCTATGACGAATCTCATGTACCGTTCTTTACTCTCTGGACTACAGGACAGGAATTTATCCGCAGGCCCCGGCAAAGAAGGGATTCACGGGACACCCCACGTCCGTCAGACAATGAAAATGGGAGGTTTCATGTCCTTCCCATCGCGACCACTCAATTGATTCCGGATATTCCTGCATGGGGCAGGTCACGACGGCCAGTAATCGAGTCTCCTCCCCCCCTCCCTCTCCCCCTCCCTCGTCAAAAGCCCTTATTCGGATCTACCCAATATCTCCCGAGACTCCAGTTCGTTGAGGTCGGCCGGGGAGATCGCGCGATCCAGAACAACACGCCAGATACCAAAATCCCTATAGAGCGGTGGACTAACGTCACCGACAATCACTCGATTTAACACAAAATGCTGACAGTATGATACCGCAACATAAGCAGGGCTTGCACCCAACAGCTTATTCCAAGAGCCTGGTACGGGGGTACCATAGCTGTGCTGCAAGCCAGATTTACTACTAGTGTGTAAAGGAATCAGTGGACACCCGCAATGATAGCCCCGGTACCACATGCCACCAAACATACGCGGAAAATGCCCCTGACTAAACTCACCCCCCACATTCGGCCCAAGTCGATAGCAAAGCAATCCTCTGGCATTGATACACCCCGAGAGTGACGACCTTATCATCCTCCCACTCACGCAGTCGTTCGCTCTGTGCAACACTTTACCACTCAAGCCGGTGCTATGGTGACTAGACCCCTGCACTAGCGCCACACCAGTTTGCGTCGGGATAGTAGAGCTTGCCCTTCCAGGCGCCCGATAGCAGCCACCACAGCTATGCCAAATTATGTGTACTAGCATAGCATGGGTCGAGCTCATGCTCAGATTCCTAAAGAACAATGGCACCAGGGGGCGTCCATTGGGCCCTGTGTGCTTGTAGTCTAAATTGCTCGCAAGAGAAATTCCGGAATCCGTAATTGGCACAGCCAGGCACCACCGTACGGATCCTAAACCCGGAAGAGAGAGCTTTCCATCTCAAGCCAAATCGATTCGCCCACCGCTCACGTACTGCAAGGATATCAGCATGAGCGCCACCATTCAGTTGTTACTGCTGGAACATCACGGTTTCTCCTAGCTAATCAAGACGTGTAAAGCTTTAACTTCACGGTTCAATGACTGCCTAGGATCAGTCTTTGAAATCTTCTTTAGGCGCGATTCAGATTCCTCATAGGCTAATAACCCGGACACACAGAATGTTTTTCCCCCGGATGCTCAGGATTTTCCCGGTTATTGGAGGATATGGTAAACTTGCACAAATACTGCTCTGAATTCTCGGAATCCAGTATGTCTTGGGTCAGAATAGAATAGAAGGGTGGAAAGATAGATTACCTTTTCGTTACTCGCCCACCCAAAAAGAATGATCTCACCGGACCCAGAGAAACACTCGACACACACGCACATGCCCCTCGGCCACAATTCAACGCTCATAGGGTCCTAACATCCCTTGTGATCGGAGGTTTAATCTTATAAAATACTTATATCTCCAAGAAAGCTACTGCCGCACCCATAGAAGGTATATATATATGTACCAAAAAATCTGGAGAATTCCATCCCATTTGAAACCAAACCCTCCGGCGCCCAATTGCTTTGGACATCCGGTGGCAAGGAATTTTCGACAATAAGGATATTTGTAATTTTTACTAGCCCCGCTTACGGTAATTGACAATCCCATTATTCTCTCCCGGACGGGAAACTCTCCTGTTACTGACACGGAAGTAGCCTAAAACCGAATATTGTCCTCTACCAGTAAAGGACCGAATGTTCTTGCAAAGATTCACAAGTGTGATACAGTACCATAGTTGCATTCAGGCCACAGTATGATACAAGTTGCAATCGTAGCGTTTGGTAGAGCGAAGCTTTCCTGGTGCGATCCCGTCTCTATCCCGGCTCCAAGGACAGGAGCAGGGGAAGAAACCATGCCTTTAGTAAACCCATGGTCGGCTCCTAAAATTACCCACTAGGCCTACAGAAGAAATGGTAGAGTGGGGGGGGGGGGCCACCTGCCTCCCGTCCCGAGAACAAGTCACCCAACCCACCCCGAACCCACATCCAAGTCCGAGCTCAGCATTTACAACAATGGAGCGCCTGTTCGATCATCTGCAAGCGAGTCCTCCCAACTACCGAGACACCCACTAGTCACAATTTAGTGTCAATGCAATCAAGGTGTTCGAGTACAGTACCGGCACCTGAGAATGCCTCAACACGCTACGGTAGCTCGGGATCTACAAGTATGGTACATGTAGCGTAATCTAGTACTGTACTCGCAACGCTACAATACAACCCTGAAGATTTTCCCTTGCTTGTAGCTTACTCGTGAGCTTCCCACAAGATTATCGATTTCTTGAACGAAATTAGTCGCCGAATACTGTACGGTACTCGAGTACCCGTAGCAGGCATCAAGTGTCCCTAATAGGGTGTACAGTAGCGAGCTTGTATGGGCGTTCAGACGAGCACCGATCCCTTGCGACATATTTTGTGAATCCCTGTTCTCGGCTACGGTACTATGGTTCTACTTTCCTAAAAGCTGGTCCACCCAACTACATACAATCCCGGCAATGAAATAAGTCCTTCAGAGCAACAAATATCAGAGTAAAAAAAAAAAAAGAGTAATTGTAAAAAAGACTTTGTATGGGGGTGAAACATGTACTGAAAAATTCAGTGCAGCAGACTGTGATGAACGCTGAGAAGGTGGGACTCAAACAAACCAAGAGAGCTTAGTCAGAAAGGTGGGAAGGCTAACATGGCTGATATCATACGCTCTGGGGGTCGGGTCCTGGCACAGGCAGCTCCGGTTGCTTCGGGATGCGCTTCATCACTGGTCCACATTTTTTTTAAGTCGATTGCACTACAAGTATAGTACAGCACTGTACTGTACAAGTACTCCCTGCCTGCTCCGAGTACAGTACCTTGGCGTGCACATTGTAAGTGATGGGCCGCCTACCGTACCGTATTCGAGTGAATGACGGTACCGGTACGAGTACCCGTACAATACTCGAGCGCAGCTTGCGGTAATTCTTGTCCTATAGCCAAGTAAAAAGTTACAGCTAGAGACGAACCCGGGTGGGCGCTCAAGGCAAGCTTCGCCCGTGCGACGAATACCGTATCTGGATTTCCTCGCTTGCTCAAACCCATTGGACGGCTGGGGATCCTACTTGTACTCATTCCGGCAATCAACTGTTAAACTGGCAATACGAAGATCCATAGGATGCTAGTATTATAGGTACTGTACTGTACCACCAAACAACAAATAACGGTCACCACAATTTCCACTTGAGAGGCGTCGGCAACGGCCCCCCCCCCCTTTTTCTCCAAACAAACATTCTCCAGATATAGCAAAGCCCCTAACCCTGTTTCAATCGTACAGGAAGCTCTCAGCGAGGCCCAAATCAATAGCCTATAGCAAAGACCGCAGCGGTCTCTCCCCTCAAACTTGGAACTTTTACCCAATTGCACACGGAACAACATCCAAAGTGTATATGAGGTGTGTTTATCACTACGAGCGCGGTACTGCCCGAGCACCCCAGCAAGGATTCAAGCCCTGATAGGTCCTATCGGTTATAGAGCGGGAGACTTTTTCTCGAGAAACTGCCGAGGATGTTTCACGTACCTGTAGAGTCCCGGGCCGCATCCTTACCATGGTTGATACCCCCCCACACACACACACACGTTCCAGCGCTCCAATACGGGCACTGTACCGACTCGAAACCTCAACCAGGGGAAGCCCCTCAGAGAATCGAAACAACTGCAACTGGACGATACAAGTACAAGCAGAAGAACGGCAGGGCAAAACCAAGCACTGGCAGGATGCCGTATCGCATTACACGGGAGTTTGAAGGAGAAAAAAAGAAAAGAAGGAAAGAAGGAAAAAAAGACTCCCTAGCGCAGATTCTACCCTGATGATAGTGTAAAAGAAAATGATTGGATGCAATTCCACTCCTTGTGTACTGTAGATGCGATAGTTCTCGCCAGTTCCCTACTCCTTTTTTTTTTTACAGGCGATGGGAATGTTTTACTCTTGTGCCGATAACCAATGGACCCTTACAGCAACGTTATCGCCAATCGGCCATGATCGCGTGTCCCGCTAGTACAGTAATAGCGATGCTCCACGATACAACTCCTATAAGTGCAATCGCGAACTATGGGATGAACCGAAAAAAAAAAAACACCCGCTGGCACCACCACTCGTGCTGATCATCGGCACCTTTGGATGTGCCGGCAGCACGAGTACTAGTGCAGTACCGCGGTGTGCGGGTAGCAAGGGTCTTCATAATGTATGGCGGATCTCCAATTGCAATGCTACACACGGTTCGAACACACTCGAATTCTCAAACTGGGGGACACCAAAACAGCAGGACATGGACAATGTGTTGTTGGTAATGACACGATGGGGAAGTGCCTCTAACCCCTTCTCCAAGAATTCATGTTCGTACGGGACTAGCCTGACCCGATCGGCTCGCATCCCTTTCGACCTAATCATCACCCCCCGTCACTCGCCTATATACCTTAATTCACCCTTCTCGAACGGCAAGGCAAGACCCTACCACCCCCTTATATATATCATACGTGGAGTAGTGATCGCCGGATCAACGGCAAACCCATGCTGGGCGACGCAATCTATAATCACATAGTCTACAATACGAGTGGAAAGACCCTTCACGCAACTCTCCTCCACTTCCATAGACTATACTCGACTACGATACAGGATTTAACAAACCACAATATATCATACTCGTATAGTATCATACTAAAATATAGCTCTCAAAATCATTATTCCCAGCATGAAGTATGGTACCACCATTTAAAGCTTCTCATGAAATGTTTGACATTCTTGATCAACCACAGTCCGGGGAAGTGCTCCATTGTGGAGCTCAATCAATTGTCATGTGCTGCCCACTTATTTTCTGTAGCATGGTGTATATCATTTACTGACCCAGTGATCACTACTTGCACAAGAAATAAACCACTCCAATGGTTGTATAGAATATCGGCACCGAGCTTTCCGTACGCACACCACGGTAATGAATTGGTGCACTTCATCATCATCATCCCTCCCCTCCCCTGGCCCGTTCCTTGAGAAACGATTACTATCAAATTTACGTCACCGCCATATCATGCCAGAAACGCCAGAGCCGCACACGACAGCTGAAACCGTCTACAAGCGGAGGGGGCTCTTTTTTTCTTTTTCCCCACTTCGGCTCTGCGGCTCTACTTGTCAGGACGGTATCATACGAGTATGGTATCGGTTGTGGAGATGAAGTGCCCCCCCCCCCACTCCAACCCCCACCATATTCAGCAGCCACGGTTAGCTAGGGGGGAAAGAAAAATTGCCGACAGAGTGCACGTGGCGCCCGGGAGGAGGTTTTTTTTTCCCCCCCCATGTTTCTCGTACCGGCACTGGCACTGCACTCGAGTACCTGGCACAGTACACGTACACTTTTATGCTGGTCCTGTTTGGGTCTGTCATATCTGGGGATGTTCAGCTTGGTACGGCGAGTCTGTTACGTTAGATTTATGGCACTGTGGCGGGATGTGATGAGATGATGGGTGAACGCCCTGGGGTTTCGGTTCGGCTCGGTGCGCGCGCTTTCATCTCCTGGATTGGTTGGTTGGATGGTTGATTGATAAAACAGCTGGACTACCACTACGGTACTGGTATGTAGATACAGTTTTCCCCAGGGGGCGCGTAAAACGAAAATCGGCGGGTGACAAACAGGGGTCAGTAACAGGCATATTTTCCCCTGTTACCCTACTTTTGGGAATTCAATTTACCCGTACTGGCTGCCAAGTATCATACCCCTGTTTCTTCACCCGCCGGCCATCATCGTGTCCCCCCCCCCCCCC
>PYWC01000016.1:747315-763049 GCA_003182015.1 Tuber magnatum | reverse complement strand
TTTTTTTTTGTATCATACCAAAAACCAAGCCAAGCCGTATTGTATATTTGTATTTTTACACAAAGCTGCCATAATATTATTTATTAAAGAATATTTTCACCAACTTAGGCACCTCCGTAAAACCCACAAAACTTGAATACACTAAGCCTGGGCATATTATTGTTACTAGTTGTATGTAGGAAGAGTTCAAGAATGAAAAGTGAAAATTTTGGTCAGAGTGAAACTAGTGATACAATCTACCTAGTATTATGCTGAAAAATACTGTAGAGTGTAGATGAGTAAATCAGTGCGATAATGAATGAAAACAACAAATCTATCTACACCTTAACACATATGGTACTGGAACCTTCAGCAATAATAGAAAATCTTTCTTCTTTAAAGGTATTAATCTTATTCTATTAATTTCTGCTTTATTCACCTCTCTGCCATTGTCTGTAGGTGTATCATTTCACCCTACTCAGGTTGGCTTGGCAACTCAGGGCTCAACTCCAATTGGTTGAAACGGAATTCCCCGTTCCACCTGAGGACCTACTTTTAAACTCTGTGCACATTAGGCTTGGAAGTAATTGTGGTAACACCCACTGACCTTTTAAGAGTCTGGATTTCGAGGTCAACCATCTTCCACCCAATCATACAAGTCCACTTACAACAATTATCAAACACTATGTTCCGACTCTTACGTTAGATAAAAAATCCTCTCCCCTGCCCCCATCCATCGACGTATCTGGTTCAGAGGGTTTTATGATCAATTCATCCCCAAAGGCACCAGAAACAATAGTACCGGAAACAATAGCACCAGAAACAATGGTCACGGTGACCGGTCTGGTATTTTTGTAAGTTTCTCTACCTCAAACCAGTTATTCAAACTTTAGCTAACAAACTATAGCATGGTGGGACCAAATTAATAGACTCGATAACAAAATTGATGGTTCTATCAAGGTACAGATTTCGTTTCTAAATACATGATAATAAGTAACCAAGATGATAATGGCAGGACCACAGCATCTTCAAAGTTGATATAATCAAATCCATTGCTGAACTTGGCGATGAGCTTAGGAAATTGATCAATGATGGAAATGCTGCAGTTCACAAGGAGTTTGCCAAGCTTAAGTCTGACCAAAAACTAATGGAATGGCAACTCCACTTCCTGTTCTTTGGGGGTTCATCAGTAAGTTTCTCATTCAGCTCCTATATCTGGGTAATTTAATAGGTACGGTTGGTTCTATGGAGCTTAAAAGATTACATCCAACTCCGCTTTCCCACCTTCTTCACCAGTGAGAAAGGAACCCCTCCCCTACGAGCAACCAGAGGTCATTCAGAAGAAGCTGCAGAAGTGACTTGAAGCCCCTCCCCCAACCATGTTTTTCTGGCTGTTTCTGGGGTTTTTTTTTTCTTTTCTTGTTCCTTATATATATACCTAGCCTGTTGATATAAATAGAATGAGGTTCTAGAGGGCAAACAAAAAAAGATGTTGTGGTACTGTACTGTACTTGCCAAAATCAAAAGTCCATCTTAACCCTTACAGATTCAGTAATGCAAGGATGACAGCAACTCTACAGATTCCAACATAGACACGACCGGCAAGGGGAATGAGCAGTGTACTGTACTATCTATATATACAAAGCTAAATATTCCTGTATCGAACATTGTGTAATAGAGGCACCCCTAGGTAGATGGATTCCAAGATTGCGACCGCACTGAACAACTTCAAACTTATTGTCAAAAGTCCACAAAATTGCAAGAGCAAAGTAAATGGTAAAACTGAATATTATTAAGCCTGATGGTTTACTCAATTAAGGTCTTGAGAGGATTGGTCATTTGGGTAGGGGAGTTCTTGCATAGACTTTCAAGTAGTTTCATCTTATGCCTGAAACTCGCCCATCAGTTTACTTCAACCGTTTGAGCACAACCTCTTCCACTAAGAGTGGTCTGACACATCTTCTGGTACACCCTTCAGGCATGCCTGTGTCGACACACTCTAGTCGGCATTCATCTTATGCAGTTATCATTTCTACAGTGCATCTCCATTTTGCCCGCTGGATTGAAAACCTCTTCATATCGGTGCCTTGCCAGTGGCTAACAGTCAAGACACCGGATAAACTAGACTATCTATGACACCCTTTCTATATGTATTGATCTCTACGTGACCCTAAAAGGTACCATGAGCAGTTTATCTATCTACTATTTATGATTCTTGGGCTTCTGGTGTCTTCTACAGGGTACGATGGTCGGGTAGGTATCCAATGGGCGCTACCCATGACCACTATTTCGGATTCATCTTACCTGTAGTAGAAATCATGCTTTTCGTGTCTCTGCACTTCCCTTACAGAGCCTATCACATTGGGGACACGTTTGGGCTTGATAGGTGTAAAACTCTCAGGGCTATCCCAGTATGACATGGGGCTACCTTCGGGACCCCCATGGTTAACTCCTGTTAACTTGGTCAATTTTGGTCTATTTTACTTTGAACAACTGGGAAGAGGTACTGCACCTTCCACCCTATGTCCCCTTATATATTCTGTGAACAGCCTATGGTTGACTGGAGGGCAGCTACACATACGTTGTTGCAAGCTAGTCTATAAAGATTCCCCTTTGCTAGACTGCGCACAACCACACAACCATTTCCCCATGATGTATGGGCCTCAAGGCAGGGCCAGAGGGCGTGATAGGAATAATATCTCCAATTTACAGCCTCTTTGGAGCTGTGTAGCTCATCCAATAGCATCTCCTGCAACCCCAGATTGTAGTATTATGCTGTAACAGGGGCACCCCTAGGAAGATAGATCCCAAGGTTGCGACCGCACCAAACAACTTCAAACTTATCGCCAAAAGTTCACACAGATGTAAGAGTAAAGTAGACGGTAAAACTTAATATCGTTAAGCCTGACGCTTCACTCAATTAAGGTCTCGAGAGGATTGATTGTTGGAGTAGGAGAGTTCTCGCATAGACTTTCAGGTAGTTTTATCTTATGCCAGAAACTCCCCTATCAGTTTACTCCAACTATTCGAGCACACCCTTCTCCGCTAAGGGCGGTCCGACACGTCTCCTGACACCCCCTTCGGGCATGTATGTGTCGACCCGCTCTAGTCGGCGTTCACCATATGTGCATATCGTTTCTGCGGCGCATTTCCATTCTGCCCGCCGGAGTGAAAACCTCTGCGCATCGGGGACTTGCCAGTGGCTAACTGTCAAGACCCCTTGCTGAACTAGACTATCTATGACACCCTTCCCATGCGCGTTGATTTCTTCTTGACGCCGGAAGCTACCGTGAACGGTTTATCTATCTACTATTTACGAGTCTCGGGCTTCCGGTGTCTTCCGCAGGGTACGGTGGTCCAGGAGTGATCCAATGGGCGCTACCCACGACCACTACCTCGGATACACCTTACCTGCGGTAGGAATCATGCTTTTAGTGTCTCTGCACTTCCCTCTCAGAGCCTATGGCGTTGGGGACATCCTTGGGCGTGGTAGGTGCAAAACGTTCCCAGTCGTCCCGGCACCACCCGGGACTACCTTCGGGACCCCCACGGTTAACTCCCGTTAACTCCGTCAGTTTTGGTCCGTTTTACTCCGAACAACTTGGAGGAGGTACTCCACCTTCCACCCTATGCCCCCTTGTATATCCTGCGAACAGCTTACGGTCGACCGGACGGCAGCAACGTATACAGTGTTGCAAGCGGGTCTCCAAAGATCCTCCTTTGCTAGACTGCACACAACTACGCAACCGTTTGCCCATGACGTCCGGGCCTCAAGGCGGGGCCGGAGGGGCATGATAGGAATAATGTCTTCAATTTACAGCTTCTTCGTAGCTGCGTAGCTCGCCCAATAGCATCTCCCGGAACTCCAGATTCCAGTATTATGCATGGTTTCGTGTGACAAACATTCCAGTCATTTTTCCCAAACTCCCCGAGGGACTTCGTATTGGCAGGTAGGGTAACTCAGGTCCTTGAACAGGGTAATCCAAGCCTCAAGGCAGGGTAACCCTGTTCTGTGGGTAGGGTAATCTTGTCCGGTGGACAAGTGGATTTTCTCCTGTTACCCTATCTATCCCTCTTCCGGGGATAGACACACTCGGCCTTTCTCTAGTTACCCAGCCTAGCTGTGTATTGGCCCTTCATAGGTCCCTAAGTACGCTGACACCAACCTTGGGCGTAGCCATGTACCTAAATACTTGTGTCCACTAAGTCTGCTCATCTCGGAGCCCGGGCCATCGGGTCTCCGTAGGTCAAGTACTCACTTGCCTGCCGGTTCCTACCAGTTCGCCTCCGGGCTACCTGTATGGGTGTAGGTTCCGGCTACCATAGCTCCTGTATGCTGGGTCGTTACATATGCTTGCCTTCGTGGCACAAATATTCTAGTCCTTTTCTCTGAACTCTAGAAGGGACTTTGTGTTGAAAGGTAGAGCAACTCAGGACTTTAGACAGGGTAATCCCAGGCCCACGGCAGGGTAACCTGATCCTGAGAGTAGGGTAACCATATCCGGTGGACAGGGTAATTGTACTCTGTTACCCTATCTATTTCATCACCTGAGATAAACACTGTTTTCCTTTCTCTAGTTACCCAGCCTAGCTGTTACATATAAGATAAACTAGCATAGTGTAAGGGGCATGTCATGTGATCATTGGCAAAAAGTCACGTGTTAGATCCCAGGGTCTGTCGGAGTATTGGATATTGAGTTAATTTCGACCAAGACGATTATGGCACAGGACCCTCATGTATCTTACCACCAAACGTTGCCGACCAAGAGGTTTTCACTGAGTCTTCAAGCAAGGACTCTCGGCTATCCTGACAAGGTCGAATGAACTAAATTGGTTAGTTGGTTGTGGAGATAAATACATGCAAAGATCCCTCAGCTGCACCAACAGATGGATGGCAACATAGGGGAGGCCGGCTACTCCAATAGGAGTCTGTGGCTCCCATGCAGGTAGTAAGACTGAATTTCCAGTCTGTTGGTAGAGGTATGCGGAGGAAAATCCTGACCAGGGGACGCCACCCAAGAGACGATCGCTTGCCCACACCCAGAGGCATGGCAAGGTAGAGCCAAATGATGACCTACCACGTGAAAGATTGGCCTCACGTGGAATGAGGTCGAAACGCGATTGGTGTGATAAGACAGTAGCATGTACCCTATGGGTTGACACAGATGGATGAGGAATCCACCTGTATTGATAAGTCTGTTGTCGGAGCTGAACACTTCGCATGCAGAAATAGAACCAGTAGCAGCACCCTTGCCATAGTGAAAGGGTTCGAGTGACTACGATTAGAGTGAACACTGCGAGGTGAGGGATGGGACATCCTCTCCGCTGTTGAAAGAAATTGTAGTCAAGTGGGGTAAAGGCTTTCAGGGTTTACACAGGTCGTACAGGGGAAAAGTGCGCAGAACAGATAGGTCACGAACACCTAGATGCGGAATATAAATATCGAGCTGCCCACCATGCTTTACAGATATCACCGACGATAGAGAAGGGACCCTATCAATATATTCGTTATACGATACGCTACCACATTTTACTTCTATTCTGACATTACAAGTGAGCCTTTCTAGTAATCACTTGGTCATGTATTGGGCCTTAGTACAGACATGCTTTTCCTTAGAGTTGGCTACCTCCTAGCACTATATTGATATCTTCTATACTACCAAGGCTCACAACCACATTCTCTAATAAGCTTGGACGACCGCATATCTAATGCCATCTACTACTTACTCGAAAACTACCTCTGACAAAATGCACACATATATGAGATCGAGTTGATCAGACCCTAAGCGAAGTTTTGTAAGATGAAAACATTCACTTCTAGTTCATTGATCACTGGATCAAGTGGACCCTCAAGACCCTCAAACCTACAGAAAGGGAAGACAACATGTTGCAACCAAGGATCAATGAAGGATCTATAGATCCAAGTGGTACGGACATGTTACACGCTGAGAGGCAGCGAAGACTCATCAGTGCATTGGGGCCAGGCCAAGATAGTCCATTCCCACTACCACCAGCACCACCAGGGCCAGGAGGTGATATTCTACTGCTACGGTTGGGTTCTACACCCATGCCCAGAAACCAATTAGAGCCGCCACCACCCAGGGGCCCTACCGGAAGTGTTACAAAGAGGTGAAGTTGACAAAGGTTATACTCTGGAACCCCAACTCCCACAGGCACTACTGACTGGAGTGCCTTCGTCACATATATTGGGACATTAACCGGCCAGTTGGACTGCAGTGTAATCCACACCTAGAATGACCAAATGGTCACATATGGGATCTGGTCAGATGAGGGAAAGGAAACCACAGAAGGTCTCGCTCAAGTACGAGAGCGACTTCTAGATGGAGAAAAGCTGGCAGGAGAGGAATTGGTGCTCTGGCAAAATAAGAGTAGGAAGCTGGAAGGCGAGGTGGTAGCAGAGATCACCAGGTTTAAGGGAGTGATCAAAGCCACTCTTGCCCGCATGCACAAGGGATTGGAGCAACAACCAGCAGTAAGCGGACAGCTGTACCAGGACCTGGGATGCACCATCCATGAATTGATGAGTAGAGACCAGGAGCTCTACACAGGCCTGGATAAACTCCAAAGGAAATTGGAAGAAGAACGATGCAGTCGAGGGACCCGGGAACTGCAGTTCATTGAAGAGCTACAGACCTTTGATAACAAGGTGATGGCAGGGCTTAGGGACATGCAGCAAAACACGACCTGGATGCTTGCCCAGTCCTCGAGGGGAATGACCGCACTGATACAAGTAGCATTAGGCTCGCATCAAGGGGGATAGACCCATGATAGAGAAACAGGGAGAGGCCGGTTGGGGCCATCCCAACTGGATAAAGGGAAGGGGTTAGCCAAATGGGACAGCTGGCCAGAGACTATACAGAGTGGCCGGGAAGAGACTGTGGCATCTCCCAATATGGCCAGAGGGGCAGGCGACCTGAACCGAGGAGACAATGAGTCAGAAAATGGTGGGGACGGACCAAGCTGCGGGCCGGGCGCTCTGCTCTTGGGAAGGCCATGGACAGCTAAAGAAGAGGAGAAACACCAGATGATGCTGCAGTTGGCCAAAGAGTTGGTGTGACAGACTGCATTGCATCAGAAAAAGCTTGCTGACCCTTCATTCGTATACGAAGTTAAGTCCTACCAGGATACCAAATCTTAGCTAAACACATGCCAGGACTACTTTAGCCAAAGTCCCATGCTATGGATGGAGGGTAAAGATAGAATCATATATGCCCTGGGAAGGATGAAGAGTGCTGATGTGACACCCGGCAGGAACTGGTATAGGAAGAGCATGAAAGGGCTCAAGGGGTATGCCGCTCGTCCGGAATTGCTGCCATGGGAACAGCTCTGGCATGAGATAACCGCGCGATTCTCAGTGATCAATGGGGACCGCAAAGCCTTGAGACAGAGAGGAAAAATTATGAATGAGAAGGACATTGACAAGTACCTTCACCAGATAGAAAACTTGAACATCAAGGCCAAGCTTCAAGAAACGCCAGGGAGGAAGATAGTTGAGGACTGACTAGCCGAAGCACTACCAGGACGGCCGTCTCATAAGCTATACAACACCAATGCCGAATAGCGGGAACACTTTTGCATAGGTGTAACGTCTTCGGGCCTGGCCCTAGTCACGTAGTGGTACGATAGGAGCAGATGGCCTTGTGATCAACACAAAGCGAGCGCTGCTTGCTAAAGGAGGCTTCGAACGGGGTGTAATAGGAGATCAAAGAAGTAACCGTTCAACCAAGTATATTTAAGAATACTGTCTGTCGAAGTCTGCTGTTTCCATCGCGGGAATCAGCGGTCTTTAAATACAGCATATCGCTTATCTCCAGTATGAGCGATATTGCAAAACATTGTGTGTATCAACCGATAGCACACGAAACAATACAAGTATCAAAAGATACTATGAAACCAAACATAAAACAATGTGTGTATCAAGCGATAGCATACGAAACAATACAAGTATCAAGCGATACTGTGAAACCAAACATAAAACAATGTGTGTATCAAGCGATAGCACACGAAACAATACATGTATCAAGCGATACTGTGAAACCAAAGATAAAACCCTAGTAACCCGTACCGGTTACAATAGGTGGCAACCAGGAAGAGGCTTTTCTCGACAGCGAAAGACAATGATAGGACAATCTATCCAGCTCTGTAGGGCCTTTGGGACTGTTGAAATACCGGTGGGAGGACCAAATAAAGGAGCCGAAGCGAGGAAAGGAGGAAGGGCGACCTAGTAAGTTCCAGAGGAAGACAGCACCAGGGACTTTCAAATCAGCACAGTTCACGCTGGACAACAAACAAACAAGATCTAGGGGGTTGAGCATACAGACTCGAAGGAAGCTTGTGAGAGAATACCCCAAAACAGGATCGATGAACGCTAGGAAAATAAAGGTTGCACTCGGTATGGACTCACCAACCACAAGTGGGGAGCTTGTAGGACAGGAGCCATTGTCATAACGATAGGGCAGCGGAAAGCAGTAAAGTTGGGGTCCCGAAATGTAGAGGTTTGCAATACCGCTGTAACCGGTACGGGTACTAGGTTGTTTTATGTTTGGTTTCACAGTATCGTTTGATACTTGTATTGTTTCGTGTGCTATCGGTTGATATACACATTGTTTTATGTTTGGTTTCAGAGTATCGTTTGATACTTGTATTGTTTTGTGTGCTATCGGTTGATGCACACATTGTTTTATGTTTGATTTCACGGTATCGTTTGATATGTGAATTGTTTCGTGTGCTATCAGTTGATACACACATTGTTTTGCAATATCGCTCATACTGGAGATAAGCGATACGCTGTATTTAAAGACCGCTGATTTCTGCAATGGAAACAGCAGACTTCGACAGACAGTATTCTTAAAATATACTTGGTTGAACGGTTACTTCTTTGATCTTCTATTACATCCCGTTCGAAGCCTCCTTTAGCAAGCAGCGCTCACTTCTTGTTGATCACGAAGCCATCTGCTTCTATCGTACCGCTATGTGACTAGGGCCTGGCCCGAACACATTACAACCGCCCTGAGGCTAGCAGTAAACCAAACCCCTGTGCCACCAGCACCTAGACTTTGGGAGTTGTCAGATCAAGAAGGGGGATAGATCTGACAACTGGGAGCCCTGTAAAAGAACTACGACCTACATTCAGAGCTAGGGCAAGGGCTTATTCAAGAATGTCAGAGAACCGCACTGACAGGGCTCTGAGTGTGGGCAGAGACAGAAGTGTGAAAGGTATAGGAAACCGTGTATAAGGGAGAAAGTTAACCCACCTCAGGGGGTTACAATCAAGAATGACCCCCGACCTTGACGCAGGATGGTGAGACTTTATATTCCCTCCTGGGTAGAGAAGGTTCAAACCCTACATGGATGAAGAGGAGACTGTTACAGAGGGCAACTCAGGCACCCCAACTCTTTTCTCCAAAGGTTGTGCACAAGAAATAAGTCGGGGTAGTGCAGGACCGCCTGAAGGCACCCGCCCAGTCACAGGATGGCACCACTAGCGACGGCAAGTAGGTAGGCTGCAGGTTGCTAGGCGAGACAAAGGACAGCGTGCTTGCCTTAAATCATACGCAACGGTAGGGGTCGAACACCTAAAACTTGGTTAGAAAGGTCGCTCTTTCATTTATGTACTGGTGGCATAGACCGGTATAATGAAATATTGTCATTCAGGAGAAAGAAGGCAGGAAAGGAGACGCATATAAAATGGGATGGAGTTTGTCCGAGGAGGTCCAAATGGCTGAAATTGTGCGGGCACAATAACAAACAACCAAGATTATTGAACACCAGGAACAAAATGTCAGTTAAAAGAAGACAGGGTAACTCTATGGGGGAACCCAAGCGACAGAAAACTCAAGTCCCAATATCTAGACATTACAAGTGCCCACAAGGTATAGCCCACCTGAGAATATAAGGAGAACGAGTACTGATTTGCATGTTATTAGACTTGGGCTCGTAGGTCTTTGTTATACAAGAAGTGCTAGTCCAAAAGTTGGGCCTAGCGACAATACAAGGAGACAATCTGGTTAGTATAATGGGGTTTGATAGTGCACAATCCCAAAATGTAGAAAGGTGCTATACGACCCCTATCATGCTTGAGATTAGGGCTAACCGATATTGCTCAGAAATTACATGTAAAGTCATGAGTCAGGGGATCCATGACTTAATAATTCCATTTGGTTGGTGGCATCGCCAACACCCCCTATCATTCATAGAAGATGCAAGCAGATGGACGTTCCAGGTAGAGGATTGTAAGCAACACCTGGAACCAGAAGATGAAGGAATCAATATTGAGCAGGACGAAACAGTGGCTTCAGACCCCACAGCGAGATATGTGGGCTGAATCGCAGGCCCAGAGAACCCAGAGGCAGTGGTCATGGAAACCCAGCCAAAACCCTACCTAGAGTATGCTGATCTCTTCCTCCCTCAGGTAGCGGAACAGCTCCCAAATCATAACACCTTTGATCATGACATCAAGGTCGTCAAAAGCGCGAAGCCCCCATGGGAGCCAATATACTCATTGTCTGAGAAAGAACTACAGGTGTTGCGAGAGTACCTTGACAAGATACTGCGAGAAGGGAAGATAACACCAAGCCAGTCTCCTGCAGGTGTACCAGTACTGTTTGTATCAAAACGTGATAGGCGATCAAGACTATGTGTCGATTACCAGGGGCTTAACAAGGTTACAATTGCTAACAAGTACCCCCTACTGCTCATGAGTGAACTCAGAGATTGAGTAGTTGGGTCGCATATCTTCACCAAGTTGGACCTCAAAGATGGGTACCACCTCATACATATTAAAAAGGGAGACCGGTGGAAAAGTGCCTTCCAGACTCGGTATGGTCCTTATGAGTACCGGGTAATCCCATTTGGGCTAGCAAACATGCCCGCTGCCTTTCAAGACATGATGCATGGCCTTCTGCGGAGATTCCTGGACTTACGAGTAGTCATATACATAGACGACGTCCTGATCTACTTCAAGATTGAGGTAGACCACGTCAAATTGGTCAAGGCGGTATTAGCCAAGTTGCGGAAATGCCAGCCGGCAGTGTTCATCACTAAGTCAGTATTCCACACCAAAATGGTGGAATTTGTGGGTTATATAGTGAAGGCAGATGGGATCACCATGAGTGATTGAAAGGTGAAAGCCACCAGGGAATAGAAGAGACCTGAGTCAGTAAAGGACATACCAATTTTTATAGGATTTGCAAACTTCTAGTGCAGATTTATTATGAATTTCCGGGGGACTTGTAAACCTATAATGCAGTTGTTGAAAGGCGACCCAAAGGGATTCACATGGGGAAAAGAGCAAGAGGAGGCTTTCGAGTTCCTGAAAGAACGGTTTGTGATAGCCTCTATTTTGGTACATTTCCACCCAGACCGAAATACAGTAGTGGAAATGGATGTGAGTGATTTTACACTAAGGTGTATATTGTCACAGTATATTGAAAAGAGTCTACACCCAATAGCATTTCACTCCTGGAAGCTCAACTTGGCAGAATGCAACTACGATGTTCACGATAAAGGGTTGCCCGCCATAGTTGAAGCGTTCAAGGAATGGCGAAACTACCTTATAGGAACAAGGGAACCTATCACGGTATTCACAGATCTTCAGAATCTACAATACTTCCTCACGACCAAGGCATGGAGTGCCAGACAAATCAGGTGGGCACAGAAGCTACCAGATTTTAACTTCAAAATTGTGTACCGACCAGGATCGAGTGGCAGAAAACCAGACGAATTAAGCCGATGGCCGGAGTACGGTCCGAAAGGGGGAGCTGTGCAAAGTGAGAAACTCGCAATCTTAAACCCTACACATTTTAACCAGATACCTTTTAACCAGGTTATTGTTATAGTAGTAGGAAGAGAGAATGAACCTGGTCCAGATCAGAAGACATCAGAACCAGAATACACCCGAGCTATAAGATTACACCCAGAAGCTCAGATTCCAACATGGGGCTCAAGCAAAGTGGGAGGACATGACATCTATGCCCTGGGAGGAATAGTAGTACCAGCTTGTGGACAAACAATGGTAGCTACCAAAATAGCCTTAGTATTACCATCAGGAACCTACGGCTAAGTAGCTCCCAGAAGTGGCCTTGCTGTCCACCATAAGATCATTCTTAGGGCAGGTGTTATTGACAGGGACTACCGGGAAGAGGTAAGGGCATTGCTATTCAGTTTGAAGGATCAGGACTACCACGTAGGAAAGGGCAAGCGAGTTGCGCAACTCGTGGTGGACAGGATTCATGATGAGGAACTCCGTGAAGGGATGGAGTTAGATGATACTGAGAGGGGTCAGGAAGGATTCGGAAGCACAAGAACCAGTGTGGTCGAAACCCCAACCCAAGCCAGGCAGCTGACAGAAGTAAGTGGGCTAAATCAACACTTCAATAAGCTTGATCAGGGGAGGTACAAGGCCCTGATAACTGACGAAACCAGGCTAACTAACACAGTAGTTATTAAAGTAACTGTACGAAAGTTTGATGTCCAATTCTTAAGACAGGTGGAGGAAAAAAGAGGGACGGACCAGGACTGGAAAATGAGGAGAGAGGAGTTGCAGAGGCTCAGAGATGAGGGAAAGCAAATGCCAACACATTGGGCTTTAGCGGATGGCCTCCTTTAGTACAAAAGACACCTACTTATCTCGAAGGACGAGGCCCTACAAATACTGATTGCTCAGAGCAGCCACGACTCCAAAGTCATAGGGCATTTCAGCTCGGAAAAGAGAGTAGATATCATAGGAGGAGACTTCTACTACAAAGGGATTGCAGAATGGGTAAACAACTATGTATGATCCTGTAATAAGTATCAATATAAGAAGGCACCATAACATGTGAAGTATTGGTTCCTAGAGCCATTGGAAATACCCTACGTAGTGTGGACATCTATCTCAACCAACTTCATAATGCAACTACTGAAGTCGGAAGGGAACACTCAGATCATGGTAGTAGTCAACCGCTTCACCAAGATGGCCTATTTCATAGGGCGTAGGGAAAATGCAACAGCAAAGGACGTAACCCAGACATTTCTCCGTGAAGTATGGAGACTGTATGGGCTACTGACAGAAATCATTGCGGACATGGACACGAAGTTCGCGGGAGAATTTTCGGTATCCCTCTGCAAACGCTTAGGCATTACGCGAAAAATACCGATAGCGTACCATCCTCAAACAGATGGACAAACGGAGAGAACCAACCAAGTGCTGGAAGACTATCTGCAAAGCTGCGTTAACTATGATTAGGATGACAGGCACCAACTGCTTCCACTAGTGGAATATGCCTACAATAACTCAGTTATGAGTGCGAACGGGCTGACCCCCTTCTACGTGAACTATGGATACCACCTGCAGACAGAGTGGGTGAAGGAGCAAGAAGCTCGAAATCCAGGAGCCACCACATATACTCACTAGATAAAGGAAATACATGGACAGGTGATGGCCCACTAAAAGCAACCAGAGAAGTAAGGGGGTGGTATCATGACAAGAAAGCTAGGCTACAGCCAAACTTTCAGACCGGCGACTTGGTCATGCTAAACGCCAGGAATATTCGCACCAGGTGACCCTCCAAAAAGCTTAGCCCAAAGTTGTATGGGCCATTCAATATTCTGGAGCCACGCAGCCAGTAAGTGTTTAAGCTGGAAATCTCAGAACTCTGGAAGATTCATCCTGTCTTCCATGTATTGTTGTTGGAGCCTTGTTGGACATCAGTTTGACTGGCTCGAGAGCAGCCTCCCCGAGCGCCTGAAGGAATAGATGGCGACTTGCAATGGGAGGTTGAAAAGATGGTAAAGAGCTAGGTTGTTTCCTATACTCGCAGAGTTCACGGGTGCACTAGAAGGATCTGTCAACATGGATACTTCGTCAAGTGATGGGGGTGTTCAGAGGATGAAAACATCTGGGAACTGCTGGAACACTGGGGGCATGTGGCAGAATTGGTAGAAGGATTCACAGGGAGAATGCAGAGATGCCATGAATATAGAGGAAGGATGACAAGAAAAGGTTTTCCGGGGCATGGTAAGGTAAACATGCAAAGGTTTTTCACTGTATCTTGCCGAGTCCTTAAAAGAATTTAATTTGTACACTATTAGAGAAATATATTATAGAGATTCAGGCTGAACTTTTAGAGAAGGGAGCTTGTGTTACACAGAAGATGAACTAGCATAGCGTAAGGGGCATGTCACGTGATCATTGGCAAAAAAGTCACATGTTTGATCCCAGTGTCTGTCAGAGTATTGGAGATTGAGTTAATCTCTACCAAGAAGACGACAGCACAAAACCCTCATTTACCCCACAACTGAAGATCCCCAAGGGAGGGGTTTGTGCTAAGTCTTCAAGAGAGGACTCTCGGCTATCCAGGCGAGGTTAAACGAACAAAATCAGTTGCTTGGTTGTGGAGATAAATGTATGCAAAGATCACTCAACTGCGCCAACGGATGGATGCCAACCCAGGGGAGGTCAGCTACTCCGATAGGAGTCCCCGGCTGCCATGCAGGCAGTAAGACTGAATTTCAAGTCCATTGGTGCAAGAATGCAGAGGTAAATCCTGACGAGGGGATGATGGCCAAGAGATGATCGTTCGCCCACACCTTGGGTCATGATAAGGTACAGCCAAATGATGGGCTACCGCATGAAAGATTGGCCCTGCACGTAATGAGGCATAAACACCATTGGCGCTATGAGACAGGAGTATACACCCTGTGGGGTGATGCAGATAGATGAGGAATCCACCTGTATTGATAAGTCTGTTGTCGGGGCTGATCACTTCGTATGCAAAGATAGAACCAGTAGTCGCTTCCCACAGTGAAAAGGTTCCAGTGACTACGATGAGAGTGAACACTACAAGATGAGGGATGGGACACCCTCCCCACTATTTGAAGAAATTGGAGTCAAGTGGGGTAAAGCTTTTCAGGGTCTACGAAGTTCGCACACAGAAAGGTGGGAGAAGTAGATAGGCTGCGAACACCCAGATGTGGAATATAAATATTGAGATACCTTCCATGCTTTACAGATACCATAAGTCGTGGAGAAGAGATCTTGTCAATATATTCGTTATACGATACACTTCCACATTTTACTTCTATTCTGACATTTCAAGTGCATCTTCCTAGTAATCATTTCGTCATGTATCGGGCCTTAGTACAGACTTGCTTGTTCTTAGAGTCGGCTACCGCCTAACACTAGGCAAGTAACAGCCCCTTCTGAGGTCTCTAAGTATGCTAACATCACTCTTAGATGTAGACAAGTACCTAAGTACCTTGTCAATCATTTCTGTTCATCTCGGAGCCCAGGTCATTGGGTCTCTGTAAGTCAAGTACCCACTTGCCTAGCTGTTCCTACTAGTCCACCTCATAGCTGTCTGTATGGGTGTAGGTGCAGGCTGACATTGCTCATGCATGCTAGGTCATTACATCCCTCCCCTGTTCTTTATGGTCTGTCCCAGACCATTATCATTGTCACTTATTTCTATCACTTGTTTCCCCTAAGACCCTATGGTCCCTAGGCTTGGAGGGATATCTTTAGTAGAAATCTAGAATAGCCTGTATGTAACCGGTACGGGTTACTAGGGTTTTATGTTTGGTTTCACAGTATCGTTTGATACTTGTATTGTTTCGTGTGCTATCAGTTGATGCACACATTGTTTTGCAATATCGCTCATACTGGAAATAAGCGATATGCTGTATTTAAAGACCGCTGATTCCCGCGATGGAAACAGCAGACTTCGACAGATAGTATTCTTAAATATACTTGGTTG